>CM067364.1:37318683-37393683 GCA_034401795.1 Chaetoderma sp. LZ-2023a | reverse complement strand
TTTTAAGAAAAGCACATCGACAAAAAAGAACACCGTTTTTAAATGGAAACCTGAATTAGAAACCTTAAACAGACTAGCATCTTACAACATCAGTATACAATAATTTCTTACTAGAAGCTTAATTAAACAATGTCCATTTCCACTTTATCCATCCATCATATGACGTTATAATACACTACGTGACGTGTACAATGACATCATAATGAATGACGGCATTATGACTTCATGAATGGCGTAGATAAGTACGACACGAACGCCTATTTGAAGTCGGACTGTGCGTTGTACGAATTGTATGTTCGTGACGAACCTTTCTACGTCATGAATCGTACACGTCACACAGTTGATTATGACGTCATGTAATTAATAGGTAAACTGGAATCGTCCATTGAGACTCCTCCATTAGAAGGTTTAATGAATATGACTTATTCAAGCTGTGACAACCCTCTACATTCCGTAGCAATGCATTATTATCAGCACATTGTATTTGCTTAGGTAGGCCTCCTGCGCAAAGGAAGTTGTAAATCAATCAGAAAGAAGGGCCGATATTGTATTTGCATTATACACAACGCTATACGTGTTCAACAAAAACGACACTATCAATACTGCGTCATATTGCGCAGCTATTGCGCTATTAAAACGCATATAATATCTTTCAATGGGGCGATTGGGTGTGGTTGGGTGCGGTGGTGGTGTTCCTTTGCATACGACGACGTGTATAACAACACAGCTTTTAAAGGCGTGTGAAGGTCGAGGATGGTTCGTGATTTCGTTCTTGAGTATGTCAGAAGAAAACAGCAGCAGCAGCAGCTGCAACAACAACAGCAGCCGCAGCAATAGCTGCAGCAGCAGCAGCAGCAGCAGCAGCAGCAGCAGCAGCAGCAACATCAGCATAGGTGGTAGTAGTTGCTCTAGATAACAACAGTATCAGCAGTAGTAGTAGCAGCTGAAGTAGCAGCAGTAGTAATAGCAACAGTAGTTTAAGTTCAAGATCTGTTTATTTTATTCTAACTATGGGAAGGAAGCGTGTTGAAGTAAATATATAGGCAATTTGCTTGGCACAGGCGATATAATTTATGCAGTTAATTATATAATGCGCTATTCTAGCTCGCGGGGGTACGCGCTGATCCGTCCTATCCAGAGGCGTAGCGTGATATTTTTCCAGGTGGGGCGAACTGGTGTGCAATTTCCGACTTTGGGCGAGGGTTAGAGAGCGGTATCCACCACTCCACACACCCCCACCCCCTTTCTAAGATGGGTGTGTGGGGAGGAGGTTCTCACCGGAAATTTTTCTTAAATCTAGATTGTCTCAGAGAGCATTTTTGTTATCTTGAAAAAAGCCTACATTACAGTCTAGAAACGTTTGAATTTTCAGCACTCGGGCTCGTCCACCTATTCAATAGGCTGGTGATGACCGGACCTGAGAGTTCAGAGGTTTGGCCCTACTTTCTGCGAATTGCTGCGAAAACCCGTGTGTCTGCATAGACGCCACTGCGACGACGACAACCACCACCACCGCCACCGCCGCCGCCATCACCACCAAGCACGGCACTTCTTTATAGATACGCTAGTTCTTCAAAGCCAACTGCCAAAATATATTCGATTTCTTTCGAATTTGTTATAGAAATACAGGGCAGGCATAAAGCCACACAAGATTATTAGGGAAGAGGGCATTACGATCGGGTCTGTCTGTCTGTCTGCCCTCTTGCCCGCCTGTCTACCTGTATGCTTGCCTGTCGGCTTGCCTTGCTCTATCTGGCTGCCTGCCTGCCTGCCTGCCTGCATGTTTGCGTGTCTGTCCGACTGCCTGCCTGCCTGCCTGCCTGCCTGCAGAAATTCGGAAAAGAACGGGAAATCCTAAACCTTTTACAATGTGACAAAAAAGGGAGGGTTAGGATCGGCAATCTCCGATTGCTCGTGGTTATTAATAGGATGGGCAACAGCAGAACGTGAATCATAAAACACACGACTGTAGCGATCTACTACAGACGCTTGTCCAGCCAGCACTTTCATTGGCATGATTTCACTTTTTCAGTATGATCAGATTAACTTAAAATGCAACATGAAAGATAGCGCCAAGCTACAGGTCTTTGCCAAATTTTGCCATATAGAGATATAACTTACTGAATTAGTCTGGTTGCTTTGTAAACATAGAAATTGCCTGTGCATTTTATATTTAAACTTCGGATCTGGTAAGAAGTAGGCCCGCATAACTGAAATATGGCTATTCGTCGCTTTGCCGGTCGGAATCTTCTGAGTCCGAAAGTAGGAAATTCAACAGAACAAAGAATAATTGGAAGCTAAGAAATGTTTTACAAATTATCTCACATTTCCGCCTGGTGCATACAATTTCTACCAGGTGGGGCAGTCGCCCCTCAGGCCACATCCACGCTACGCCGCTGGTCCTATCGCTTTGCTCTGTCGCACCGCATGTGCGTGATGTGCTGGAGCGCTGGGTAAGGCTGAAGTATAGTTGGAGTTTACGTTGACGGCATTGCGTCTGCGTTCGCAACGCGTTAGATTCGTAAAACTCTTAGCAGAAACGCAACTCGTGGGGTGGTGTAGTTCCCGAGATATGACCAACGATAAATCAAACTAAAGCACATGTATCGTTTTATTTTACACGCTTAAAATGGTAGTCACTCGAAGAACTAGGAAATTTGCAAATGCAATTCTGATGCATAATATAATTCTTATGGAAGCTGTAGTTTATGATCGTATAAGAAGTCGGCGCCGACGATCAATGTATGTACGTGCCATTCTACAGCAACTGGTACGTCACGGCGAACATAGACATTTAATCCGCGAGATGCAGCTTGCTGATCCAGAGTACCACTGGCAGTACTTCCGTATGTCTGCAGCCAATATGGAATACCTGCTCCAAAGAATCGGGCCAAAGTTAAAGCACAAACCTAATCACAGATGGCCTATAGGCCCAGGTGAACACCTGCCACTAACTATAAGGTACGTCATCTATACTTATCATTCCCAAATGATTTGTAAACATAGAACTTCAGTGTCAACTGTTGGGTTGTGACGTCATTGTATGCAGAAGGCATCATTTTTCTGTAAATTGGGGACATGGTTCTATCATAAAACATTTATTTGGTCTGAAATGAACCGTTCTCGTGATATATGTCATATTATGCTCAATTGGTTGGCATCTTGGCACCTATCTTAAATTTAACATGTTCCAGTCAAAATATTTTATTAGATTTAAATACATCATTTCTAAATATACCAAGGAAATGTGGTTTCATTGCTGTTGCAATTAGTGGTGGGTCAATACCTACTGTGACCTAGATATTTGACCTTTTGAACTCACTGTATAGGCAATCCTCCCCATTCACAATATGAACGTATGTGCCAAATTTGGTGATGCTCTCTACTTGAATTCTAGAAATATGCGGTTGACAATAACGCATGCACGCACGCTCACTCGTACGCACGCTCACTAGCTCGCTCGCTAGCACGCACGGAGCCACGAACGCTCGCACGCACTTCGTTGCAATAATAATAATTTCTTTTTTATTCCATAGGTATTTAGCAACAGGAAACAGCCAGGTTTCCATTTCCTGGGGATATAGAGTAGGCCGGAAAACAGTGTTCAACATTATCCAGGAAACATGTGATGCCATATGTCCTTAAACCACCAATGACAGAATTGGAATGGCTCCCAATTGCTGATAGATTCGATCAACAATGGCAATATCCTCATTTCATAGGGGAGATAGATGGAAAGCACGTCACAGTTAAGGCACCCAAAAATTCTGGAAGTCTGTTCTATAATTACAAAAAACCATTCAGTATCGTCTGAATGGCAGTCTGTGATGCCCACTACTGCTTCACGCTCATCGACATTGTCACCCCTGGGCGCCATAGTGACGGAGGTACATTTGGAAATTCCTTATTTGGTCAAGAATTAGAAAACGGCACTAGGAATGTCCTTGGCTCGTATGTCGTAGCAGCATTTCTGAGAGAATGCCGTATGTGTTAGTTGGTGACGAAGTATTCCCCTTAAAGGGGTCTTTGATGAGACCCTATATATACCCACGTCGTGATTTCGAAACAATCGTTCAGAACGTATACAACTACAGGTTATCTCGTGCCCGACGTGTCATAGAAAATGTATTTGGCATTCTTGAGTGCCGGTGGCAGATATTTCTGAAACCCATATATGCTGATCCAAAGAAGGTTATCAGCATCACCAAAGCAACATTATGCCTCCACAGCTTTCTTCAAAGAAGAAACAACTAACGTCTTCCAGGACAACGGCGCTATTGCCCCAAAGAGTTAGTCGACCACGAACAATGTGATGGTGGGATAATTCCCGGCCAGTGGCGTATTACAGGTGTAAACAGTAATGTACTTGTTTCAGTTAGGCGTGTGGGAACGAATACGTATACAAATGATGTGTTTCAAATAAGCAATGTGTTTGCAAATTAGTTTGTATCTGAAGCTGGACAATTATCGTGGCAGTATGCCTAAGTTAATCGTGCTACATAAGAGCATTGCAATTAAACTTAAATAACACGTGAAAATATATGAATGCTAATAACTGATACTTTATTTAATTGCTTTATTTAATTGCATTGAAATTCATCGTATGTGTTTAACAAGCCCATATATCCGTCTTGTGGTACCATTGTATCTTTAGTTTGCTCTTTGTCCGGCTCGTCACACCGTCCCATTTCAACAGCTTCATCATCATCATCATCATCATCATTATCATCAGCCTCTTCAGATTACTGCATGTTCTGGTATACGAAACACACATTAATAAGTGTCAGTAGTAATCACATCTTTGCGCCGATAATTATTTCCGGAAACAAATTTTATGTTTCGAGGCCTTCAGTACTAAAATTTACATTTTTTATCCCGCCAGCTATATCAAACAGCTAGCAGGCTCATGAGGGGACAACTGAGCACAGGGGTCGATTACACTAACGCGATAACACGGATTTTAAATTAAAAATAATCATACAAGTATGGTGTGGAATATTATGAAACAAACATGACTGCTGGAACCTGTTATTTCCACAGTTGTCAAGAGTTAAATAAATTAGTTACGAAATCTTTAACAGAATATGTATTAAATGTGCGTGATTTAGCGTACATACTGCCGTTAGGAAATAAAGGCTGGTTCACCAAATGGCATGGGTAGTAGTAGTAGTAGTAGTAGTAGTAGTAGTAGTAGTAGTAGTAGTAGTAGTAGAAGTAGTAGTAGTAGTAGTAGTAGTAGTAGTAGTCGTAGTAGTAGTAGTATTAGTAGTAGTAGTAGTAGTAGTAGTTGTTGTTGTAGTAGTAGTAGTAGTAGTAGTAGTAGTAGTAGTAGTAGTAGTAGTAGTAGTAGTAGAAGTAGTAGTAGTAGTAGTAGAAGTAGTAGTAGTAGTAGTAGTAGTAGTAGTAGTAGTAGGAGGAGGAGGAGGAGGAGGAGGAGGAGGAGGAGCAGCAGTAGCAGCAGCAAGATTTGCAATGATACTACTACTACTACTTCTGATCGCTGCGACGTGGCGTTTCTGCATGAAAAGTTAAACAATGTTTAACTTTGTCGCAGACAACGCGTTACCGCTTGCGGTGAAGCGATATGGTCGCGATGACATGCGTTGTTGTTGCATTATGTTGCGTTTCCTCAGCGATGACACAGCGTTGACGCAAATACATCGTGTCGGCAACTATACATTGGGCTTTGGGTTGCGGATCCCATATCATGTCTCTCCGGAAAGTGCAAAGACCGGCCTCTAAACCCAGTGGAACACACATGCTCCAGTGGGGCCGTGTGACCATTGCCCCCGAGATTGAATCACACGGTGTCGTCCCTGCTGTTTTTATAACCGGTGTGTCAGTCCATCCTAATTTAGAGTAATGGTCAAGTTAATAATTAAACAGTCACAGACTTAATAAGTACTATGCAAACAATGCTATTCGTTTAACAGTAATGGGCACAATAATACACAACATAGAGCCATCCGATGTCATTTCCACGTGGTTTCGCCGGAGGTACCACACAGATCCTTGAATCCGCAAAGGTATCCCTGTAAGTGAGTGTAGCTCGCGGGCTACGTGCTGGTCCGGTGATAAATATCCGCCCATCGCACCGCAAGTGCGCAATGATCGGGATGCCTGGTTAGCTGCGGATCTTGGTGTTGCGGATCCCGTATGACGTCTCTCCATCGTGTACAAAAAACGACTTCTAGAGCCGGTGGAACACTGATGTTCCAGTGGGGCCATGCGACCATTGACGCTGAGATTGAACCATACGGTGTCGTCCCAACTATTTTTATCACTGGTGTGTCTATTCATACTAATTTAGAGAATGCAACAATTAGAATAATATACTAGAAATATAAATAAGTACTATACAAACAAGGTGAATCGTTTGCCAGTAAAATGAACACAATAATAGACAATATAGAGCTAGCTGGTGTCCTTTCTACGTGATGTCGCCGGAGGTACCACACATATCCTTGAATCCGCAGAGGTATCCCCACAAGAGAAGCATCGGCATAAGAGATCACTGAGTAACTTTATATAAGTTAATATACCCCTAACATACACAGAGAGAACAATGTCGCTGCGGGAGGAAAGTGCCTCATGCAGGCATCCATCACCGAATAGTTCATGATGGTGTGAGAGGAGGGTGCCTCGCACGGGCCTCCGTCACAGGAATTCTTGCTGTTGTGAGAGGCAAGTGCCTCGCGTGGGCCTCCATCACAAGAAAATGCCTTTGATGCTGAAGTGGAGGAAAAGAGTTGGCAAAAAGGGCCACTCTTTTGTTCAACAGAAAAAGCTAAGTGCTGAAAAATCCTAGTGAAGCCATAATTAACATGATGCGTACTGGTTTACGTGAAGGCGAAACAAGTGATTTCCAAAGAATTCCCACATCACCGTCTTATGTAGGTCCCAGATGCTGTATTGGTAGATGCTGCTTTATTTATGCGAGCCTTCTGCTACAGTCTAACCTACCAATTAAGTGTTAGAAACGAAAACTAGCTTTGGCCGCAAGTGGCAGGGATTCCTACCTATCGTAAGATGCAGCTGTCCAATGGGCACAGACGCCTAGCTTCCCTTAAGTCGCTTTGAAAGAGCATCTACCTCCATGGACAGCATGCGTACATGTTACATCACACCGCATCCGAATTTGATGACAATCCAGCTACCTTGCTCCGCAACCGCATAAAACATCACCTGGACAATGGCTACATGTACATTTCACATAAGCATGTTTGATCACTGATATATCATTACGGCTGGGATAGAGAGGCGAATATCCATCGCGAGCATCCTTCCCATGAGGATGTGGTGAATTCCAAAATCCTTCCCAGACACTCCGATGAGTTGGATGGAGATGCGCGTCTCGTCCGTCACCACTTCCTATGGATCTAACTTTTGAACTGTTGTTAAGATTAAGTTCCAATGGGGCCAGATATGCACTGCAGGCCAGTAAATATACTATCAAACTAACATTTATAACTCTATGTTTTTGCAGTGCTTTCCTTCGTTGGCGGGGTTATCTAGCTAACAAGTATCCAAGGATATGGGGGAGATGTATATAAATCAGCACTTTAACGATCACCGCTCAGAAACCTCCAATAGTTTCACAGGGTCGGATCAGATCAATGTGCTGATGGGACGTCCAAACATGACAACGCCATACACTCATGGATCGTGGAAAGAGACGATAACTTAATATATACGAGGCCCTATAGGGATTTGACCACTTTTCTACAACCTTGCTGCAGTGCGGGGCTACATTATCGCAACAACCGGAAAAGAGGCATACACTATATGTTTCCTAATGAAAAGATTGTCCCTAACCACTTTAACCTATCCTATCGAGCTAAACAGTAAAGTTTAGACAGTAGCATGCCGGGCTCAAGTAATCAGAGCATGGACAGCATCATCAGTGTAAAAGTGATGATGGTGGGAAAAAGTGATGCGGATATAATGTTGCTGTTTAGTATTTCCTAGCATACTGCGGTCTATCTTTTCTATAATTGAACAAAACATATCAACAGAATGGCTACCTGCCATATTTATATAACTAACCTGTGCATTGAGCAATGACAATTTATATAAGACTTAATGAGGTAGTAAGTATCAGGTTAAAAGACCTAAATGGTGTGGTTAGTTAAGGCACCTACAATAAATAAGGATAATATGAACAGTAATAAAGACATTATAACGTGCGGTCTTAGGACCGGGAAGGTACCTATTAGTCATCAGTACCATATACGGAAATAAATAATAATTAAATGTACAATAGTATAGTTACTTGAGTACCTAATAGTCATCGGTATGAAAACATGCTACCATGTTACGGAAATTCAGGCACTAACATATACCTAGCGCGAGTTGACACGTTCTCTGGATCTGGAGAGATTTCTGCAGGTGATTTCCACAGCTGGTCTCCGCAGGTTGGCTCCACAAGTTGACTCCTCCAGGCAGGGTAGATACGGTGCACACTCAGGACAGTGAAACAGAGCAGTGAAGTGACATCTATTAGATAGTCTCTGTAACTAAATCACAATTTATGTGCGAGTGAGAAAGTTCTCCGTCCTGCGACGGAAGTAGTAAAGTTAAAGGTTGCCCATTAACAGAGAGGGCGGTATATAATGTTAAGCAGTTACATAACTTGGCACATGGTGCGGAATGTGTCACATAGCTCTGGCGGCACACCTAGCAAAGTCCAGCATACTGTGGTCCAAAAGTTAATTAAAACACACACGACATGCAGTGCAGAATTTAGTGTTCACTTTTCAGTGTGGTTGGCAGATCTGGCGAGTCGTCCACCAAGAATCATCGTAGCTCTACATCGCGTAGGATTACATTCTGGGCCCGCATGGCCCTTCCCGCAGAAGTTGCATTAGGAAAGTCCGGATGCAGAAGGTCTAACATTAAATTAGTTTATTACTCCCGGATCCAAAATTCCGTGGAATCCGAGGACTCCTACCACCGCAGATGTGCTTCACTTCGTAGGACACCGGTAGAAGTGAGAATCACTGGTAGGTCACCAGATTACATCCATCATCCTGGTGGTCCAGTCGCCCTGCGTGGGTCCGGCTTCCACGCTGGCGATGCTCCTGATCCTCGATTTTTCACCCCTTTTATACTCGCTGTGACGTCAGAGCTGGACGCTTCAACCAATTAGTGGCCGAGCGCCAGTCAATCAGCATGCTGCTATGCTAGTGACGTGTCGACCACGTGTACTCATCACTTTGTATTTAGTTTAGCAATATTCTAAGTATAATTTAGCGGGAGCTTCGATGATAACTCAGCCATTTCTGGGCCGATTTTAAAATGGTTTACGGTTTTGGAAAGCTCCTAATCGGTACCAAGAATAACGCGAATGGATAACTTATAACCATTTACGAGTACCTACTCGGTACCTACCTGGTACACTATAGGCATGCACTCGCTTCCAATTCCGAGACGTGTTGTCAGGAAAGCTCTGACGCGCGTGCATGCGCACCAGGCGTTTTATCAGACTTAGCCGATTTTTGATGAGAAACCTCTCTCATAGGGCTTATGTACGCATACTATCCTACCCAAGGGGGCGTGCTTGGAGCGAATCCAGAGTGGCCATTCCATACCCATATAACCATGGAGGGAGGAGGGGAGGGGGGGGTGGGGGGCTCGCCGCTAATTTAAAACGTAAAATACCGAACTTTTAGGGGTTAAAATTTTCAAAACATTCAGCAATAACATTCCTTTTAATTAGTTTGCATAATCTTATTCTAAACACTGGATGCCATTCTTCTCACACACAATAACGTACACAAATTAGACTCTCAAGTGTGTGCGGCTGGATGTCATTGTTCTCGAACCCCTCGGCGGCTGCACGTCATTGTTCCAGATCCTGGGCGGCTGTACATCATTGCTCCAGATCCTGGGCGGCTGTACATCATTGTTCCAGATCCTGGGCGGCTGCATGTCATTGGTCCAGATCCTGAGCGGCTATACGTTATTGTTCCAGATCCTGGGCGGCTGTACATCATTGTTCCAGATCTTGGGCGGCCATACGTCATTGTTCCAGATCCTGGGCAGCTGTACGTCATTGTTCCAGATCCTGGGCGGCTGCATGTCATTGTTTCGAACCCCTGGGCGGCTGGACGCCATTGTTCTCGAACGCTGGGCGGCTGTACGCCATTGTTTATCCCTAATTCTTTTGTTCTAGAACAATAGCAAACAGCCGCGCTCATCACTACTGACTAGTACAAAGGCCGATTTTGGCTGGCTTCGACAAGAACAGATTAACTGAAAATTAACTGTATCTTGTCTTATCGATTCGGGGGGATTTAAGATGCCACGCATAAACTATGTATGTCATTTTTCGCTTTTTATCATTGCATCAAAGAAAACGATTCCGGATTTAATAGTTAACACCTCTTGTGTCAGCTTAGCCCTGTAATGGTCAAGCGGGTCAAAATGACCTCTCCAGTGGCCTCTAGGAATTTCCAATGGGGAAATGCAGTTTTAGCTATGCCCCACCCATCTTTAGCTAAGCTCCATTCAAACTTCGCCCGTGTTGGGATTGGTCGATCACTGAACTCTCTGAGTATCAATTTCCAGAAAACTATACAGGCAAGCTGTTGATTATTTTTAACCTAATTTGACTATGCGCTGTTGCTGCCCGTGACAGCAACAGCGCCCAGTCAAATTATTTTCATTCATGACGTAATTGTGTATGACGTCATCATACACGCCATATGATTGATGGATAAACTGGAAAGGTCCATTGCATGTCAAGAGAAGACTTTTTTGTAAATTTATCTCTGTAATGAACCGGGCCAGTCATTTCAGTGAGAAACTGTTAAAATAGTCTACTCGTGCCAGTCATTTCAGTGAGAAACTGCTAATGTCAGCCTAATAAAAAAAGAATATTTCTCCAGACCAGTATAACCATCATATATACTGGTCTGGAGAAATATGTTTTAGAAGGAGCAGAAGTTATTGGTTTTATTGGCGTCTATCGAGTCCCTGATTGCAGGCTCCGTTCACGCCATATCTAGGCTGGTCCCTGATTGCAGGCTCCGTTCACGCCATATCTAGCCTGGTCCCTGATTGCAGGCTCCGTTCACACCATATCTAGGCTGGTCCCTGATTGCAGGCTCCGTTCACGCCATATCTAGACTGGTCCCTGATTGCAGGCTCCATTCACGCCATATCTAGGCTGGTTCCTGATTGCAGGCTCCGTTCACGCCATATCCAGACTGGTCCCTGATTGAAGGCTCCGTTCACGCCATATCTAGGCTGGTCCCTGATTGCAGGATCCGTTCACGCCATATCTAGGCTGGTCCCTGATTGCAGGCTCCGTTCACGCCATATCTAGGCTGGTCCCTGATTGCAGGCTCCGTTCACGCCAAATCTAGGCTGGTCCCTGATTGAAGGCTCCGTTCACGCCATATCTAGGCTGGTCCCTGATTGCAGGATCCGTTCACGCCATATCTAGGCCGGTCCCTGATTGCAGGCTCTGTTCACGCCATATCTAGGCTGGTTCCTAATTGCAGGCCCCGTTCACGCCATATCTAGACTGGTTGTATTCCAATCCATTATTTGGTAACTTCCCCAGCTTTTACACCGGTACCCACTTGTGTGGAGAGGTAAGGAGCGAAGGAGATTGCTCATGTTTCCAACGACGCCGAGATAGTACACTGGTCAGGCGCGAGCCGGGCTCTCAAGTTAAGTAGTCCTGAGTGCGAGCCACAACACCAAGTGGCCGCCTATCCTTTTGAACGAGAACATGCTTTTTTAACTTCCAGTACAAAATTGTTTTTAAAGGCGTCTGTTCGCCTACAAATAGGTATTAACTGAGCACAAATTAAATTTTTTGCACATCTTGACAACTATGATCGGTAAGTAGTTATTTGAGGGGTATATTTCGGAGGCGCTGTTGACACAACAGTGGTTAAATGTTGATAATTTTTTCCAGTTTAGGAAGACGGCCATAATTTAGATTTCAACCATTAACTAACTAGATTATCTGCGGCGGTATATACTCTCAAAATTAGACGTGCCACTTACAGATTTACATTGTTAGATAGCGTTCTCAAGGACAAAAGAATGCGATGTTCGCACTTCAATGGGTAATCGAACATTGCAGTTTTTCAGTCAATCATATAACGTCATAATCAACTACTTGACATGTATGATGATGTCATATCGATTACGTCATGAATGACGTTGCTATGTTCGTCACGAACGCTCAATTGATGACTGACTGAACGGGTTTTTTACGAATTGTATGCCGCTACTATAAGCATGCTGTTGAATATTTTACAACTAATTTGACTGGACACTGTTGCTGCCATAGTCAAATTAGTTACAATGACAATATGCAGCAGCTTACCTGTATAGTTTTCTGGAAATTAATAGTCAGTGAGTCCATGGTTCGATCGATCCCAACACGGGCGACGTATGGGCGGAGCTTAGCTAGAGATGGGCGGAGCATAGCTAAGACTAGATTCTTCCATTGGAGTGTTATCAATAAATGGATGTATCCGGAAAGTCGTTAATCTGGCATGAACACGTCCTACACTCTTATTATAATCCTAGCTTGGCAATGCATGGACGATTCCATCAACGCAAAAATAAGCACCGTTTAACTGTACAGCTAGCGGAAAGTAATTCCAAAGCGCGATAACTCTGGATCTGTTGAATATTTCGAAAAACAATTTGACTGGAAGTTGGTGGCCACAGTCAACTTTCAATCACCTTGTTTTCAAAAATATTCATCTAATCCATAGTTAAACCCTATGGAAATTTAGTCTGCGGGAATTCAGTAGGCATTTAAATCAGACTCGTTGACATTTGGTTATCACATAAATGTGTCACCCTCAATAAAATTTGTTCCAACCGATGCCTTACCAAACTGGTGTGAGAAACTTCATACGAAATAACAACTCGCATCGTAATCTTATAAGGATCTATTCAGGGCGACCAGCTAGACTCGCGAGCGCGTCCGGTGGCTGCCAACCCAGAGGGACTTCCATGTAGTAGTACTCTTAATTGAGGGCGCTTCGAATCACTATCCTCGCGCCAAACAAATCAGGTCGAATAGCTCACATTGAATGAACAACTAAACACCGCTTTAAATCGTTCTGTAAATATATATTTGGTTTAAACGTGATTTATTTTGTTCAGATGGAAGCACGATAAGACTTAGTCTTATGCCCGTGTCTCCATACACATACAGATTATACAAAACCTTTTTACAACAAAATGGCGGCAATTCATGATAGTTTAATTAATTGTAGTCTATTAGTGTGCATAAGTGTGTGGATGTTGAGTGTGAGGTGGGGGAGAGTAGGAAGAAAGACAGAGATAGAGAGAGAGAGAGAGAGAGAGTGAGAGGGGGAAAGGTGGGGAGAGAGGGTGAGAGATAGAGAGAGCGAGGAATAAGATCAAATGGAAGAATAGCGGAGGACCAGAGGTGAGCTCTAGGTGCTGCCTTCGCCCCAACCTGTGCGTGTTGGGCTGCTGTCCTTTTACCCCTTAAACTATAAGTTCGCGAACGGGAAGCTACTGAAAGCGGTTGGTGTTAATTATGTATTGACATACCGTGTTACAGATCAGTTTGTTCAGTTTCAAGTTGGCAGTATAAGTCCCGTATAGAAGCTGGTTGACCGTAAGATTAGCAAGAGAAATATCGTTCAACGCAAGCTGATTTTGGAAAACGACTCTTTACTCGTCAAAAAGGGCACAATGTAAGACGTAGTGGTGTG
The DNA here is from genome assembly GCA_034401795.1 of Chaetoderma sp. LZ-2023a. NCBI lineage: Eukaryota > Metazoa > Mollusca > Caudofoveata > Chaetodermatida > Chaetodermatidae > Chaetoderma > Chaetoderma sp. LZ-2023a. The sequence continues at coordinate 37,379,962 of CM067364.1, read as the reverse complement.
TAGATTCATCATTGTGCCTACAAGAACAACTGGCAGATTCCGACAGAAAGTTGTCAAATAGATATTTAGGTTCGAACATCATGCCATTCTTTCTAAGATGGATTGGACATTCATTTATTTACCCGCTAACAAGCATTACTCCATGTTTTCCTCAACGTGATATCGCACGGTCTTGGTATCGAGTAGCGAAGCGATGTTAGTGGGCGTAAAAATCTGCATTTTCGGATAAATCTGGAGAGATGAAGCCCTGTTCATGTATCGGTGTTAGTTCAAGGGGTGCTAATCTCATATCAAATAGTACATTCCACCAATAGATTCTGCTTTATAAATTCCATATCATTCATTTTCTATCACATTCCCTTATATGTACCACAATTATCTGCTTTGCAATATCGTGTAAAAATTGAACAGTGAGCGTCAGTTCGCCACCATTTTGTCTTCTCAAGTGATAGTGTGTTGGGTCATGTAAGTGCCAATGCATTGCATTCTTTATTATGTAAATATAATCTTGTTAAATATATGTACACTGATTTGGCTGGAAGTTGCTTTGATATCACATTGTCAAACTATAGACGGCGCCTTTATGACTGAGTCCATTTACCGAGGCAATCACTCTAAGTGTTTTCTGATTGGTTGAAAAGTAAATCATGACACCATCATAGACCGTAGAAATGTATTACCATTTAGTTACTAAAGCCTGGATATCTTTCATTGTCGGCAGGATAAAAATGCTAAAATGTCATTGATAGATTATGGGTGGCAAATTCTATTGACTAAATCGTTAGTATAAGATGAGGTTAGCTGTAGGCTTGTGCGATTATTGCGTTGAGTGATCGCGACCGATTATTAAAAAATAATCGTGATTACTCAATTAATCAGCTTGGATACAAATTACCAAGACATAACAACAAAAGAATATCAATGACGAAAACTGCAATGGTGTTTAGAAAAGTCCATTTGCATGGCAAGAGAAGGCTATTTTTGAAAATGTTTCACTGGAATGCCTGGCTCGATTCTCGAGCCAGGCATTCCAGTAATACATTTTCGAAAATAGTCTTCTCTTGCCCTGCAATGGACATACATTCACTAAGCAAAGTGTCATTTTTCATGAACAATAGCATTAGAAAGTAATTGAAAGTTAGGTGTTGAACTAATCTATGCAATAGAAATATTCACGATTATTCGATTATTTAATTTTTAATCAAATTCACGATTTAAAACATAATCGCGATTTTCGATTTAACCACGTAATCGCGCAAACCGAGTTAGTTGCCCTATGTCTGTGTGTTATTCTAGCTAGCATTATTCCCAACATAGGGCTTACAAGAATAATACGTAAATACATATATTTACGCTTTTGATTCCATACACTTTACTTTTATCTCTTGACAGATAAGACAGAACATCTTTCAAACGTTTCAACGGATATGAAGCCTCCCAGCGACAAAACCATGAACCATTTATCGGTTGATCTGGGAATTGGCGGTCTGTGGACGCCCAAGGACTGCAAGGCCAAACACAGTGTCGCTATCATCGTGCCATTCAGAGACAGGGAAGACCATCTGAAAATATTTCTTTATCATATGCATAATTTTCTACAGAAACAACAACTGCAATATAGAATATATGTCATAGAAATGGTATGTGTTTATATATGTTTAAGGCAGGAGGTGGGTCTATGGGTGTGGTGGATAATGACGTAATGATTATGACGTCATCACACACGCCGCTTAGCTGATTATGACGTCATATGACTTCATTACTCTGGAAAGGTCCATTGACAAACATATTCCGTCATGAAGCTGAAGTACTCCGTCAATTGTACGAATTGTATGCCTTTGAAAGATTTACTATTTAATAAACATTTATTGAATATTTTGAAACCAATTTGACTGGGCGCGATTACTAACAGGAGAAAAAACACCCAGTCAATTTAGTTTCAAAATATGCAGCAGCTTAGTTGTATAGTTACTGGGAAATTGGACTTCCTGGAATTCAAAGTTCAACCTCACAGTATATAAATCGATCCTAATACGCGCACGGTTGGAGCTTAGATAGAAGAGGGCGGGGCATAGCTAGAGGTGGCTCACTCTGTTAATGTATGTAGCTTAATAGTATGTTCATCGCTAACCCAATAGAGTTATCCGATCTGTGTCGCAATGGACCTTTCCAGTTTATACATTCATCATATGACGTCATAATCAGCTGCGTGACATGTATGATGACATCATCATCAATGACGTCATGAATGACTTAGATAAGTTCGTCACGAATGCTTAATTGATGACGGGCTAAGCGTTGTTGTACGAATTGTATGTTTTTACAATTTAATGAACATGCTGTTGAATATTTTGAAACTAACTAGACTGGCCGCTGTTGCTGCTATAGCTCCCAGTAAAATTGGTTTCAAATTATTCAACAGCTTAACCGTATACATTTCTGGAAATTGCTAGTGAGGGAGTACAGGGATCAATCGATCCGAACACAGGAGAAGTGTGGGCGGAGATTAGCTAGAGATGGGCGTGGCAAGTTAAAACTGGATTCCTTCATTATCTGATGTCATAATCAAAATACAATCAAATGAAGTCGGCCCTGCATGTAAGGGGCACTGATCTGACAGTAACCACCTTTGTTGAATGTACAAACTTATAAACATGTCGAATACTTGACACGAATTTGACTGGGAGCTGTTGTTGCCATAAGTTTCAAAATATTCGACACGTTATATGTATGGTTACCTGGAAATTGTGATTCTGGAAATTTAGCCTTCAAAATGTTAAAGTAAAATCGATTCATATGCGCGTTGCAAGTGGGCGGAGCTTAGCTATACACTCTATTGACGTCAAGTGCGTCGTCATTCTTGTTATCAACGTCTTGACGCGACGTGTCACGAGGTGTGTTGTAACAGTTTGCGCGTGTTCGCGCACGCGTGCGAGCGAACATACGTGTGTGCAAGCGCGCCTGTGCGTGTGCCCGCATGTGCGTGTGCGTTGTGTGGGGATGATGTTGGGTGGGTGGTGACAGGCGTATGCCTACGTTAAATAGATAGGGGCAATGTAAATAGGGAAAGATAACAGATAGGTCATAATTACTGAGATTGAATTAGGGATCGTTGTCAAGGTACCCCCGCTTACCCAGATCACATATCCGAACGACGAGAGTATAATCGGTTTAGGGTATCACGTAGTATAAATTATCCGACTCGAGTACTCCCGCATCGAGCGAGAGTAAAAGTGTGCGCATGTAAACAAATATGGCGGATTTTAACAAGAGTACAGAAACTATCTAACAGCGTGTACCTTTCTTTTCAAGCCCCCATATTTTAATCCGATTATACTGTTTTGCGTTCGGAAATGACACGCTTTTACTCCCATGTGCTTGTACAGTACGCATGCGCAACTACCACGTGATACTTCCGATCGGATTACCTCGACAACATATCCGAACTTAGGCTGAGATTCACGTGGCGTTATGCTTTGTTCTTTTAATAAAGCAACTGTGTGTGTTTTTGCTATGTTTTAACGTTTTCGTGTTTTTTCTTTCTCGATTAGGATGATAAGGCGCCTTTTAATCGCGCGCTTCTGATGAATGTCGGCTATGTAAATGCGAGAAAGGATCAGCCATTCGACTGCTATGTTTTTCACGATGTCGACCTTCTACCAGAGATTCTTGAGAATTACTACACATGTCGAGACAAACCAGTGCACGTGTCCTCAGCGGAGAGCAAATTTGGATATAGGTAATGGCTTTGTCACAATAAACTCAGTCCGTGTATCGGCATTTAGATCCGTAGCTCGAACAGACTGCGAAAGGTTTAGTTGTAAGTATTCGTTTGCTGTTCCTAATGGATTAAATGTCCCCGCCTACCTCTAGCTAAGCTCCGCTTACGTTTTGGCCGTGTTGGTATCGATCGAACCATGAATTAATTTCCAGAAAACAATACAGATAAGCTGTTGAATGTTTTGAAACTAATTTGATGAGCCCTGTAGGTGGGGCTTAGAATACACCTTCCGTATCCTCTGCGTGTCGTAAGAGGCGACTAAAGGAGGTAAGGGTGAGGTAACCCTGACAGAAACCTCGAGTGCTGAAGACGGAGGTTCCAGGCCGCGCGGCGCGTTGTAATAAACCATGGATCCACTCGCTTAACGCTTATGATCATGTCGATAGTCACTTACAGGACTGGCGGTATGATCAGCGAACGAAAAGAAGAAGAAGAAACTAATTTGACTTGGTTACTATTTACTAAACATGCTGTCGCATATTTTGAAACAAAGTTCACTGGGCGATGTTGTTGTCATAGGCTGCAACAGCAACCGGTCAAATTAGTTTCAAAATATGCAACAGCTCGTTGCTTATCTTTAAAGTTTTCTGGAAATTGGAATTGAGGGAAATACAGGGATCGGTCGATCCCGAGAGGGAAAAGCGTAGGTAGATGTTAGCAAGAGATGGGCGAGACATAAGGTAAAAACTATATTCCTCCTTTCGTTTGGCGAATGACAAGAGCTGGGTCTATTGAACAGTACAGCGTTGCAGGTATAACCCTCTTGTGTCAACAGCGCATTAAAGCGCTCAAAATACTATTTATTTCGATTAACCATTTAATTGCCAATACTCTTTAATGAAATTTTGATTTTTTGCAGCCAAAAAGGACATTTTTGTAAATTTATAACGAAAATTTACAAAAAATAGATTTCTGATATACTTCATTCATAAAAAATGTAATAGTCAAGAAAATTCAAATTTCTGCTTAGCCAGTGTCCAATTACAGACGAAGAAGAGTATTTCTGAAAATTTACCATTTGAATGACTGGCTCGGTTACCGAGCCAGTCATTCCAGTGGTAAATTTTCAATAATATTCTTCTCTTAGCCTGAAATTGACTTTTCTCAAGATCACTGTAGAGGTCGTTTTTACCAAGTTGACTGTTAAAGGGTTAAGTTGACACGAGAGGATTAAACTAGAATACAGTAATAGACTTAAACCTCATATGCTGCCTCGGTAGCCTGAGTGTAATAAACGTGAAGCTGTAAACGTGTATAAAAGTAACACACGATAGTGTTATGATAATGATGACGGTACCAGAGTGAAGATAACCTCGCCGGTCTACCAGTCCATCAGCACTATTCTGTATGGGGCATAAATTTAGAGTTTGCACACCGCTTTCAGTATACGCTGCTCAATGGTGGCATGTCTTAGTACCGACCCCGAGCATGTTCACGATTGGTGGGGGTGGTTTGGGGTGAGATGGGGTGGTAGGGTGTAGAGTTTAATACAAGTATTGTAGCTCTGAAATATTCATCATTTATTATACCATTCCGCGGAAATCACTAAATCGGCCGTGAAATATGACTTTGAGATGGAAATATAGCACTACCGTGTAAACATATTACGGTGTGTCCACAACACTTATGTTAACTCTTGAAGTGGATGTTGCGCCGTCATCTGATACTAGTATTACTTATCTGCACCTTTGGCAGCTAGATTATGATTACAGATTTAGCTTAAACGTTATGCCATTGTGCCAGAAAATTCAGTATTTGGCGGTGGCAAAACTGGTGCGGATATTTAAAGCTATCTTGTTGAATGTTTTTTTGTCAAAATATCCACCAGATTCTTTCAGCAACACCATTCACATCGTGAAACCGTGGGCAACGGTAGAGGATGTGTCGTTCACCAATGGTTGTTGTACTCAGATGATCAGATGAAATACCCGATCCTGGTTGAAAGAGATTAACGTTTCGGGTATTAATGATACGCATATTATCCCTAACAACATGTGTATCATTATCAATTCCGCTTCGAGTGGCGCTTTTAATGCTCACCATACCTGCCACTGTCGCTTTCAAATGTGCGGTGAGGTAGAACGTATGCAGTGCTGTCTCACTTGATGAAATGTTGCGCTATTTTCCACAACCTTTGTTAATGGGACTGTTCAGTTGAACGATTCCTGGAGAATATCACGGATGCGAGACAGTAGTTACCTACATCAGAATATTATTCATTTAAAGCTGCTTATTATTTGATGCACATATGTAAAATAGCTTATGATTTGTTAACCCTTATTGTGTCATTTTAACCATTTAATGTTCAAACTAACCAGACCAGTCTCCGTGCTGGTATTTTTTAATGTCCATTTGTTGATCAAGAAGACAATTTTTGGAAATTTACCACTAGAATAACTGGCTCAGTTACCGAGCCAGTCATTCTAGTGGTGAACCTTCAAAAATAACTTTGTTCTTGTCCTGCAAACTGACACTGACTAAGTAAAAAATTGAAGTTTCTTGATCATCAAAACGGCCAAAACTGCCAAAACGGCGCGTACAGTGGTATTCAGGAATATCCAGTTGGAAGCTAAATTTCACTAGCAAATATATAACAAAAATAGTCTTAATTTTCTTAAGCAGTTTCAACCATTAAAGAATTAATTGCTATATTGGTTGATTTATGTTCACAATAAGCCATAGGTCATTGAGTGTACATTTAAACGTTATACATATTGACAATTAAATTAGTATGCAATACCATTATCTAGATACCTAATCGTATAACTAATACAGTGAAATTCTCTTTAACGTTATATTCAAAATCCCTTCAACAGCATAATAACTTTTGTAAAGGCGGGCCCACACAGTTTAAACAAGGTTTGAGAATATTATTTATACAGTTTTCACCAAGATATACCATATTACCTATGAGATGAATAATACTATACAATACAATTCGTAGAGCTAAGCATGGTAAAGTTTTCTAGGCATTTCTAAGATAAAACAAATGGCCTAACGCTCACCCGAAACACAGGCCCCTTACATTCCGTATAACATGATATTTACCAAATACCATTGATTGTGAACCTATTTGAGAGCACTCGACCATATAATTCTTTTAACAAAGTTTGGTAAATGTAGAGATGTGTTTTGACAGTTTCCGATGACTGCTTCTTAAAATATAAGATGTTCACCAAATTGCGCAATCAACTTAGGACCGAGCACCATTATGTATATAATTTAGGGGCACTACGGTGTCTTGCACTCCTTCTACAAGTTCAGCCAGCTTAAAAAATGTGTTGTAAGTAAATGCTCCGAGCCCCTTCAGAACCTGATCATTTGTGGAATTTAATAATTCGGTCAATTTATAAACACTTGGGTGTTTCCAATAGTAGGATTTTATACTTTTCTTTCGGTATTCTTGATATAGTAGGCAAACTAAAATAAATTGGTACTCGTCTCCCGGATCGTCGCATAAGAAGCATATTCTCTCAATCAATGGTGTTGCTAAAGGCGTCTGCCATCGACCCGTTTCTACATGTAACTTATGCGAACCCGTTCGAAGCTGGCACAACGCATGTCTGTCTTTGGCAATTCTAACTTTGTCTAAATAATCATTATATGATAACCCCGGTGAAATATGTTTATATAACCTAAATTTTATGCTATTTTCTAACTACTCCTTCCATTCTTGGGTGAAATTATCCATAGCCCTTTACTTGTACAGAAAAATAAAATGTCCCCTATCGACATTCTCGCCTTGCGTTTCATACATAATTAAATCCGCGAGTACATAACAAATCTCGCAATTTTCTAACCCAATTATTACAGTAATTACCATTAAACCAGTAAGTATACTTGCTTTATACAGACATTTTACTAATTTGTGATCGTGAGATTCCAGAATCTTGAACCAATATTTTAAAGTTCTGACTTCTCTCATCAGGTACAGAGGCACCCTTCCCAACTCCCCATATATAATACAATTTGGGGTACATTGCTTAACTTTTAAAATCTATTTACAAAACTAAGATTTCACTTTTCGACTTTGTAACCTCGGTGGAACCCCCCTACCTCACTGCCATAATATAATATTGGTATCACCAGTTTGTCAAACAATTTACAGTAATAATCTGGCTTTAACCATACACATTTGCTACATGATTGTTGTAATGAAAATACACACTTTTGCCCTTGATCCTCTAGAGTTCTCTGAGCCTCTATAAAGGAACCCGTGGTGCTAAATAAAATTCCTAAATATCTAAAATGGTTCACTATTTCTAATTCAGACCCGTTAAGGTACCACGTATCCCCATCTCCGAGTCTACCCCCGCGCCTGAAAACCATGACCTTTGTTTTGTCAATGTTCACGGTTAAACACCATCGCTTGCAATAATCTGCTAGAATATCTAACTCTCTCTCCGCAAAATGCGCCTACGTTCTGCCATTAATATTATATCGTCGGCATACAGAGTTAGAAATAATTATAACATATATGTATCCACCCCGTCCCTCCATTTCTATACAGATCAGCCTCAAGGTCGTTTACATACATGGCAAAAAGGAACGGCGACAAACTTTCCCCTTGTCTTAGGCCGGTTCGATATGTAAAGTATTGCGATAAGGTAGACTTTACTCTAACTTGAGCTTTTACGTCATTGTACATTGGCATAATAATATTTATCATGTTTCCCATACTACCTATTTTTAACAATGTATACCATAAACAGTCATGCACCACGTTGCCAAAAGCCTTTGTGTAATCGACGAAGACGCAGTACAACTTCCTCCCATTCTAATTCATCATTATCAACACTTTCCACCAAATCAATATAATAGTGCATCTTGTTTTCCCGGCAAACTGAACTAGGACATAATCATCAACAGTCGGAGACACATCTCCATCGTTTGAAATACTATTACCAAAGCTTTCCTCGTCTGTGGAATCATTGAAGCCTAAAATGGTGACATCGCTTGCTTCATCTGAGCTGCTCACTTCTGGTGAGGGAACACGCTTCTTGTGTCTAGGTTTTTTAATAAGCTGCTGTTAGCTTTGCCACACCTTTTCTGTTAACGTATTTTAAAGGCAGCTTCAATTTCTGTCTTTTCTGGTGTATTTGTTAGTATCTTTGTTTTACCACGCTTTCTGGTTTCTGTAGTCTTTCACGCAGTAGCCTTTGGAAGTGGCAATTTGTCAGCAGGAGCGATATACCCCGCATTGGGTCTGCAGATGTTTTGATGGGGAGTGTTGGCTATTGTGACTAAACCAGCGGATGGTGATACAGATAGCCATCACTCATGGCGGGATATCAGTGGATGGAAGTGATGTTTCACCAGACATAGATGGTTGGGGGACATCAGCAGATGGAAGTGTTGTGGCACCAGCCACAGATGGCTGTTGAACTTCTGTAGGTGAGGCCACTGTTTGTGTGGCGGTGGTTGGCGGTAGCACTGCGTTAGAGTCAGTTTGTTGTCGCTGGATATCATTAGCTGGAACAGCGAGGGTAGGATTTTGTCTATCCGAGACCATAGATTATCTGAACTCAGAACATGGAATGATATCGTTGTTAAAAGGAAATATACCTGTGGATCTGAATCCTGCCAGTGTTTGTTTGGTGTCATAGCACTAACGAATGCTGTGTTTACCAGTGCTGGGACGTCATAAACAGTGACGGCTTTTCCAGGATTTGATCGCATCGACGCATCCAATGCTCTGTTATAGTATGTTTTAACCCACTGATTTGTCCTTTTCTAAATAAGCAGGTGACGAATAAAACTGACTCAGTCAGTCGGTTTGTCGGCCAGTCGGCCAGCCGGTCAGTTCGTGTGTCAGTCAGGTGGTCAGTTGGTCGTGTGGTACGCTTACCCGTCGTGGAGCCACGCACCCATCCTACCATACAACCATCATCTATTCGTCCATATGTTCATCTTGGTCGTTTTGCTTGTGGGTGCGCGCGCGCGTACGTGCGTGCGTGCGTGCATGCCAGTTTACTAACCTGTTTATCAAATTTCGAACAAGTACATTAGGAATCAGTGCCATTGCATTGACTATTTTGAAAGTGGCAACAAAGATAGCTTCCAGACAAATTACTTTCAACATATTTAACTGCTGTTCTGTAATACTGCTGTGAAAGAAAAGCACGCTGATGTCAGTGTTAAACTGGTTATAACTGGAATGACTTCAATTCAATTTTATTTACACCAGGACTTTTACAATGATACATGATATTTCTACAGAAATGCTGTGGTGGACAAGCATTTACCATATTGCATATTACTTATTTAAATAACTTGAAGCAGTGAAAACACATTCCTGTCACACACATTATTCTAATTTTATCCCGCATACTGTTGCCACTCTCGTTTCAGACCAGCTTATGCTAAATATTTTGGTGGAGTAACAGCCTTCACGGAGGAGCAGATACAGGGTATTAATGGCTTCCCAAACAAGTACTTTGGTTGGGGAGGTGAGGACGACGACATCGCAGAAAGGTGAGGGACGAGAAGGTGGAAATGTATTTTGCAATTACATCAAAACTTTTTTGTATTAAAGCATTCAAAATTCTAGTAATATCAATGGACGATTCCAGTTTATCCATCAATTATATGACGTCATTATCACCTACGTGACGTATTGGATGAAGTCATAATTAATTGAGTCATGAATGACATAAATAGGTTCCGCTTAATTGATGATGGGCTAGGCATTGTTGTACGTATTGTATGTTTTTACTATTAGACAAATATGCTGTTGGATATTTTGAAACTAATTTGGACACTGTTGCTGCCATATGTAGCAACAGCACACAGCTTAGCTGTATATTTTTTTGGAACTTAATAGTCAGGCAGGTCAGGCAAGACACGAAGTGTGGGTGGAGCTTAGCTAGAGAGGGGCGGGGCGTAGCTAGGGAGGGACGGGGCGTAGCTAGAGATCGGCGGGGCGTAGCTAGAGAGGGACGGGGCGTAGCTAGAGAGGGACGGGGTGTAGCTAGAGATGGGCGGGGCGTAGGTAGAGATGGGCGGGGCGTAGGTAGAGATGGGCGGGGCTTACCTAAGATGGGCGGGGCTTAGCTAGAGATGGGCGGGGCGTAGCAAAACCTAAATTCCTCCATTAACCTCTTCTCAGTCAAGTTTAAAAAAGTTTGAAAACCTTGCTCACTCAATGTCTAATTGCAGACCATGTGAAACGAAGATTTGCGATTTTACTGCTAGCATTTACAGAAAAATAGCTTGTTTGTAATGGCGTGTAAATAGATATTTCCGTGACCACTGATATGTCGTTTTAGGTGGCTTGAAAACTAAATGATTGCTGGAGATGAACACCCACATCTTTCTTTCGTCTGTGCCCATTTGTAGGCCAAGTAAAGACTATTTCTTCTGAAATATTACAACTGGTATGACCGAGTCGGTTACCACACACTAGTGCCGGACCTTAAAATCTTCCTGACGGAGGTATTGCGACGTTTGCTAAACTATTGACGTGAGTGATTGTTATACGACGTCAGACACTTGAGTAACAATTCGGATGTTTCGAATAGTACATTGTACGGTTTTCTAGCGTCTAGATCCCCATCATTGCTAATGCGTATTTTTCTCGGTTTCAGGGTCCAAGCCAAATATGAAACCTTTACCCGGATATCAGCCAAAATAGGAAGATATAACCAGATACCCCACAAAAAAAATAATAGAAATCCTAAAAAGTAAGTATGCTTGCAGACCGACCATATCCGTACTGCCACCTGCAGCTGTATGCCAATGTGTTGAGTTGGGCAAGTATATACACGGCCTTCTATCACGAAATATATCCCCTCTTGCATCAACTTAAGCCTTTAATGCTCAAACTGACCAAAAACAACTTTGCGTTGGTCTTCAGACATAACTATTTGAAAGGCTCTAAAGTAAAGTATTTTTGAATATTTACCACTAGAATGACTGGCTCGGTAACCGAGCCAGTCATTCTAGTGGCAAAGTTTTCAAAAATCTTCTTGTCTCGGTCTGCAGATAGACACTGACTAAGTAAAAACTTTAATTTTCTTTACCATTACCCTTTTAATTGTCAAGCCGGCGAAAAAAGATAGTCTTCTAAAGTTAAAATATCTTGAAAAATATTGACCATTAACATGTTTAATAGATATATCAAGTAGTATTTTGAGCGCCTTGAGGCGCTGTTGACACAGGGGGGTTTAAAGGCGAACACTTACCCCCAACATGTTTGGAAGTAAATATGTTATCTTTCGCCACCCAAAGCGCTCACTGTATGTATCATCCGTCTATCTGGTCAGCATGTATGTCAGTCTAAACATACCATTTACATTATTGATAAATTATAATATGGCGTTATGGGAACATAGCTTTCCAGTCCTTCTGGAAGATATTGGTCAATGGATCAAAGATTCCCTTGGCAAAACGTTTATACAACGCAGCATGCGCACCCATGATGGTGTATAACAGTAACGGCTGGGCAGCTCCAAAGGCAGCTCTAGACAAACTCGCTGCCTGCCACCGCAAACACCTACTCACCATCGCTGGATACCGATGGCCAGACAGCGTAATTCCAATGATGCGCTAGACAAGATGTGTAATACATTGCAGTTGTCTGTAAACGTCGCACGGCAAAGATGGCCCACGTTTGGCCATGTGCTAAGGATGCCAGAAGACTAACCAACACAGAGAGCCTTGGAATTCTCCCTACTCGGAGCCAGCAAATACAAAGCCAGGAGAGGACGGCATTGTATAAATCTGCTAAGCGTGCTACGAGGTGACCTTAAGAAAGCAGGACTAAGTGCACTCAAGTCAATAATGAACCTGAGAGGAGCTAAGGATTTCGGCTGAGGAGAAGACACAATTGGCAAACGCGAAGAAGGACTGAGTGCAGCTGTAAGATGTTTCTACTACTACAACCGCAGACTGCAGGAATCATACACACATAAATACATACATACATATATAAATATGTATCTTGTATGTTTGTTATATAGCCAGAAGGAATAAAGAAAACTGAAACTAAGAAAACTTAAGAGTCATGGGAGACCTCCGGTTAACTATAATGTAGAGATTGTTCTGTTAAATACTTTGATATTACTTTGACAAACTGCTCGCAGAGAAATTAATTTAAAAATCTTCAGCAGTTTGCTTGTTCATCTACGTGTTATCATTGGGATTGAAATATTTAAATGCCCACCAAATTGCGTGAAAATAAAATTGTTAGACTTATTGCTGTTTTATGTAGTGGCAGGCAGACCCCCCCCCCCCCCCGCCCCCACTTACACACACGCACGCACGCACGCACGCACGCCATATTATTTTCAAAATACCCAAACGTTTACCAGTATAATTACCTTGAAATTAAGAATTAAAGATTCACAACATATAAATCGATTCTAACACCAGTAAACGTGGTCGGAGCTTAGCTAGAAATGGGCGGACTCATCCAATGGTAGCAGTAGTAGTAGTAGTAGTAGTAGTAGTAGTAGTAGTAGTAGTAGTAGTAGTAGCAGTAGTAGTAGTAGTAGTAGTAGTAGTAGTAGTAGTAGAAGTAGTGGTTGTAGTTGTAGTAGTAGCAGTAGCAGTAGTAGTAGTAGTAGTAGTAGTAGTAGTAGTAGTAGTAGAAGTAGTAGTGTAGTAGTAGTAGTAGCAGTAGTAGTAGTAGTAGTAGTAGTAGTAGTAGTAGTGGTAGTGGTAGTAGTAGTAGTAGTAGTAGTAGTAGTAGTAGGAGTAGAAGTAGTAGTAGTAGTAGTAGTAGTAGTGGTAGTCGTAGTGGTAGCGGTAGTAGTAGTAGTAGTAGTAGTCGTAGTCGTAGTAGTAGTAGTAGTAGTGGTAGTAGTAGTAGTAGTAGTAGTAGTAGTAGTAGTAGCGGTGGCGGTGGCGGTGGTATTGGTAGTGGTAGTGGCTGTTTTATGACCACAAACACCACGCCCGCACACTCACGCAACACCATACCACACCAGCACCACAACCGCCACCGCCGCCACCACCACCACCACAACCACCACCATTATTATTATTATTATTATTATTATTATTATTATTATTAATATTATTATTTTAGCGATCAGTTGCTTAGAAAATGGAAGGAGCGATCGGTGAGCGATGGATTAAATAACTTAAACTATACAATAAAAAGTCACAAATACACACCGCTCTACACCTGGTTGCTAATCAGCGTAGACGAGAAATAGACTCTAAAGGTGAGTCCCGCATTCGTTTTACCTTTTAAATATCACAAACGAGAAATTATTAATGATGTAATGGACATTTTGTTGAATATTTCAAAACTAATTTGATTGTGAGCTGAGTCTAATTAGTTTCAAAAGATTAAACAGTCTTAATCTGTAGTTGTTTTGTAATTGAGGTATCGGCATTTTAAACTTTTTATACCCCGCCAAAAAATTTGTTGGGGTATTATGTAATGGCGCTGTCCGTCCGGGCGGCCGGGCGTGCGGGCGGGCGGCAGAGTGGGTTCCGGATGATAACTCCATTACTCTTTGTCGGATCGCTTTGAAACTTCATAGAGTGGTTGGAGTACGTGTGGGGAAGAAAGCTATCGATTTGAACGATGATCCGAAATCCAAGATGACCGCCATCCACCGGGCGGCCATCTTGAAAATTGGTTTCCAGATGATAACTCTGTTACCGTTTATCAGAACGCTTTGAAACTTCATAGGGTGGTTGGACTACGCCTAGGGACGAACCCTATCGAAATTAACAATGATCCGATATCCAAGATGACCGCCAGCCATCGGTGGCCATCTTGAAAATTAGTTTCAGGATGATAATGAAAACTCCTTAATCGTTTATCGGATCGCTTTGAAACTTCATAGGGTGGTTGGGCTAGATCTGAGGAAGAAACCTATCAAAATATACGATGATCCGAAATCCAAGATGGCCACCAGCCACCAGAACATTCGTTTCCGGATGATAACTCTGTTACCCTGTATCGGATCGCTTTACAACTTCATAGAGTGGTTGGACTATGTCTGGGGAAGAAACATATTGAAATTGACAATGATTCGAAATCCAAGATGGCCGCCAGCCACCATCTAGAAAATTGGTTATCGGATGCTAACTCTGTTCACGTTTATCGGATCGCTTTGAAATTCCATAGGGCGGTCGGACTAGGCCTGGGGAAGAAACCTGTCGAGATTAATGATGATCTGGACTCCAGGATGGCCGCCAGCCACGGGCTGCCATCTTGAATGTTGCTTTCTGGATACTATTTCTGTTACCATTTATCGGATCACTTCATAAGGTGGTTGGAATATGTCTGGTGAAGAAACTTATCGAAATTTATGATAATCCGAAATCCAATATGGCCGCTAGTCGAGTGACCGTCTTGAAAACTGATTTCCGGAAGATACTCCTTGACCATTTAACAGATCGCGTTGGCACTTCATATGGATGACTGATCTGGGTCTGATGAAGAAATAAATATTTTCTGATAGCTCTCCTTCATTGGTTTGTCATCATGGCGGGGTATTATGCGTCGTTTGCGGAGCTCTTGTTAAGGGTTAAAAACTGATAATTAGTAAATATGCCATGAATGTAAGAGGTAATGCGTTTCTCGCATGACTTCGAGGAAAGACGTCCCTTTTCAATACCTAAATGTAGATATCTCCGCCCATTCTAGTATTTATTTTTGCCCTCATAGTTATATTCTCCAACATTAAAGGGAGATAATTTGTCCCAAGCATTGCGAATTACGTTCAGCAGTTACTTATTTTTTGTCAGTTTCCTTAGCATAACTAATTATACCCCTCCGCAGACCATAGACCCCCACCCACCCCAGTTAGGCATAGAAGGTATTATGTGTTCAGGCTATCCGTACGTCTGCCCGTCCGCCCGCGTCTGAATGTACTTCCTGAAAATGTTCTCGTTGCAAATCCTCCTACAGTTTAAGAGAAAATTGTTGGAAATTTGCCAGGATTATTGCACACCACGTACAGATGTGCCTAATGTTAAAATTCTCACAAATTGTATGAGTTGCAGCGACCAGACTTTCGGAGAGGGATGGACGTGTGTACGTACCTACAGACGGACGAGATGGGCTTGTGCAAAAATACTTTGGTATTTCTGCACCAGCCCATCTCCTCCTTCTGTACGTACGTACATACGTCCATCTCTCCCCGAAAATCTGGTCCCTGTAACTCATACAATTTGTGAGAGAATTGTTTGAAACTTGACATAATGATTATAAACAGCCATGTGTTTACTGTTAAATTTTCTTCATCGGCCCATCCCGTACGCACGTCCGTATGTACAATTATACATACGTCCGTCTGTACGTCCCGAAAATATTGTCGCTACAGTCTGAGATAAAATTGTTTGAAATTTAGAGGATAATGGACGATTCCAGCTTTATCTATGTCCCGCCCATCTTTAGCTAAGCCCCGCCCATCTTTAGCTATGCCCCGCCCATCTTTAGCTATGTCCCACCCATCTTTAGCTATGTCCCGCCCATCTTTAGCTATGTCCCGTACATCTTTAGCTATGTCCCGCCCACACTTCGCCCATTGTTGGAATCGACTGATCCCTGAACTCACTGACGATTTAATTTCCAGAAAACTAAAGCTGTTGAATATTTTGAAACGAGTTTGATTGGGTGCTGTTGCTGCCCATGGCAGCAACATCGCCCAATCCAATTAGTTTGGAAATATTCAACAGCATGTTCATTAAAATAAAGGCATACGATTCGTACAGCAACGCCTAGTGTCGGTCATGAATTATGTGTTCATGACGAACTTATGTACGCCATTCATGACGTCATTGATTATAACGTCATCCTATACGTCACGTAGTTAATTATGACGCCATACAGTTGATGGATAAACTGGAAATGTCCATAGTACACGACGAAAGGATGTTTATGCATCACTCATTCATGACTGATCTGCTTTCACGTTTACTGTATAAATATTAACTTGGGGAATAGTCATGTTGGGATGTACTCATGTTGGGCGTGGGCGTGAGACTTTCTCTTGTTAAATGCATAGGTGTCTTGGTAAATAGAGCACCAGTATTGTAATGGACCTTTACAGTTTTAGCTATGCCCCGCCCATCACCAGCTAAGCTCCACCCACACCTCGCACGTGTTGGGATCGATCAATCTCTGAACTCTCTGACTATTAATTTCCAGAAAAATATACATGTAAGCTGTTAAATATTTTGAAACTAATTTGACTGGGCGCTGTTGCAGCCTATGGCAACAACCGCGTCCAGTCAAATTAGTTTCAAAGTACTCAACAGAATATGTATTAAATGGCAAAGCCATACAATTCATACAATGCGTCGGACTATTAAGAGTTAAAGACGGGCCAAATAAAATCATTTATGACGTAATGATTATGACGTCATCCTACCCGCCGCTTTACTGATTATGACTTCATATGACGTCATGTGGTAGATGGATAAAGTTGGGAAGGTGACCTATCATCGTCATTGCCGTTGTTGCTATTATTATTATTATTAGTAGTAGTAGTAGTAGTAGTAGTAGTAGTAGTAGTAGTAGTAGTAGTAGTAGTAGTAGTAGTCCCCTGTCGGTAAAACCGGAGGTGGGAAACTATAGGATTGCACTCATTCTATCCATCCGTCTGTCTATCCGTCTAGCCGTGCGTCCGTCCGTCTATGTGTCCGTCTGTCACAATTGGTTTCCCGCACTTTTTCGCGCCGCTTCAAGATATTTTACTAAGACTGTGTGCATTGCTTTATTTTAAGGAGTAACAGAGCAAGTTCGAGTTTCAGACAGTTATGTCCCCTTTTTGTTTATTGTAAATAAAAAAAATAACTTTTCCGCGCTTTTTTCGCACTCCTTCAATATTCAACGGAAAATGTTTACATTGCTTTACTATAAGGAGTTGCAGAGCAAGTTCAAGTTTCATACATTGTCGCCAATTTTTCGTGGAGTTACGCCCCCTTCGTCTTTGGAAATATGAACAATATCAGTTTCCGCACTTTTTTCGATATTCAACTGAGAATTGGTACATTGCTTTTGGCATAGCCGAAGTTACAGTAGAAGTTCGAGTTTCACGCATTTCTGTCAATATTTTATGGGAATATGCACCATTTCGATTTATGAAGTACGAAAAATATAAGTTTTCTACACTTTTTCGTACTCCAAGATATTCAACTGAGAATTGGTACATTGCCTTGGTATGAGAAGTTACAGATCATGTTTGAGTTTCAGTCGTTTCTGTCAATGCTTGATGGAGTTACGTTCCTTTTCCACTTATGAAATACAAAAATATCAGCTTTCCAGACTTTTTTCGTTCTATTTCACCATATTTAACTGAAGCTGCGTACATTGGTTTGTTATGAAAAATTACAGATCAAATTCGAGTTTCATCCGTTTTTGTCAATTTAATGAAATGTCGTCAATCTCTTAAGATGTATATTGCAGAATTATTATTATTATTATTATTATTATTATTATTATTATTATTATTATTATTATTTAGAATCGGTGACACTATTTCAGCAGCTAACTGACATATACCGCGATCAAAGAGGGGACACCAGATTTACAAGTTTTATTTTTATCCATGACAAACGGATAATCTCATATACGCTAGTCTACTGAGAAATATGTACCGTGCGATGAGATATGACGCGACCAGACCACGACCGCGTTAGCCTATATAGTTATGATTTACGACGTGTGTATCTGCGTTCGTGTATGTGCGCGCGTGTGCATATGTGCAGGTGTGCATGAGCAATCGTACGATCATCAGAAACTGTCAAGAGATTCACATCTCTTCTTTAAAATATTTTTAATTTACGAACACTTCTGTTAAATATTTATAAATAAATCAAACACCAATGAATTCCAATGGATATTATGGTGTACATCGATTATGCCATTTATAGTGCAACGTACACGAAGTTGACATCGGACAGCGCGATGATGAGGGAGATGAACGGACAAAATGATAACAAAAATGCTACTGATATTACCTTCATTCGCAGAAAGTGATATAGGTGATGTAATAACCATTAAGGAATTTGAACCCAAACATGTATCCCAAGACAGAAACCAGCCTAATGCATATTGCTGAAATATGTCAAATTAATAAGATGTTTATTCTTTTTGGAAAAATGGGGGATCCCAATTTATCCATCAATCATATGATATCATAATTAACTACATAACGTGTAGGATGATGTCATAATCAATTACGTCTTGAATGACGTAACTAAGTTCGTTAAGAACGCTTAATTGACGAGGGCCTAAGCGCCCAGTGAAATGAGCTTCAAAATATTCAACAGCTTACCTATAACAGTTTTCTGGAATGGCATGAGCGCATATGTAATGATAATGTAATGATAATGTGATGATAATGTAATGATAATGTAATGGGGGATGAATTCCATTACTTGTTCGAGTGTCCTGCCATAACTGGAGAGCGTAAACAACTCATAAAAAAGTATTTTCGCCTGCACCCAAAAACATTTAAAATGAAACAACTGATGAATGATCAAAACAGGAAGAAAATGATATCATTGTGTAAATTTATAGAAATAATTTTCAGATGTTTTAAATGAAAATAATAATGATAAATCAACTCTCCAGGCTTTCCGGAAAGATTAGGTGATTCGATATATCCGTATGGAGTCACTTCCGGATGAGTGAAACCACTCATTGCGATGTGAGTCCAGACGGATGTACAGGATCAACTGTCCCACGAGCGTTGATTGTCGAGGGCCCAGTTGCACTAATAGAGCTGTGGATAAGCTGTGTGCGTGCGTGCGTGCGTGCGTGCGTGCGTGCGTGCGTGCGTGCGTGCGTGCGTGCGTGCGTACGTGCGTGCGTGCGTGCGTGCGTGCGTGTGTGTGTGTGGGCGCGTGCGTGCGTGCGTGTGTGGGCGCGTGTGTGTGGGTGTGGGTGTGTGTGTGTGTCTGTGTGCGTGCGTGCGTGCGTGCGTGCGTGCGTGCGTGCGTGCGTGCGTGCGTGCGTGCGTGCGTGCGTGCGTGCGTGCGTGTGCGTGGGTGAACAGTGAGGGAGTCTGAACATTTTGCATTAAT
Organism: Chaetoderma sp. LZ-2023a; assembly: GCA_034401795.1. Classification (NCBI taxonomy): domain Eukaryota; kingdom Metazoa; phylum Mollusca; class Caudofoveata; order Chaetodermatida; family Chaetodermatidae; genus Chaetoderma; species Chaetoderma sp. LZ-2023a. Next base: position 37,360,185 of record CM067364.1, on the reverse strand, counting down.
AATAATAATAATAATAATAATAATAATAATAATAATTATTATTATTATTATTAGCTCACCTGGCCAGAATGGCCAAGTGAACTTATGCCATGGTGACCATCCGGGGTCTGTCCGGCGTCCATCCGTCTGTCCGTCCGTCTGTCCGTCCGTCCGTCAACTTTTTCCTTTAAACGACTTCTTCTCAATAACCACTGGGCCAATTTCAATTATATTAGGCAGGAAGTATCCTTAGGGCATAGGAATCCAAGTTTGTTCAAACAAAGCCGATCAGCCGATTTGGCCGGTGGCCATCTTGGATTTTGGCCGATTTTAGGAAATGGTTTTAAAAATCTTCTTCTCCGAAACCGCTTGGTGGGTTGATTCACAACTCACGAAATATCATATAGGGCAAGAGCTGAACCAAGTTTGTTCGAAGGAACTTGATTGGCCAAATGGTTTGGCGGCCATCTTGGATGACTTAGTTTTCGTAAAAACGACTTATTCTACAGACCCGCTGAAAGGATCAGGCTGAAATTTTGGGGATATGATTATGGACTAAGGGCCATTAAAGTTTGTTCATGGGAAGTTGATAGGTACAAAACATGACCGCCGTGGACCAATCAAATTTTAGCGTGTTTGGCTGCCATATTCAATTTTTTTATTTGATGGCTTGTGAAGCCGAAATTGGTTTTCTTAACTCCGCTTACTTGTCAGTCAGCTATCGTATAGCGATAACCCTATCCATCTTCTGTATGTCCGTCCATCCATCTGTTTGTCCGTCACCAACAATGACGGATTTCTTGACGGATTGAGACCAACCTTGGGCACAATGTTAATGACGGCATCTAATATCTGTGTTGTGAAAATGAAACTGATAGGATGTCAAATGCCAGAGTTATCCCTCCTTAAATATTTGCAGTCTCACTTTCATAGGGCAAATGGTTTGTTCCCACCCTCTTATCACCATGTCATATTTTATTGCCAAACTAGATATTAAATTCCAATTAACAGATTAACCTTTCCAATACTGCAGAAATATTTAAGATATGTATTATGTGCTCTGACATCTATGCTCTTAAAAATATTTGAAATGTATTTGATTGAAATTTGTTGCTGCCTTTCAGTCAAATTATTTTCTAAATCAACTCCAGCTCACCCTACCCTTGCTGCTAACTGGGTGATTCAGCCAGATGTGCATGTGTTAAATGGATTGTGTGGTAGTGGGGAATTACCTGCTATAAAGACCACCTACCTGCCTTTAGAGACCATTTTCTTCAAATTGTATTTACACCTCTAGTAAGCGTCTGACTGAGTTTTTTCAGACGACATATTCCAAAGGTTATATCTCTGAACGTGATGAATATTTTGAAAACAATTGGACTGAAAGTTGTTGGTGGCTAAGCCACCAACAACTTTCAGTCGAATTGTTTTCAAAATATTCAACAAGTCAAGAGCTTTTGAAAATTGAAAGTATTGGCTGCACTGGCTTGCAGCAGTGAGACAGTTAAAAAACCAGCTGTTGTTAGCACTGATATCATCTACTTTCACTTAAACATTGTTCGAAATCACTAATGCAAAAACAAAAAGTCCAGAGATTGTTGTCAATATCTCGAAAACTAAATCATTTGACTGAAAGTCATTGGAAATTACACGGATAGATGTAAAACTTAAGTAAGATTAGTTTGATATGCCAATGTTCCAGGTGAGCGATACAGGCCCATTGGGCCTCTTGTTATTATTATTATAATGATGATAATGAGAATAATAATGATAATGATAATAATAATGATGATAATGATAATAATAATAATAATAATAATAATAATAATAATAATAATAATAATAATAATAATGATAAAATAATTATAATGATTATAATTTAATTTGTAAACTTACTGTTTATTGTTGTATTCGTATACTTCAAAAGAAGTTTATCGAAATAAAGAAAATTGAAATTGAAAAATTGAATTGGAAATTGAGAGAGTGTAGTGATCGATCGATCGCAACGCGGGAAAAGCGTTGGTGGAGCTAGGCGAAGGAGCGGTGAGGAATATCTAAGGCCTTGTTATCACTAGGGAGTTAATCGGGAATAACGCCATACGTCACCCCATACCGATGTATGGCGTCATTCCTGATTAACTCTCTAATGAGAAAACGGTTTAAAACTGGATTCCTCCATTGGTACCGAGTCCACCATAGGCACAATAACAAGCCAACATTGCAGTGACAACATTGACTATGGCACATATACGCAAACAGTTATCGCACACATGTATAAACAATCTTGAGGTACTCGAGTTTGCCTATTTTCTAGGGCATACACGCTGCATTCAAACTGTACGTACAAGTAAGACAACCAATTAGTCACAGGCAAACCCATAGCTCCAAGGATACGAACACCGTAAATGTGCACGTATCTAAAAATGGAATCTAGATAAAAAGCAATGACTTTATACAGAATATATCGAATCATGAATCTGTAACTGTTATCTGTATGTTATTAGAACGAACACTAGATAAGCAAGCAATACACGAAATCGCAAGCTCACAAATATTCTATGCACGGCAAAAGATGTCTTTGGAAACTTTAAGCCGAGTAAAGTTCCCGAAAACAATTTCACAACCGAGGACTTGAAGTTATGCGGCATAGAACAGAAACAAATATGACCGGTACTGGATCAATATAGGACCTGTACGTACTGGAACAGTAAGGTGCGCTAACGGGAAATATTTAAACATGGTTTATTGGGTCGGATTGCGGTTCGACAGGTCTTATAGCCGTGCATCCAGTGCATATATAGGATATTGCAGGACGGTGGTGAGGTCACGTGGTGATGTTGGTCCATGATTATGCCGAGTGCGATTGCATTATTGCTTTTATCATTTTTTATGGTTTATCAAATTGGTGTGGAAATTGTTCTGGGCGGAAAAGGAGATGGAGGGAAGCCGTACTTCCCCCGTGTATGGAAATTGATAAATGTTTAACAATGTTGATCATTTGCAACCTTTTCCCGAAATCTCCAAAAAGGTATCCATTTCTAGCATTAGGCACACCGTGCACATTTCTAGCCAAGCTCCACCCACTATGTGCGTGTGTTTGAATCGATTTTCCCATTTCAAATTGGTTTAAATATAATTCAACATTATATTTATTAAATTATAACTTTATCAAAGCAACACAATTCAGACCCCTATCGTCGGGCATTTGCCGTGTCCGACACATGGACCTACGTCATATGATTTTGACGTCAGCTAACGAGCGACGTATTTTGATCATAACGCCAGTACTGATGTTTGAGTGACAGATTGGATTTCTTTTCGTCTCTTAATTTCTAGCCACCCAGAGAAGGAGGTAGCAGAATGTATAGCCAATAAAAAATGGAGTGTATCTTCCTATAATGTGTTCTTCCATTTGTCTTAAACACGTTCATGACGAAGCCGGTCCAAACCGGCCTCTGCAGTGGTCCTGAGGATTATCCAGAAAACGGGGTTTTTTTAATTTTACCACTGAAATGACTGGCTCGGTAATCGAGCCAGCCATTCCTGTGGTAAATTTTCAAAAAATACTCTTCTCTTGGCCTGCAAATGAACATTCAATAAGGACATATTTAGATTTTCTTGAGCAAATTTAGACATTAAAGGGTTAATACCCAGATTTGCCTAAGATAGCATCAATTTTCCCACAGCCCATTTGTGGACCGGGAGATGATCATTATTTTAGAGCTTACGACTGAATTTACTAGCCCTGTTATAGAGCCAGTCATTCCAGTGGTGGATTTCGGGAATGGTGTTGTCTTGGTCTGTGAATGGACCGTTTATGGACGTTTTAAAGACCATTGCAGATACCGTTTTGGTTGGCTTGAGTGTTGAATGGTTAACCATTTAATTACTAAATTTCTTCGAAAAATTAAAATATTTACTTATTAAATGTCCATTTGCAGGCCAAGAGAAGACTATTTATGAAAATTTACCACTGTAATGATTGGCTCGGTTACCGAGCCAGTCATTTCAGTGGTAAAATTTCAAAAATAAGATTCTCTTGACCTGTAAATGGACATTACTCAAAACCACTACAGAGGCCGGATTTGACCGGTTTCGTCACGAAAGGTTTAAACATGTAATGTATTATTTTTACAATCTACCGTGATACATTTATTGTATTGTATCTTTATGAGTATGGCAGACACAGATATAAGACATGTCTTAATGTGGTCCCATTTGAGGAAGAAATAAATTATGTTTAAACCAAACAAATAGGAAGGAAATGTTAGAGACAAGAAGAATCAACAAACAGTCAATAAAACGTTCAACGGACAAAATTCCAGCATTACACCATAAGAGAAGTTTACTGGTGAACGGCATTATGGGTAATTAAAGAATGACTAACCTCATTTCATGATATCTATACCGATGATATAATAGGCCACTCATAAACTATGTACGTAATTTTAAGCCTTTTATCGGCCATTCAAAGAACGATATTCAGGCTTTAGTAGCTAAATGTTGGTACATTTCAACAACTTATGATGGCTGTCATGATTTACTTTTCAACCAATCAGAAAAAACCTAGTGTCTGCCTCGGTATATGCGCTCAGTCATAGAGGTGCCAGCTATAGCTTTTCAATGTGGTATAAAAGCAACCATACCGGTAAGCTGGTGAATATTTTGAAACTAATATGACTGGGTACTGTTGCTGCCTATGGCAGCAGAAGAGCCCGGTTAGTAGAGACTAACAATTTTGTCTCTACTCAAATAGTAGAGACAAACAATCCGTACAACATGTCAGACTATTAAGAACTAAAAACGGCCATATGGAATCATTTATGAGGTAATGATTATGACGTCATCCTACAGCCCCGCTTAGTTGATTATGACGTCAGATTGATAGATGGCTACTCTGGAAAGGTGAATTGTAGCAGTTGCGTCCCTTGGTGGGTACTTGCTAGAATAAAGGTATTTCCTTGTATTAGTAGTCAGAGACGTAATCTAGATGGTTTGAGAGCTCTGATCTTCGCTACATAACCAACTACCATCTATTTCTGAGACCACAAAGGTGTTGTCGTATCAGGTATGTAGTGTTTCAGGGATTAGTTGGCATAAGCTAGAAGTCTAAGACAAAGATGTTTCCAACTTTCAAAGACCCTGCTGTTATCGTTATCATCAATGACATTTATCAACACCACTGAATATATAACACATTAAATACAGTCACACCTGTCTATAACAGCCATTTCCTTTTGGCAACATGAGGCGATGTCTCTTTAAAACGTGTGCTATGTTAATGGATGTGTAATGTAACCACCTGTGTTTAGTGGCCAGTGACTCTTTGACGCTATTTGCGTTTTGTGGTAGAGACAGCATGGACGGTTCTGAGAATAGGTTACACGTTAATTATCACCATCAATAGATAATCTCATCTATATGAACCTTTCCAGTTTATCCATCACTCATATGATATCGTAAGCAACTTTATCATATAAACAAGCCTTCTAGCCCGTTCCATATTTTTCGATAACCGCACACGTGTCATATTAAACGGAGTATTTTCATTGGCTGTTGGGTGCGCAAGCCATTTAAATCGACCAATTAAAACATCGATTGATGTGAGCGTGACGCGTAGGGAGTATCTGTTATCAAGTAGTAGTGCGTCACAGCGACACTATCGATTTCACGAAAATCAACAATGAGAAATCAGATAAAAGTCACATCAGCAACTATAGGCAAATATTTCCAAATTACAGTTTATATGATAAATAAAATCTCAAACTCGGTCACTTTTCATATCACTATTATGAACCTCGTTGAAAATTATCAATTTTGCACTCGCTAAAGCTCGTGCAAATTGATAATTTTCAACTAGGTCCATGATAGTGATATGAAAAGTGACCTCGTTCCAGATTCTCTATACACGACGTGTAGGATGATGCCATAATCAATAACGCATGGCTGACGTAGATAAGTTTGTCACGAATGCTTAAGCCATCACGGACTAAACGTTTAATAAACATGCTGTTGAATATTTTGAAACTAATTTGGCTGGGCGTTGCTGTTGCCAGGGTTGGGATCAATTCCGATTGGAATTGGAATTAATCAGTCAATTAAATTGATTAATCTGAGGAGTCAGGAATTCGAATTTGAATTTGAATTGATAAATTTTAAGACACCGGAATTGGAATTGGATTTGGAATTGATAATTTGAATTGACCGTAATTGATAAATGCCAATTCAATTCCAATCAATTCCAATCATATTTGTCATAGATTTACTAAACAGTGTTGGCTATAAAATGTACATGTCATATCTGTTAATTATACACTGCTCTTTATATGCCCTTAATGCATTTCATCCTAAATGAGCTATATGATACCATTTACCACATTTCATTCTATAAGCATGTTGATGATATTTATTATGCCAGTTGTTATTAGATGCCTTATTGAATATTTTAAAATTAATTTGACTGAATATTTTTCTCTCCTATGGCTGCAACATTTCTTTTAAAATTAATTTTAACAACTTAACCACTGGAGTGGCTAGCTGGATAACCGGGCCAGTAATCCCAGTGGTAAATTTTCAAAAATAATCTCGCGCTCTCTGAATTGACAAAATAAAGATCTGATAAATGCTATGAACTTTAGTACATTATTGAATTATCTCAATTCTCCCTGACCAGTGACCAATTAACCTTTTTATCAGTTTCAGTTTCAGTTTTCTTTATTCACCCAGGCCATTTACACAGCATATGGGGTAGACATTATTATTATAGATATTTATACTATGGCGGTAGTTATTATTATTATTATTATTATTATTATTATTATTATTATTATTATTATTAATTATTATTATTATTATTATTATTATTATTATTATTATTATTAATATATTATTATTATTATTATTATTATTATTATTATTATTATTATTATTATTACCATTATCGAGATTATTTTGTGATTAGCTACCGCCGTTGCGTAGTTGAAATATTTTGTTTGGACACATTTTTCTTTGTCGTTGTCAACATCTTTGTTCTTGTCGATTGCATTGTCGCTGTCGTTGTTGTTGTGGTGGTGGTTGTGGTGGTGATGATAGTAGCACATTGGTGCTGGAGCCGTGGTTGTTGCGTTGGTCGTAGTAGAGAGGTGTGTGTCCGAGGTGCTCCTAATGTCGTAGTTGTCGTTGTCGTTATCGTAGTTGTCGTTGTCATTGTTGTTGTTGTTGTTGTTGTTGTTGTTGCTGTTGTTGTTGTTGTTGATGTGGAGCGGATGTGTCTTTTTTCTTTGAGAGCCGCAGATATGTGCATAGCCTATTCAGTATTGGTTTGTTACAGATCGCAAACAAGCCTTGAGGTTTCTCTGTTGTGTTCTGCCTTACATAGTAATCAGGTATAAATTGTGTTCTTTCTTTTGTGTATCTTTCGCAGCAGAAAAGAAAATGTATTTCTGTTTCTACTACGTTACATGTATTACAAAGTCGTTCCTCCCTGTCAATACTCACCCACCCTTTAGATTCTATTGCGAGTTGATGGTTCAGTGTTCTGAAATGACAAAAGGTTATAGCTTCTCTATATGTTAAGATTTTTAAATAGTCTTCAAATTCAAATTTTGTTTTTATTTCTTTATAGAACGTTAGCCGTGTTGAATCGTTTATGAGTTGTGTCCATTTTTCTACATACTGATGCTCTAAAGCTTGTCTTGTTCGCTGAACCTCCTGTTTTGTGTTTATAGTTTCTGTCAAAAATATGTCCGATTGTCCCGTTATTTCTAGCATGGCTTTCACTTTGTTCATCCATTTAACTTGGACTTGGGTTCTTGACATACAATCCAGTCACTTAAAGAAAAGCATTGACGATACGGCCCAAAATCGTATCATGGTACATTGTATTTGGATGTTAAGTGGCATTCTTCCTAGTTCGCTATATACCATGACATTAGGTGCGCTTTTCTTTAGATTTAGTATACATTTAAAGAATTTCGATTGACATGATTCTGTTAAGTTAGTTTTTTCGAAGCCCCATATTGCTGATCCATATAAAACCATAGGCACTACCATTGTTTCAAAATATACAATTTGTAGATCTATTGGGATATCGTGTTCTTTGATCTTCGTGATTAATGCATACATGGTTTTTGTTCCCTGTTTATAGTTTCGAATTTTGCAACTTGAAAACGTGCCATTTGACATCATTTGAATTTCGAGATAGCTATATTCATCGGCTATTTCAAGCTCCTTCCCTCCCATTAAGAACTTAGGTGGGTTGTTGATTTGTCTCTTGGACAATATCATTACGTTTGTTTCTGCAGTATTTATTTGTAGCTTCCAATAGATACAACAATTATGAAAAATATTTAGTGCGTGTTACAATGCTTCTGGTGTTTCTGCCATTATGACCGTGTCGTCGGCATATAACAGTATGGCGAGGCGTATACATAGATTTAGATTCTCCTCTGTCATATCATTAATAGATGTAAGGCCAAAAGATGCATTGTCGTGTAGATATTCCTCCATGTCGTTTAAGAAAATAGAAAATAGGAGATTATCCTATATGAGTTTTGTACCTCCTTTATCCAATCAAAGCTGCTGATCTTGATTTTATTTCATTCTGCATTCCCTGGAAACAGGTTTTCATATCTATGAAATCATGCCATCTTTAAATTCATACAAACTAGTTAAAATGATTTCAAATATATAAGCTAGAACCAAGATAACCAAATTGTGTTAAAATTATTCATCAACATGTTAGCAATAGTGTTCAGTAAAGTAATAACTATCATCTGTATGGAAGGAAATGGGTGAAGAAAGCAGTACATTACAAGATAATTGCCCTGTACTTATACCCCAGTACATAACATAGGAATCATTGAACAACCCCCTCTGTGAAATGTCTCAGCTTTTAAAACACAGACACCTGGACTAGAGGTGTTATTCAAACTCTACATACATGTGCTCAGTACTCTCACTCAGTAGTGTACTATAAGCATTGTATTCTAATGCATTTTAATGCAAACATTTATATAGCAAGGTGTACATGTATCTATAATAATTAGATATGGCATTGGCCTTTAGCTATATTCATCAGAAAAACTCTGCATTAAGCTATAATTAAGTCAAATGAACTAAAAATAAGATTTTCTGGATCTTGACTTTTTGGACAATAATTTGACTGAAAAATATAACTACCTATTGGCAACAACAATTTTTATTCTAATTGTTTTAAATATTAACGGGGAAGCCATCCAAAAATACTCTCTGCACTGGTCTTGATGAAGGATCATATGTATGCTAAGAGACTATTTTTGAAAATTTACTGAGCCAGTTATGGCATTGTTAAATTAAAAAGAAATAGTCATCTTAATGATACATCGAACTTTTCCTGACCAATCTTGGGCATTAAAGGGTTAAAATATAACAATGTTGATCTCAAGTAAATATTGGTATGGAATTGGAATTGGACTTGGAATTGATCAAATGGACTTGGAATTGGAATTGGTTTAAACGTGATTTTATTTTATTTGTTCAGTGGAAGCACGATAAGACTTAGAGTCTTATGCCCGTGTCTCCCATACACATACAGATTATTCAAAACTTTTTTACAACAAAATGGCGGCAAATCATAATAGTTTAATTAATTGTAGTCTATTGGTGTGCATAAGTATGTGAATGTTGAGTGTGAGGTGGGGGAGAGTAGGAAGAAAGACCGAGATAGAAAGGGAGAGTGGGAAAGGGGGGGGAGAGGGTGAGAGATAGAGAGAGCGAGGAATAAGATCAAATGGAAGAATAGCAGAGGTGAGCTCTAGGTGCTGCCTTCGCCCCGACCTGTACGTGTTGGGCTGCTGTCCATTTACCCCTTAAACTATAAGTTCGCAAACAGGAAGCTACTGAAAGCGGTTGGTGTTAATTATGTATTGACATACCGTATTACAGATCAGTTTGTTCATTTCCAAGTTGGTAGTGTAAGTCCCGTATAGAAGCTGGTTGACCGTAAGATTAGCAAGAGAAATATCGTTCAAGGCAAGCTGATTTTGGAAAACGACTCTTTGCTCGTTAAAAAGGGCACAATGTAAGAGGTAGTGGTTTGTAGATTCATCATTGTGCCCACAAGAACAACTGGCAGATTCCGACAGAAAGTTGTCAAATAGATGTCGGTTTAAAGAACTACAACCATTTCGGAGCCTGCATAGCATTATGTTGGCAAACCTCGGGCCTACGTAATACCACTCAGGGGGGGGGGGGGTTGTCGTATGGATGACATAGCCTTGAGTTTGCTTTTAAATTCTAGAAGAGTGACAGAATCTCTCACCGGCACAGGAAGCATATTCCAGGCGCGGATCGTTGCTGGGAAAAGGATCCATAGAAGAGCTCAGTACGGCAGCGGAATGGAGTGAAGAAATTTGGATGACGGATATTGTAAGGATTTCGTACTTGGGATAGTGTGGGAAGATGGTTGACCAGAACCTCACAGGTCATCCCGTTAATAATTTTAAATAGCATAGATAATCTATGAAATTCACGTCTGATTGACAAGGTTTCGATGCCTGTTTCTAAGTACAGGTCTTCAGTGCTCGCACTACGTGTCGTTCCACATACCGTTCTGAGAGCATCTTTTTGGATATCCTCTAGCCGAATTACAAGATATTGTGGAATATTATCCCACACAACATCTGCATATTCTAACGATGGTCTAATAAATGTTTTGTACATGATCTCGAGACATTTACGGTCTATAATATATTTTAGACCTTTAAGTAAGGAGAGTTTGTGTTGAGCGTTTGCTATGAGATTACTCACATGGTTAAGCCAATTCCCTTTGTTATTAAAGGTAATGCCGAGATGCTTATGATCAGTTGATGGTAGAATTTCAGAATCTTTGAAGTTGATTGAAAAGGATGTGCGCTCGTTGCGCATGGAAAAAATTAGAGATGTAGTTTTCGAGGCATTAAACTCGACGAGCCACATGTTTGCCCAATGCGTCATGGTCAGTAGATCGTAATCGAGTGTGGCAGTGTGTTCTTTTAGATCATCTGACATTACATATAGGCACGTGTCATCAGCATAAAGTCTAATATTGTGAATTATATTGCTGGGCATGTCATTAATAAAAACTAAGAATAACAAAGGACCAAGCACAGAGCCTTGTGGCACTCCAGCATGTAAACGAAGTAGGGTGGACTCATTGCCGTTTATAACTACTCGCTGGTATCGGTTTCCAAGATAATTTTCGAACCATGTAAGTAGATTTCCACAGATACCAAAATTCCTAAGCTTCTGTAGGAGGCCGCGATGCCATACTCGATCAAAGGCTTTAGATATATCGAAGAATAGAAAGATTATTGCCTTTTGATCGTCAAGAGCTTGAGTAATATCCGTGTAGATATCAAGCAGTTGATTTACTGTAGAATGTGATGGAAGAAATCCAGACTGATATAGAGTGATATCATGTCTAATATAGTTATAGATATGTTTTAAAACGGTTCTCTCCATAACTTTACTAAGACAACTCAACAGTGATATTGGTCGATAATTTGAACATAAGCTCTTGTCTCCTTTCTTGAATATAGGAGTTATATTAGCGATTTTCCAAGAAGTGGGGAACTGCGCACTAGAAAGTGAGTAATTAAAGAACCGCGCTAGTATTGGGACCAATACTTGTTGGCTCTCGAATAAGAGTTTCGGACTTAATTTATCCGGGTCAACAGCTTTAGACGTGTCCAGATTGGACAGTACGTCGGAGATGTCAGTGTTTGATATTGTAATTGAGTGGAGAGTATTGTCCGTATACATAGATAGAGGCGGTAAGCTGGCATTAGAATCGTCAATATTGGCGATGCTAGAGAAGTACCGGTTAAGGAGGCTTGCCTTTTCTAAAGAGTCGTAAGAGAATGAGCCGTCATCGCGCTTCAGAGGCGGCATTTCGCTGAAATTAGAGTTAGTATCACATAGGAACATCTTGCATATTTTCCACCACTCTTTAGAACCTGTGCGTCCATGCCTTATTTTTTCAGCTAATTTATTCCTGAAGTTTTCTTTCGCTGTTCGGACTAATGTATTGATGCGGTTTCTCTGTTTTTTAAAGTTGGCCACGTCTTGCTCTCGGTTAGTTTTTCTTGATTTCTTGAACAATTTTTCCATGACTCTCATTTCGTGCTTTATTTTGCTGGACATCCAGACTTTATCGTTTGGGTTTATAGTTATAGTTTTATTTGGGATACTAATACTAGCAGCGGCAATAATGTTTGTAGTGATTGTCTGACACCAAATGTCGACGCCATTAGCATCGGAGATGTTGTTCCAGGGTGCGTTAGTTAAGTGATCCCTAAATAAATCCCAATCAGCTTTCGCATAGTCCCATATATGGCGAGGGTATGTTTTACGTTTAGGTATGGAGGATGATAAAACCAAATATACTGGAGTATGATCACTACAAAATGGTGCAAGTACTCCACTCTCTTTTACTATTCTGGCACAGCTGATAATAATTGGATCAAGTAATGTATTTGAAATGGGTCGGGTTGGTTCTTGTATTAACTGGTGGAAGCCAAACGTAGATATGATGTCACGTAGATGATGCTTAGATGGATTGAGAAGATCGTCGTTAATGTCGCCGAGTAGGACAAGATTTTTGTTTGGATTTAAGTCGCGAACATTCTCAATATTGTCGGTGATAGTTTGCCATTTGTCAACACTTGTGTTAGGCGGCCGGTAAATTACACACAATAATACACCAGGGCGGTCGTGAATCTCGACCCATATCATTTCAATGCCACGACATTCATATTCAATACGACGGGTAGTTGCCACGTTGTTAGAAATATAGACGCACACGCCTCCCCACGGCTGCTGGCGGTCCATCCGATAAGGCTCCTGGAAACCAGGTAGTTTGATTACGCTGTTGTTAATATTTTGGGTAAGGTGGATTTCAGTAATGGCAATGATGTCAAAGTTGGACAGATTAGCTTCAATAAGATGTATTTTATCTTTGAGGCCGCATATATTGAGGTGAACAACAGACATTTCTGAACAGTTAGTAGGGCCTGGATTAGTTTCTACATCGCCAGCCAAAGAAAGGAGAATGTAAATTATTAAACAGGTCAATACATTACTCAGGCAGTAATTAAGGAGTGATAGGAGGGCTGTGTAAATTCCTCGAAGGCGTCCAAGTATTTCTCGCAATGGAGGTGGGGTAGCTCGATAGTGCTTGGGTTTGACAGAGTGGCAGTTAAAAAGCCCAATAGCCGCACGGTAACATGCTATGTCATTATCCATTGTCAATTGGGTAAATCACCGAAGGCCATTTGCACGTGCTGTAGTAAGGCAGGAATTGGAATTGAACCTATCTGGGTGGAATTGGAATTTAAATTGATAAAGTGAATTGATGTGGAAACGGAATTGGAATTGGAATTGATAAAATGGAATTGACCCCATCCCTGTATAATACCATGTCCATTTGCAAGCCAACACAATATTATTTTTGAAGATTTACGACTGGAATAACTGGGTCAGTTACTGAACCAGTCATTCCAGCCGTAAATCTTCAAAAATGTCTTCTCTTGTCCTGCAAATGGACATTTAAAAAACAAATATTTTAATATTCTTAACCAAATTTGGCCATTAAAGGTTTACGGCAGCACGGGATGATAAAGGATAACTAATCTCATCTTTTGAGAGCTATTCGGGTGATCTAATATGCCACTCATAAACTATGCAGTTAGTTTTACGTTTTTTGTCATGCCGCTAAAGAAAGATATTCTGGCTTTAATAGCTAAAGGTTGCTACATTTCTACAGCCTATGATGGCTGCCATGATTTACTTTTCACCGAATCGCATAGGGCTTAGCGTGCCCGCTCCCTGATATACGCTCTGTCATAAAGGTGTCAGCTGTAGTTTGGCAATATTGTATGAAAGCAACCATACAGATAAGCGGTTGAATATTTTGAGACTAATTTGACTGGAAGTTGTTGCTGCCACAGGCAGCAACAACTTCCAGTCAAATTAGTTTCAAAATATTCACCGAGACGAGTGTTACATAATAAAGAATCTAATGCATTGGCACGTACATGACGTCACACACTATTGCGATCACTGTTCAACATTTACGCGATATTACAAAGCAGATAGTTGTGATACAGAAACGGGAATGTGACAGGATATGAATGATATGGAATCTATACACAATAATCTATCAGTACAGTATAACATTTGGGATGAGATTAGCATCGCTTTAAAATCGAACCCAATATGTCAGCACATAACAATCAAGAAGTCTTCACCGGCAATGATTGAAACAAAAGCCAGTTCATGTGATTATCTCCAAACTGAGATTCATAATAGGTCATTCTTTCCAGAAACAATCCGTGCCTGGAATATTCATCCTCATCCCGTTAGAATCGCATTATCAGAATTTACTAGCAGGCTGGAAACCACAACTAAATACAGCCTCGACTACTACGGTATTACACACACAGTGGCAGATCCAAGGAGGCGGGTTGGGGATGGGAACACAAGGGCACGTGCCCCCCCCCCCACGCGCCCCCCACACCCCCCCCCCCCCCCCCCGCCCCGGCAAATGGCCCCCTGGATCAGCCCCTGATTCGACCGAAGGTGGCGAAACGAATGTAGCAACCTAAACAGACACTTACTCGACAACTTTCTGTCGGATGCCAGTTGGTGTAACTGTGGGCACGCTGACGAATCCATCTACCATTACGTGTTTCACCGCCCGCTCTACGCAAACCAGAGTCGCTTTCTTTATTAACCCTTTAACACCCATACCAGCCAAAAACGGCCTCTGCAGCCGTCTTAGGAAATGTCCATTTGCAGACCAAGAGAAGACTAGTTGTGAAAATTTATCACTGGAATGACTGGCTCGTTAATAGAGCCAGTCATTCCAGTGATAAATATTCAAAAATAATCTTCTCTTAGTGTGCAAATGGAGATTTCCTATGAGAAAATTAAAATTTTCTTGAATAAATTTAAGGTTAAAGGGTTAATCTCATCTCAAATCATATCGTTTCCATGTTTTTAACTGACCAGCACTTCTTGTTCAGTAACAGCAAGTGAAGAAACTAATATTCCGGTATCAGAACTTCTCTGTCAATACATTGTACACGTCGCTTTAGATAACACCCCCCACCCCACCCCAGCGTTCGTCCCTCTTGTGTCAACAGCGCCTCAAAGCGCTCAAAATTCTATCTAACCAATCAATTAACCATTTAATGGAGAAGACTTTTCAAGAAAATGATAATTTTTACAATAAAATTTACAAAGATAGTTTTCTGTTGCCGTGTAAATAGACATTACTCAAGACCACTACAGGTGCTGTTTTGTCCAGCTTGACCATGAAGATTGTCAAGCAAATCTAGTTTTTTTAGCTAGTGTCAATTTTCCGTTTGAGAGAAGACAATTTTTGAAAATTTACCACTGGAGTGACTGGCTCGGTAACCGAGCCAGTCATTCCAGTGGTAAATTTTCAGAAATTATATTCTTTTGGTTGAAAAAGTGGACATTCCTCAAGACCACTACAGAGTTCGTTTTTGGCGGCATTGCCCATTAAAGAGTTGAGTTAACAGAAGATAGTTTAATCCGAGACAGTCTGGTTACTAAGCAACATCAGTAAGTTAACACAACCTGCACCGTAGATATCGTATATACTGGCTAGATCGCTCATGACCCTCTCAAAACAGCATTTTAGAGTTCAGTATCTTCTCACCGGATGTAGAGTCTAAAGAAACAATACATGTTTGTTACTAAACCTATTACGTAGTCGAATAAAGCGGCAGATTATTATAGCCTATACAATTTTATGATAAAAATATATAAATTTGCGTCTGTTTAGTTTATCTTCAAATTACCAAAATATAATTTAGTCATTTTAAGGGTATCTATGCAGCCGATCGTGGTGCGTCAGCCCGTCAGTGAATACCCGGTCATGCGCTATTGCGATTTACTGAACTCCATGTCATCAGGGGTTGGGACTAGTCCCATAGTGAGGGGATGGGCATGCGCCATCCAGCCAGTGTATATAAGATATCTATGACCTGGGTTGCTTTTTCAAACGCTACTCTCTCTCTCTCTCTCTCTCTCTCTCTCTCTCTCTTTCTCTCTCTCTCAGACCGGCTTAAAAGGCTTAACTCAATAGCAGCTGAAAGCGTCTTATGCATCAACTTGTGTCACACCATGATTTAATGGATCTTTCCAGTTTATCCGTCCATCATATGACGGCATATGATATCATAATCAATTGCGTGACGTATAGCTTCACGTCATAATCAATTGCAGAATGAATGACTCGATTTTGTTTCGTCTTAAACGCGCAATAGTCCGACACGTTGTACACATTTTATGTCTTTACTATTTAATAAATATTCTGTCGAATATCTTGAAACTAATTTGACTTGGCGCTGTTGCTGACATAGTCAGCAACAGCACTCAGTTAAATTAGTTTCAAAGTATTCAACAGCTAACCTGTATAATTGTCTGAAAATTGATAGTCAGCAAGTTCAGGAATCGATCGATTACAGCACAAGCGGATTGTCGGTGGAGCTTAGCTAGAGGTGGCCGGAGCATAGCTAAAACTGGAAATGTCCATTGCTTTGTAATATAGTGACATGGGAGATAGTCCAGTCAATCTAAGAAATGGCCTCGGCAAAATTGAACCAGAATTTCTGTCGGTAGATTTATTGCGAAGAAGCACATGACCAAAAGTGGGGAATATATGATTTTAGGTGTTATAACTTATAACCCGCACTCTTTTGCGTCGCGTTTATTACTGATTTAATGAGCGCGCACATTGCCCTTACGCTCGTCACCTCAGAAGTTAAATCGCTCACTTTTCCTTTATTCTTCCATATATCCTATTTTTAAACTGGCGCGCTTATTTAGTGTTATGTTAGGAGTAAATCTACACTTTAAGAACGTTCATTTCGAATTTTCTACTTACGTGTTACTTTGTAGTGTAGATCCCGTCTCTCTTTTCTAGGAGAACCACAAGCGGATACTTTAAAAGTTATACTGATGTACTGTGCTTAGATTTCTGTCTTTTCCTCGTGTCGTTTTCCTCTTTTTCTGATATTCCGCCGTTAGTAGGAGTATCAGGAACAAGTTATTAAATTATGTTATAATATAACAATCTATGATAATGTAAACTTAGCTGTGTGTGATATGGTGATAATCCACACACTTTTGGTATATTATTCATTAATACATACATTTCTTGTTTTTGCCTGAATGCAATCTTTTTACATATACCAAGAAATACTTTTTTTCAAATAAATGTAGGCAATTTGGAGCCTACTGTGTGTGCCTGATTTAAATTTATTTTTCAATTATAACATTTTTAGCAAGTGTATACATTTTGTATCTGCAGCTTACAGGTTTTTAGCTGGTGTGAGATATACAAAAATAATCACCATAATCACCACTGTCTCAGTGTTCCACTCTACATATTATAATTTTCATAGGTTTTATTTGATTAAGCAAAGATAGACCCCTTTCCATGAACTAATGCAACACGTCTATGACCATACAGAATAACACAATCAACCTGTAGATGGCTTAATAATCAAATCAAATTCGAACCATGACACTGTGTAATGTGCATTTAAATACCCTGAGAGTGTCCTTTCACTTAAACGTAATGCACTGGGAGTGGTATATAGCCACACATGGTCGAGTGAATATGCATCCATATAATGGAAACTTGTCGACTGACGACCGGGCAATGTGGTGCATGCCACCGAAGCAGGCTATAAAATACAGGAGGGCGTGAATAAGATACAACAGTGGACAGAAGATTGAGGGCTAGAAGTCAATGAAGTCAAAGACCTTATCCAGGATCTTCTCACTCATGCTTGGATAGAGTACCCCACCAGAAATAGGCACACTCACCTTTTCGGCATCAATCTAGATTACCTATGGACATGAAAGACCTCTATTGAGTTGATGGCGGTGAGGGCCACCAGAAAGCTTGGTGTTATGAGGAAGCTCTTAGAAACCACATGCTGATCAACCTCCAAGATCCTGTGAGCTGTCTACATAGGTGCAGTACAATCCGACTTGGGGTATGCCTCAAGCACTTGGAACAATGTGTCAAAGATGAACAAAGCAAATCTGGACAAGGTGCAAAACCTTGAACTCAGAAGCATGCTTGGTGTAATGAAAATTACTCCTATATCTATGAAATGAAAAAGACCATCCATTGGAAACCTAAAGTGAGTAAGAAAATTCTGATACAGGATGAAAATCACCCTCTCCGAATGAAGTTGCAGGCTTTAACAAAGAGCTGACTGAAGCAACAGAGCAAGACCAGCTGAAGAAATGCCAGGAGAATGTAGGTGTTGTCCAAATAATCCAGATCGCTGTGAGATTCTGACACACCAAGTGAGATCTCCAGAGCCACTCAGTGGTGGAATAAGAACCAGCGCTCCTGCACTCACTGGAAAACAAGAACATACTGATGGCACACACACAGCACTGGCACAGCAAAAAACCTCTACAAGAGCCATAAGAGACAGCCAACGCACAGGAATACCTTCTAAAACCATCACTGTACACAGTGGGTCCCTCTGTTCCAACCTCAAAGTGAAAACATTTGCCCTCCATGCTAGCAGCTGACCACCTGAGGGGAGTTTCTGGAGCCCTCCAATATTGAATGTTAAGGTGACTGATCAGCGGTACAGGCGGAAGGGTTGTGAATATAAAATATGCTGTGTATACTCTTTAGTCTATTGCCAATTTGCATCTCATCACTTTCAATTGTTAAATGCCAACTTTCAAGGGTTAGGTTTGGCAAAAGGTGAATCAGAATTGGCAACATACCACCCACCAGTGTTCAGAAGTGGTAACAAATCCTGTTTCTGGATAGAAATATCATTTTTCACAACTAAAAATGTGTAAATTATTATCTTTCAGTGCTTACACATGACAACAGATCAGCTTTCCTCACTCACAATTGGTAAATGTTATCTTTCATGCATTAGGTTTGACGAAAGGTCATCTCTCATGGCATGACATTTGTGAATTTCCAATTCCATGCATTAATGACCAGAATTGGCAACATATTATCCATCAGTGTTCAGAGTGGTAACTAATTCTATTTCTGGGGAGAAATATCATTTTCAGCACTAAAATTGGTAAATTATTGTCTTTCAGTGCTTAGAATTAACAACAGATCAACTTTTCTCACTCACATTGTAATTGTCAACTTTCAGGGGTAGAACATCTGATTGTACTGTACCTATATGGACCTATATGGACTGTTCTCAGCAACTTGGAGTTTGATCCCCATGTGGTTTGCTAATGATACAAACCTTTCTGATAGACCTCGGCTCCATATCCTCAATAGGAGGGTTCCATACCAGGCAGTAGTCAAGATTGGGGCTAAAAAGTTGGGTATGTTGTTCTGTGGCACGGGGATTTAGATCATTATAGTTAACTAGGGTTTGTCCGTCGAACTCGATCCAATTTGATTGACATGTATTTCTTGTAACAGCAGTATCAGTATCCAACCAACTTGCATTCAAATGACAATACTTTTCAAGGAAATTTAGATTTTTGGAAGTATCTTTTGTAAATTAATAACGAAAATTGACCGAAAAATAGATTTCTGTTGTCCTTCAAGTGGACATTTATCAGAAGTGTCGTGGTCAAGAAAATTCGGATTTCTGCTTGGTCAATGTCCGGTTGCGGACCAGGAGGAGTATTCTTGAGGAGTTAACACTGGAATGACTAGCTGGGTAACTGAGCCAGTTATTCCAGTGGTGAGTTTTAGGGAATGTTCTTCTCTTGGCCTGCAAATGGACATTTCTCAAGATCACTGCAGCAGTCGTTTTTGACCAAGTTGATCATTAAAGTTTTAAGTTGACAAAAGATGGTTAAAGAATGACAAAGTATGCTTTAGCAATTCACCATACAATATATAAATACGACAGTGCCTCATGCACACCCCCTCTCACCATTAACTTGAGAAAATGCTCAATTCTCCTTGTACCACCTTCGTGTGTATGAATTGTATACACCTGTGCAAAAGTTAAGCAACAGCAAAAACAATAGAACGTAGAAACATGATGGTACAACTAGGCTGCCATACTTTTTGTCCCCGCGATAGCTGACATAATTCCAAGTACGAAATGCACATGCATGCATGACTTCACGCCGCTTGATGTCCGTGCGTGGCGGGAAACAGCACACGTGTTCAGTTATGTAAAAGTCCAGTTTGAGGTGTAGAACATTACATACAGATTTAGGCGACAAGATTAGGAATTTGTGTTCATGACCGTGGTTTATTTGTACAGAGAGAATTAGCTCTTGATTGTGAACCGCTATGGCAAGACGAAGGTTAGGTGATCGTGTGAAATGGCAAATCATAGGCATGCATACCACTGGTATCTCATGCAGAGAGATTGGCAGACAGCTGAACATTAACCATACTGTAATCAGTCGTTTGATTGCAAAACATGGGCAAACTAACGAGGTGAAGGACAGGCCTAGATCTGGAAGACCGAAGAAGACTACTGCCCGTGATGATCGAGCCCTAGTACGCCTTGTTAGGAGATCTCCATTCACCAACAGCAGAGTGCTCAGCCAGCAATGGGAAACGCGCAATAGAGTGTCAATGTCTACCGTCAAAAGGAGACTGTATGCTGCTGGCATGAAAGCTAGGAGACCTGTCAGACGTCCTCTCCTCACTGCACACCACAAAGAGGAGCGTCTGAGGTGGTGCAACGAAAGAAGACACTGGAACATGAGATCCTGGAGACGGGTACACTGGTCCGATGAAAGTCGGTTCCTGCTTCATGCCACAGATGGTCGAACTCGTGTATGGAGGTCCAGACGCACGGCGTACGACCAACGTAACATCATGGAAGAAGTTCCATTTGGTGGAGGTTCCGTTATGATATGGGGGTGCATCTCATTTGATTGTAAGCTGGATCTGTTGACTGTACCTGGAACACTAAATG
Source organism: Chaetoderma sp. LZ-2023a (assembly GCA_034401795.1). Taxonomy (NCBI): domain Eukaryota; kingdom Metazoa; phylum Mollusca; class Caudofoveata; order Chaetodermatida; family Chaetodermatidae; genus Chaetoderma; species Chaetoderma sp. LZ-2023a. The sequence continues at coordinate 37,339,252 of CM067364.1, read as the reverse complement.
GGCAAAGATATCAAGATTCCATACTGGATAGAGTTGTGGTCCCTCATTTTGTAAATCATGCACCTGGAACCCACCCTATATTCATGGATGACAACACCCGACCACATCGTGCTAGAGCTGTGCATGAATACCTCCGCCAGAATGCCATCGAAACCCTACCATAGCCAGCAAGGAGCCCTGACATGAACCCTATTGAGCATATCTGGGACATTCTGGGAAACATGGTGAGAAGGAGGGATCCTCCTGTGCAGAACCTACAGGAATTAATAGACGCACTCCATCTTGAATGGCAACGAATACCACAATGGCGTATCAGTCGGTTGGTGACCAGCATGAGACGTCGTGTCCAGGCCGTCATCCAGGCAAATAATATAACTAGGATGGGTTCCATTTTTTAATGGGTTTTGGGTACCTTTTTTCAGTTTTTCAACATCGCCACTATTTAATCATTAAATTCTTAACATTTTCGCGATCTGTAATATGTAAGGAACAAATGAGCGACCCTACCAATTTCTGTGGACATCAAATAATGCTACATGTATGTCCTAATTAGCATTATATTAATATATGCTCTCACCATGCGAAACTGTCTAAAAGACCACCCTCGGGACCAGACACTTGGACTTTATAGAGAGGTGCTCTTTCTATAGAGGGTCAACTGTATTGTTTCATCAAACCTGTATTAAGAGACCAATCTGTTGTAAGAGACTAATTTCTTTGTTGATCAAATCCAATAAAACAATTGAACCTGTAAATAAGAGACCACCTGCCAAAGAGATCACTTTATCAAAAACAGCAAGGTGTGCTCTCTTAATACAAGTTTCACTGGATAGGCTTTGGTACTGTCATTGCGAGCAATGGTCAGTTTGGATAATACACTATTAAACTTCAACTTAAAGGAAAATTAACAAATTAGCAAATTTTTCCATGATCAAGCCTGGTGTATAATGAGCATAGCTATGTGAGGGCCAGCATAAATCAAAATATAACCATGCGTATTAGCGGTGGAAAACGAGCCAGAAGTTATTAATGTTTCTTTTTTCTTTTCCAGAATTAGAATTTTGACGTAGTTCTCCTAAAGTTAGGTAGCTGTCTGGGTCCTCAGGCTAATGACAACCATACAGGATTAAAGTCCTGAATGAACTGCTCACCCGAGATATATTTGCTGATAGCTATTCATAAGACTAGTCTGTTGGGTGTTGGGGTGGGGTGGTGAGAGGCATTGTGTTTGGATCGGTTATTTGTTAGCCTACTACTACTACTACTACTACTACTACTACTACTACTACTACTACTACTACTACTACTACTACTACTACTACTACTACTACTACTACTACTACTATTAGTACTATTACTACTACTACTACTACTACTACTACTACTACTACTACTACTACTACTACTACTACTACTACTACTACTACTACATCTACGTAACTCTAGGGTACCTACGTTAAAATTATAATTCTGAGAGGAGAAGGTTTTGTGGAGGCATGACCTGGGGCATGGAGGTGGAGGTGGGGAGTGTTGGGGAGGGTTGGACCGTTAGCAAATAAAGAAACGCTCTTTTAGCTCGAGCCTTATATATAGCATTTTAACAGATGTAATACGAGCGAGATATCAATAATAGTAGCAGGTTATAATTATATATATATATATATATATATATATATATATATATATATATATATATATATATATATATATATATATATATATATATATATATATATATATATATATATATATATATATATATATATATAAATATATATATATATAAATATTATTCACGCAGATAATGCTCGAAAGATATCACTTTTAGGTACGCATTCTAATGCATTTAGTAATGTAATTCTACATTGTCAATAGGTCAATTGTCAATAGGTCTTAAGAAATAATCGGTCCTCATGCACTGGTGTTCGTGTTGAGATGGTCTGTCATGTTGGCAACCGCAACAATCCTGAATCACTAGTCTACGGATTGCTAGCTTCAACAAGTTTGCGAAAATAGCTGTAGCATTGTCTCTGGTAGATTGTGGAACGGTTTTGGATTCAAAACTCTGATATTCGTGTTCATATATATCTGGATGGAATATGTCTGGAGTATCCTGCATAGCTCTGTGTTGGGCGTAAGTGAGTCGGGCGATGTAAAACACCTATATTCTTCGTAATCCTGTAAATCATTAGAACCCAATGTATCCAGTAAGGGTTCGAATCCTGATGGCATTTCTTCCTCTACATTCGTAGACACGTGTTGAATAGTGTAATCTAACTCTCCAACAACCTCTGGGGATACGTGATCGCTAAGGGTCTGAATGGTCCTGTCTACTTCAGAATCAGAATCGGTTACATGTTACCCGGTTGCTTAGACATTAATCCCAGTAATCGAGTAATGCAGACTCTCGAGAATATGTAATCCTTAGTCTTTATGGTGTCGCCCTCTAAAACTGTAAAGTTCTTCATCCGTAGCAGTAATGTATAATCCATTCCATATTGACTTTGAGTTAATGTTTACACTGCTGTGCAGGATTCTGACTATTTCAAGCCAAACGTCTTTGTCAACCATTAACTTTAAGCTGACTCTAGAGCTGGAGAGTGAAGGCGTGTTACTGCATAGAACGATTTGTCTCATTGCACAATTGACACAAATCAGCCATTACTCTAATGCTTAATATCTGATCGCTGTAATCGTTGGAGAGCATCGCATCAGCCTTCGCAAGTTTTATCTAGATACTGATGATCAGTTGTAGATTCTTTATCAATCTTGGGCGGCCATACTAGGCCTGGTTAGAAAGGTAACTTCATTTGATTTCTTTTTCATGTATAAAACGCTTACACGAGCGTAGAGTTCATGATAGCTCCAAGAATTTTGTGCAAGTTCTCCTTCACATTTCTCAACAAGTCGCTAGGGACTGTTACACTCCTGAACGATGGTTTCATCTCGGTTTGACCTGGTGAAGTAAAGTACCAAGTTAGCTTGGCATACAGATATTTAGTGCTGATAGTGACTTTTGATTGAGGTTCTAATTTGTATATGTAATCAATCTGCTCTAAACTATTGGAACTATTGCCCTAAGCACAGTTTCTTCGAATGCAGGAATCATAGCAGCGAACTTGCGAAATGTATTACCATACATAAACACGCCTCGCTTGGTGGGGTAACCACTACCAACACTAAGCTCGCGCATGTCTGCTACAAATTCGTCATTACGTTTCATAATGCGTACGTACACATTGTTAGTGAGCATGACGGGAACATCACAACCGATAAAATACCCGGTATTCAGAATTATAATAAACGTTGAACAAACTGTTTAAACAAAAATCAAAACGTTAAGCTTAACAGATCAGATTTTTAAAACGTAGCTTTTATAAGCTAACGCCTATCGATTAACGCTTATCATTACAGTAATTACCCATATGCTCACCTAATTGGATGCCAGGAGGCATGTGATTTAATGAGGCTTCAGGGCTTCACGTTTGAACGACTTCCCAGAGCCAGGAAAAGACAAGTTCAGACATGTAGCCTATCATCCTTAATTACCCCATCATTAACCCTCTTCACACGTCATTATGCTAATTACCCTTGTGCTCAACTCGTCGGTTTCCAGGAGGCACGTGACTTAATGAGGGGGGTGGGGGCAGGCTTCATGCTCGAATGTGTTCGCAGAGTCTGGAAAAGACGAGTCCAGACATGTAACCTGTCAATCATCCTTAATTACCCGAATTAACCCTTGTCAATCATTGTGCTAATTACCATTAACCTCACCTCATTGGATGACAGGAGGCACGTGATTTAATGAGGAGACGGGCTTATGGTCAGCCTCATCTAACATCCAATCAGAACTGGAGTAGATCTGGTCGCCTTTTTCGCACATTTTCGAAAGGCGGCGAGATCAAAGGAAAAACGGTGATAATGATGCAAATAAAGTTGGTTGCTCTGACACAACAAATACTCAAAAGGTGTGAAAAATGCGACTAAATCGCCTCACCTCTACTTACCATATATAAGGAAGAAGCTGCTATCGTTGTTGTAAAGCTAGCCTAGTAGGTTTACTGTTGACAGTCTTGTAAGAGCGTAACTACCAAGTAAACGAGCACTAGTTACAGTTATAACGACACAACGAGGAAAACCGTTCACAGGGCCCTTGTGACCATCCATTTTCTAACAAACCAAAGAGTATCTATTCATGAAGTGATGCCACACTGGCGCGGTTTCACAAAAGCTGAAATGCTGCATATTATCCTCTTCATGGACTCGCTGGATGCTGTGGGTGACATCCTCGGGCATGATCTCTTTAGTATCAAGACTGATGACCTCGTCACTGTCCTTATCAAAGGGATTTCCTGCATCTTGGAATGCTGTGATACGTTCTTTCGTGTCTGTTGCAAACATTTTCTGGATACATGGACTCTGGTCATAATGCGTGGATGCAGAGCCCATGCTTGAAATCATGACAGCCTCAAACACTGCGATGGGCCATGCAACGTCTGGCCCAACCACTCTGTGAAAATGCACTCATCACTCAGATTGATGGTACCACCATGAATCCTCAGTCCCTTATTCTGTTGATCATGGTGCTGGTCAACTCCGATCAGAGAGAATGGGTTTTATGTCTTGTCAATTGTGAAGAATTCTTTAGCAACCTGGATGTTTTATCACATGCACTGAGAGTCAGCGTGCACAATTGTGGTGAGCAGAAAAGCGACGAGATGGGACGGATGTTCTGATTGGTCTCGAGCTTATGACGTCACCAGTGACGTCATCAATATATAACGCCTACTTTTGCCGCAAAAATACTCGAATCTGTTTGCTCGAGTGTGTTTTTCTATTGTTCAATGTCGACCAATAAAAGTCAGGGTTTTATGGCGGGAAAGGGTAGGCATGCCCTCATTCAAATATTAATACCGTCACTGATAACGTCATAAGCTCTCAACCAATTAGAACAGCCGCCCATCTCTTGGTGGCATTTAGGGGATGTAAATCTTTAGATAATTGACAGGTTCGCCGATGCGTGAACGGTGGTGGGTGGCGTGGCCAAATGTAGTTAACACGATCCAATGTGGCCAATCAGAGCAGCAGCTGTTGCCAAAATGTTAGGACGCATGGCCTGATATGCAAATGATACGACGTCATAGCGCTCGCCCATTCAGCGCAGCTGTTTCACTATCGCCACGATCTAGCCTGTAGATCTATTGACAGGTTTAATAAGCTGTGAAATGTCTAGGGTGGTCCAAATCACGGTCACGTGACTCCTCCAGGACTATTGGAGTAGTCGCCTGAACGGTCGCCATTGTTCGAGGTCAAGGTGTCAATCGAGGTCACGGGTCCCCTCGAGGCCTGTCGCCGCAGCTGCGACAATGCTTGGTCTGTGGGTCGACAATGCTTGGTCTGAGGAGGTAATGAACAGTGCAAATGGTTTGGGGTCTGTGTGTCGGACATTCTATAGAGTCATAACTGGTTCAACAAGGCATGCAATCTACTACTGCTACTGCTAGTATTGATAGTACTATTGTAGAGGCTCGAGGCTTATCAGCGCAGCGGCTTATATAGTCGCCAATGTTTAATCTCTAGAGCTGTTGGCATAGGTAATGAAATGGTTAAAGTGTTAGGGGCGTGGCCTAATTAAAATATTGATGATATCATAAATTTCAGCAGCGTGTTAGGTGTCTGGGTGTCGGAAGCTCTATAGACCTGTAACGGGTTCAACCAGACCTATAGGCTACAGTGTTATTGCGTGGCCGCTCACGGCTACGCTTATATTCGGGTTGTGTCTAGAATTGCGTATAAGCGCGGCCATTTTGCGCAAGGGATTGTGGCCTCCAACAGCTAACTAGAAAAAGATAGAGCACGCCCCTATTTTTAGATTGGAACCATAGATTTAGGATATATATATATTGGCTAGATCGCTCATACGCATACGCTCACGATAGGGGAATAGGATAGATGTCTCGACCGTTGATTTGACGGAGACGATCAGCTATGTATACAGCCTCCAAAAGTCAGTAAATTATTATTTTTTGTTAATTGGAATAGAAATTCTGCTTAAATAGCATCCAAAGTACACAACTACAAAACTACGGTAAAAATAAATAGGGGAAATACTGTAATACAGAGAGGCGGTAAGAATGACAGAAATGCGTTAAAACCTAACGCATACATCGCTGAAATTACAAACATTTATCTACATATGATAACTATATGATAACTTGTATTCATTTTGGAAACTGCTGCCGTAAACCGTTGCTGCACACATGTAGACAATTTTCAGCATTATTGTTTACATAATCTACACAAATCTTTCTTGTACAGACCGTGAAACAACTAGGCCTAGCCTTTGAAATCAGCAAGATAATGGTTAAAGCCAAATTTTTTTTTATCTCACAGTTTCCTCGAAACCTGACACCGTTCGGTATAGAAAACCTAAAAAATAAATTAACACGTTTTCAAAACAAGGTAGAATTTCTGTTTTTCTTTACAAATATAGTGCCTTATTTACACGTATGAGCTGTACTGTAAAACCGGCGACTCGATGCTATAGAACATCTAAAGAATAAATTAACATGTTTGCAAAACAAGACAGAATTTCTGTTTATGTTCTGTAAGTAAATTAACTTATTTATGAGCTGTATAACGTAGCCGAAGCAGTCGAATCACTTGTAATAAGTGAGCACACATTTTAGCAAGAGCGGTCAGATATTGTAGAGCCTTGCCGTTATAATCAATTATAGCAAGAGCGGTCAGATATTGTAGAGCCGTTATAATCAATTAGTTCATCTGTAGGGTGACGTTATAGTCAAAATACGTAATGACTGGAGTAGCTATGTCCAACAGGAACATTGAAAAGTTCTTCAGCTGTACGAATTGAAGAGCTTTACTATTTAATAAGCAGCAGCACCCAGTCAAATTAGTTCCAACATATTCAACAGCTCACCCCCATAGTTACCGTGAAAAGGGGATTCTGGGAAGTCATGGTTCAAAGTATGTATATAAATCATGACGACTACGACGGATGTGCATGTAGGGCTATCATCTCTCCTTGGCGGCTCAGCGCTACGCATTCACTTGGTTGTGTCTAGAATGGACCTTTCCATATTATCCATCTATCACATGACGTCGTAATCAACTACGTGACGTGTAGAATGATATCATAATCAATAACGTCATTATGATGTCATGAATGACTTGGACAAGTACGTCACGAATGCATAATGGACCTTTCCAGTTTCAGCTAGGCCATGCCCACCGCTAGCTAAGCTCCACCCACACCTCACTCGTGTTGGGATCGATCGATCCCTGAAATACCTGACGATCAATTTCCAGAAAACTATACAGGTAAGCTGTTAAATATTTTGAAACTAATTTGACTGGGTGCTTTTGCTGCTTATGGCAGCAACAACGCCCAGTCAAATTAGTTTCAAAATATTAAACAGCATGTTTATTAAATAGCAGACATACAATTCTTACAACGTGTTGGACGATTAAGAGTTAAAGACGGGACAAATAGGTCATCATTTATATTGTAATGATTATGATGTCAGCATGCATGTCACTTATTTGGCTATGACGTCATATAATCGAAGGATAAGATTGGAAAGGTCCATTGAAGATGGACTATGAGTTGTTGCAAGAATTGCATGTCTACTATGAACTACATAATTTGTTGAATATTTTGAAACTAATTTGACTGGGCGCTATTGCTGCCATAGGCAGTTACAGCACCCAATCAAATTAGTTGCAAAATATTCAACGGCTTACCTGTATAAATTTCAGGAAATTGATAGTCTGGGCATTCGCGGACATCGATCGATCCCAACACTGCGAAGTGTGGTGTAGCTTAGCTACAGGTGAGTGGGCATAGCTAATACTGGAATATGGCCTATATGCGCAGGCATTTTGCGCAAGGGATTGTGGTCATTCACGTTCTCGCCAGATTACCTACCGCTAACGCCATTTTTTTTAATGAGAGCGAGGTAGCTCGCCTCTATTTAGAGTGGAATCGTAGATTTAGGATATATTGTCTAGATCTCTCGTGTGCATTAAACGCATACCCTCACTATTGGGGCTAGTTGTACCTACGGCTGGTGGCCTGGGCTAATTGCTGACTGTACATTTGCATCAGAAATAAAATGGTATTGTGATCTGTCCCACTGTACCCACGTACATCTCTTAATCGCCACTCCAACACTCGTTCCGATTAAACTGGTCAAAATGGCTTATGTTATAATCTTGAGAAACTACCATTTTTTTGTGAAGATTTACCACTGGAATTACTGGCTCGATGACTGAGCCTATAATTCCAATGGTAAAGTGCCAAGAAAACAACGGTCTCTTGGTCTGCAAATGGGCATATGATATCTCCATGATAATGGATGGATCTGATCTGTCACACAAGCATATGACGTCATAATTATTTACGTCATATGTAGGATGACGTCACAATCAAAATACGTGATGAATGATGTAAATAGCGTCATCAGGAACATTGACTTGTCCATCAAGTGTACAAATTTTATGCCTTTACGATTTAATCCCTGGGATTCAATCAATCAATCAATCAATCCATCAATCAATCAATCAATCAATCAATCAATCAATCAATCAATCAACTACTGCCAGTATCCCGATGGCGACCGGGTGAGGGCATAGCATACACCATATGGTGTGCATCCAAAAGATAGTCTAATATATATTCGCCAGTGTATCCGTATATCCGACATGTGAAAGCTGGTTCGCTAAACCAAGATTCTTTTCTTGGTGCGGTGGTCCGGTGGAAAGATGTCTGGGTTGCTGATGCTATGCGGAAATGCAGGATGACGGTTCGATTCCCGACCAGGGAAATGATGATCAACAAAGTAAACTAATGGGTGCACTCCCTAGGCAGGGTTAGCACAGAAATTGAAGTCATCGCGTTACCAGTGCATTAAAAAAATAAGCATACCTACCTACCTACCTATACCTACCAATAAAGAAGCAATCAAGCAAGCAATCAATCTTTATTGGCAAATCCTACATGTGGACATACAGACAATATTCAACATTCTGTTGAATATTTTAATACTAATTTGACTGGACATTGTAAGAATTGTATGACCTTACTAATTATTCAACATTCTGTTGAAAATTTGAAACTAATTTTCCTGGGCATTGTATGGCTTTACTATTATCAATTGCGTCCGATGAAAGCTTCACAGGCGTCATAGTCAAAATGCTTATTAAATGGCGTCTCTAGCTCCATTGTGAATATTGAATAGTCCGTCAAGTCTACACATTTTATGTTTTTACTTTTTAATCAACAGTCTGTTGAATATTTTGAAATTAATTGGACCGGGCACTGTTACGGCCACGGTTGAAAGTATATAAATCACAATGACGACGGCTATGAATAAAGGCCTATCATCATCATCTCTTATTGTATTTTAACCCCCTCATGGCAAAGCCGGTCAAACTGGCCCCTACAGTGATCTTGAGCAATGTCAAATTGCATATCATGAGGGACAGTTTTTGATAATTTACCACTGGGGTGACTCTCGAGACAGTCATTCGAGATTCTAGTGGCAAATCTGCAAATTTAGACAGTAAAGGTTTAATATATTATGACCACAATACCAGGTACTGTGTTTATTTCATTTCTCCCCTCCCCCCTCCCACCCCCACCCCCCCCCCCCTATGCATTATAGTATAAAACACTATAGGCTGAACATTCGAGATAGTGTATAAATGTCCATTGCTATGTCTTTTAGGGCGTCGGGGCAAAGATTTTAATTTCGTGGACGCATTTTACTAGTCACTATGTGTTTGTGGTAAATTTTTACAGTAAAACGTGGGTAATAACATTGTAGAGCGTGAAAAATTAGACAAAATTCGCTAAAAATAATGTTTGTGTGATTTTCATTAGTAATTTATTGTCCTTAATCCTTCAATGGGAAAAGATCTATGCATGCAATTATTTAGCACTATGTATAGAAAACTGATGTTCTGAATTTCCAGTCGAAACGGCTGTTAATAATATTGTAGCGAAAGGTTAGATACATAAATCAACAGAAATGGTATGTATGTGCCAAGTTAGTAATTCCTGCAATGTGTTCAGCCCGAGGGATCCACCCATATGGTTAGATAGGTATCTGAATATGCTAATGAAGTATTGAGTTAAAAAAGCTTACCATGAAGTAATTTAATGCATTGTACACGATTTCATACCGAAAATTAGCTGAAATTTTAGCCAATCCACAGTCTTCCCTATTGTCTGTAGGTTATGCTCAGCCCCAGATTTTCAACTTGAGTTTAAAAAGTATAATTTAGCCTAAATTACTTTCAGCTGTAAACAATATGATATCATATCATTGCTAGCTATATGGCGTATCGCTTGTAATAGGTTCGGCTCCAGAATTTCACACATATGTTTACATAGATACATATGAATGCACTAATAAAGTATAGAGTTTTAAAATATTCTACTATGGAGTAATTTCGAAATACGCAATTTTGTCGCAACTTACAGTTTTCAAATACTAATAATTTACTATTTATTCAGTATCAGAATCTCTATACTCGGTTTGTGACCAGGCTTTCGAACATAATACCATCTAAAACTCACTAGATATTGCACGATTCTATCATCAAATATTTCTTGCATTAATGTGAAAATATGTCTATATACCCTGTAATTTAGCTCCAGATAGAATCTGAATTATCAAAACAAAACCCCAAGAATGTACGCATATGGTCAACAAGATGGATGGAAAGATGGACAGACTGCCCCAAAATATAATCTGCTTCTTCCTATCCTATCCAAGGCTGATGGCATTACAACCATCTTAAAGACATGGCACTACCAAGAAACTATCATTATTACAATCCCAACCACAATCAGCACTACATGGGACAGGTAAGAAAATGTAAATGATAGTAAGAACCTATGTAATATTGAATGTTAATATAACAAGATAAACACATTTCTCTCTGTCCTGCAAATATGTTGTCAATTTACCACATGTCTAATGGCTATATCTGTATAGTACATTGACTTTAACTTGAAGCCCATCTCTTCCTATATTATATAGTGCCTGTGCCAGTTCCACATGTATAATTTATTTTTTGTTGTTTGTGGGGGTCCTAGGTTATATAGGCACTGTCTTTGATGGACAACCTGTTGTGCTACTGCAAATTGTATATTATATATAAAAATGAATTTGAAGCTCAACTTGAATTATAATAATCTCCGGCCAAGCAATTTGCCATTGATGTCTTGCATCAATATGTGTACTTGTTACTACTAGTACTGCTAGTACTGTAGATGCAATAGGGGTATACTCTACAGATTTAACATGGGTGTGACGTCTCCTGGTCTAGAACAAGGCAATACAGCAATGACAATCCATGCATGTCAAACCCTGTGTCTTTCTCTTCTATCAAGAAGACAAATGTTTCAGTATAAGCTGCGAAAATGCCTCAAAACATGCTAGCACTACCCGCTACGCTAATTATAATAATATCACATTATATCATATAATAAGTCTCATGGTTCGGGTCCTTGATGTTGTGCAACTAGTTATATATCCGACATAAACCTGAATGAGGACAATAGCGTGCCATTTCAATCTTCCAGACCACCTTATCCACCGTGGTTTGGAATTGTTACCAATTGAACAAACGCTGATTTTAGATACAGAAGAAGAAACAGAAAAGTGCTGATTTCTCAGAGAATCATTCTGGATTAAATGTCTGCATAATGGACTTGTGGCCTAAATCTAGACTCGGGCATATCAGATACAAGGAAAATAATCGTTTTTGTCCTAACACACAATAGGAAAATGTTGAAGTTGTGAAAATTGTCAAAGAAGAATACCATACATTATTACCCCACAGTAATGTCACATGATCAAATGCTGTTATTTTATTGGTTAAAGTTTTCATCTATTCTTAAAAGATACATATCCTAGCTAAATTTAGGACTATTTGTTACTTTATGGACACTTTAACTAACTTGGACTGTAGCCGCCATATTGGATAGATATTTGCTGGCGCCATTATTTCAGACTCTATTGTCTTCGCGGGTGAGCTATTGTTCGTCTAAAACCATTCTCGTAACGCTAATGCTAGTCATTCTTTTGCTGGATTTCAAGGTGAGCTCATAGTAAGCATAGTGTAGTTCAATACCAGTTGTGTATATTTCCTATGGTGCAAGTAACAACAAATATATTTATACCAAGTTTATGTAAAACAGCTGCTGCCTATAGCAGCAACAATTTTCAGTCAAGTGACCTTCAAAATATTCAACAGCTTACCGGTACAGTTTTCCACGTGGGCAGCGGGAACTGTGTAGCTTACTTTTATTTCATCATAATTGTATGTCTATGACATCATCATTTGTTGTTGACTAACATCATTGTTTTTTCATTTAACATTCAAGGTAACACTGGAAGTACGTCATCACTGCACTTTTCCAGTTTATCCGTGACATGTAGGATGACGTCAGAATCAATGACGACATCACTGACGTAGATAAGTTCGTCATGAACACATAGTTGGTGACGGACTAAGCGTTGCTGTACGAATTGTATGTTTTTTATTATTTAATAAACATGCTGTTGAATATTTTGAAACTAATTTGACTAGGCGTTGTTGCAACAGCTTATCTGTATAGTCTTCTGGAAAGTGATAGTCAGGGAGTTAGGGATCGATCAATCCAAACACGAGAGAGGTGTGGGTGGAGATTATCTAGAGATGGGCGGGGCATAGATAAAACTTGAAAGTTCCCTTAGCACGTACATTAAGAGAGGGGATGGGTGGGGCAGTTGACCGATTCAGAGAACGAATCAAGTCACAAACGCATAGAATAAATGGGGAATGAGCTAGCAGTTGCTCGAGCTATTGTTAGTCGTTCAGTGAACAGTGTCGGTCTTAGGAGAGTAAGGACCTGACAAAGCAAGAGCTAATGATATTTGTGGTGGGATCCGATCTGCCGCTCAATTACCCGGCACCCTAATCAATCACGTCACTATTTAGGTGACATCGCAATCATAATGACGTATATCTCCGTCACGAAAATCGAAAAGTCCGCCACCAGTGCTCGACGTGTATGTCTTGACGAAGCTACAATTTAATTAACATTCTGTTGAATATTTTGAAATTAATTTGACTGCGAGCTATTTCTGCTGTAGTGCTTTTGGACTATATATAAATATATCGCAATATAATACATAAAGGAGACACATCTTGGTCTGAACGCATCTGTGTTGATCACGCCCGTTCGCTAGGCTATTCAGATGTCGTTCGCTTGGCCATCTCGAGAGGCGTGTGATGACGTCACTCGACAATAATCGGCAATGTTCGTTGGTGTGGAGATGACGCATTATGGCTCGGCACCACACTGCCATAGGGATGGACACGGCTATAAATGGACGCCTTTATTGCGATTTACGCAATAAACACATTTCGTCGTTTTCCATCGCAGTAATTCTGCCAAAGGTTTGCAATAAGCAGTAACCTGTGTCTACAAATGCCAAAACCTAGACAGAACTAAAGTAGACACAAAACAAACACAAACGATTTTTGTAGCAGCAAACGGTTTTTTATTGACTCAGATATCATGATAGCTAAACAAAGCAAGCATCCGCCAGCGTCCGGTGTCGTATGTCAAGTTACCGCAACCATTTCCTTTCATAATTCATAAAACGTTTTTCCTCCGTTTAACAGCGATCATCGACTTAAAGAAACCTATAGATTACTTTGAAAATGATTTGGCTGACTTTCCCTGCTATCAGAAGCCAAGATATTCAGACAAATGATTTTCAAAATGTGAAACAGTGCAATTATACGATCGAAGACGACCGTGGTGAATGAAATATGCATGTCGTATGTGTGTTTTGTCTGTGGTTAAAATTGATATCCAATTGTTGCTATGGTAAACTGAAGCACGGAGAAGCAAAACTGGCATGGGATACCGATAACATATTTATGTATTTAATACGCGTGCGTGCGTGTGTGCCTGCATGCGTGCGCCTGCGAGCTTCTAAGTACGCGCTAGAATCTGCGCGCTTATTTGTGAGCAGACGTGTTGTTCGCGGGTTAATGATTTCCCAGCAGGTAATGGGATATCAATAGTAAGCGACGGCTTAAGTTCTGAGCAGTGTGATACACAATTTACTGCAACAACTCGCTTTTACAGATATTGGAATTCGCTGGTGGATTATAAGGTATGGTTCCACATTTTAGGTCGTAGGCTGTACACGGTATTTTATATTTGTTGCGAATTGCTGTTAATAGTAACCTTGAAGAATATTTCGATTTTTGAAAACAATTTGAATGAAAGTCGTTGTTAATTTATTTTCAAATAAACCTATGACTAAAGCGGACATGCCGGGTTAACGTGAATGGAGGATTCCAGTTTATCCGTCCATCATATGACGTCATAATCAGCTGATAGTGTCATAATAAATTACGTCATAAATAACGTAGAGAAGTTCGTTACGAAGGCATAATTGATGACGGACTAAGCGTTGTTGTACGAATCGAATATCTACTATTTTAAATAAATATGCTGTTGAATATTTTGAAAGGCTAATTTGACTGGGCACTGTTGTTGTTGTTGTTGGAAATTGAGATTTAGGGCATGCATGGATCGATCGATCCTACCACGAGCGAAGCGTGGGTGAAGCTTAGCTAGGGATGGGCGGGGCATAGCTAAGCCAGGATTCCTCTATTGAGAACAATGTAAGAGATAAAAATCGAGGATCTGGAGAGAGGGGAGGGGTGAGCGGGGAGGGAGGAAGGGAGGGGGTGGAGAATTGGGGGTGGGGTGGGGACAGATCATTTTGGAATGAATGAGAGAGAGAGATATGGCGGGAGGAAAGGAGGAGTGAGTGGTGGATGGAGGTGGAGGTAGGGAGGGAGAGAGACAGAGACCGAAACAGAGAGCGAGGGCGAGAGTTAGAGGTGATGGAAATAAGAGTGAAATGTGTGTGGGGCTTCTTGTTAAATTATTTTAAAGCATCAGTTAGATGGTATTAATGAAGGCGTGCATTTGTAAATTTTTTAATCAGCACTTTGGCTTTTTCCCTGAACAATAGACCTTATGGACAACCAGATCCATGGCTGGCACGTCAAACACAGAGAAGTCAAATGCAGCAATGACGCGGAGATCACGAATGAAAGGGACAGGTGCGTATTTGATCTGAATCACATTTAACATTTGAACTTTGGAGTTCAGAATCTTTAAATTTATGACAAGCATATTGGTAAGCTGTTGACAATTCTGCCAACAGTTTGACTGCAACGGATGTGAAACCTTCTTTAAGCGTATTATGCCAAAACGGTTTCTAAAAGACGAAATAGCATTGCTCCAGCTGTTGAAATTCCCATCTACATGTGTCCTGTTCACATTATTACACGTATGCAATACAATACATGTTAGAATCCCTAACTGCAAAGCATATAACTTTGTAGCGGGCATGCGTGCGTGAGTGAGTGAGTGAGTGAGTGAGTGAGTGAGTGAGTGAGTGGGTGCGTGCGTGCGTGCGTGCGTGCGTGCGTGCGTGCGTGCGTGCGTGCGTGCGTGCGTGCGTGCGTGCGTGCGTGCGTGCGTGCGTGCGTGCGTGCGTGCGTGCGTGCGTGCCTGCGTGAGCTGGGCATTTAGAGAATACGAGGAACAGAGAGAGAGAGAGCAATATAGGCGAGGAACTGAAGGCCTAAAAATAAAAGTTTAATGACCCCATGAATCACACAGCTATATTACACATAATTGAAAAGGTAATTATATGTACTCTTAGGATATGCGTGTTGTAGAGCCTCCAGTAGGTGCACATCTTGATGCCCACCCACCCAACCAAATCACAACCCCAACACTCGCAGAGGACTGGACAATGTGAAAATTAGGTGCTCAGAGATGCCATTTCCGTATATTTGGCTACAAATTTCATCCTCAAGTTTGCCTAAAATCGACACATAAGTTTAAGAAAATAATCGTACATTGGGAGCAAGGTTAATTGACTTAGTTGCTCTGATCCAGTTTGTAGTGAATAAGAACGAGTCGCTGAATTTAGCATAATCATCACAAACTGAATGGCATCCAGTCTTATGTGATGACACTGTGAGTATCCGGCTTCACTCATCTAACAATAGACATTTCCAGTTTTAGCTATGCCATGCCCACCTCTAGCTAAGCTCCACCAATATTTCGCCGTGTTGGGATTGATCGATCCCTGAATGCCCTAACTATCAATTTCCGGAAAACTATACAGGTAAGCGGTTAAATATTTTGAAACTAATTTAACTGGGCGCTGTTGCTGCCTATGGCAGCAACAGCGCCAAGTCAAATTAGTTTCAAAATGCTCAACAGAATATTTATTAAATAGCAAAGCCATATAATTCGTACAACAACGCATAGTCCGTCTTCATCTATGCGTTCGTGACGTACTTACCTACGTCATTCATGGCGTCATAATGACGTCATTGATTATGATGTCATTCTACACGTCACGTAGGTAATTACGACGACATATTATGGATGGGTAAAGGGGAAAGGTGCATTGGATGCATGAAAATGATTCAGAGCCCAGAGTAGGCGCATCGAGAAGACTAATCAGACCTGAATCATGGGGATGCAATAAAGGCTCGCTAAACCTTTAATCTCCTCAAACTTTTCGTTCCAAGTTATGAGGAGGTTAAAAGTTCAGATTTACCTAAATACACAGGAGTGGAGCCATTTTGAATGTGTGGGGTGGGCGGGGTTGGAGCTGACTGGGTCTCATTTCTCGTTTCTGTTTCGTTTTGTTTCGTGTAAGAAACGAGAAGAGAAGACCTGGTGAAAGCATGGTGGGAGTTCAGAGGATGGGTTGGGATGGGTAAACGGGGGTAAATGACGACGGTCTGGAACAACCATGAATATGGTCTGTTAATTCAATTATTCGTATTGTTTAATCTATTATATTAATGGCTAACTGCTATCCGACAATGAAAGTGTTTGAAGGAGCTGTTCTTTTCTTTCCTATTCTTTTTTAATCTGTTTACATCTTTTTTCTCCCCTACATCTCTCTCACTCACAAACTCTCTCTCCCCCCCCTCTCTCTCTCTCTCTCTCTCTCTCTCTCTCTCTCTCTCTCTCTCACCTCTTAATTTATTGTTTCTCTCTCACCTCGTTTTAGTGTTCTCAATCATTCGCTGCTTATAATAATTCTGTAGGGAGAGGGCAAATCTAAGTTGTAAGAACTTGTGCCCGATCCCATTGTGCAATTGTTACAAACTTACAATAAACTATGTTTAAATCAAAACCTGAATCAGACGACTTGTTTAGGCCCATTTTATAAGTCGAACTGTATGTCGCGCCGCACTAATGACGACTGGTTGATTTATATAGTGGACTCTGTCATTTTCAGGCAGATTTGGCTGGCACGGCGCATGAGATGTTCGACTTATAAATCAGGCCTTAGATTCTCACTTTTAATTTTTTGACACACGATGTAGGCTACTTTGAAAAATCTGAGTATAGCTTTTGTCAAATTTAACTAGGATTGCAATAATATTGGATGCGATAAAGTGTATTGTGTGGTAATTTATAAGGATATTAAACGAACATTGATAGCCGCAGATTATTTCAACCATAAAACCTCTGGTCAATGTAATTGAAATATGCTACGTCACCGCTTACATAATGTGTACTGTGTATGAAATTGAGATGGAATGAACATTTTCCGTGCCATGTGGAAGTAGTTAATGAAGGAATCCAGTTTTAGCTATGCCCCGCCCATCTCTAGCTAAGACCCACCCACACTTTGACCGTGTTGGGATCGATAGATCCCTGCACTCTCTGAATCTCAATTTCCAGAAAACTTTGCAGATATGATGTTGAATATTTTGAAACTAATTTTACTGGCTGGTGTACTGCCTATGCCACCAACAGCCGAGACAAATCAGTTTCAAAATATGCAGCAGAATGTTGATTAAATAGTAAAGACATACAATTCGTACAAAACATCACTTAATCCTATAGTTAAGTATTACAATATTTTAATATAGCAGTCCAGCTTTAATACGTGAATTATTAAAACATATCATTCCTCAGAAGTCAATGTCTTGCATAGAAACTGGTTAGACTGTTAGACGGACTCAACCAGTCCGCCGCATTAGTCTTACTAAGAGTAAAGCATAGCGCCATTGCAAAGAATCAAATTCATAAATCAATTTCCTCACGCAATCATATGACGTCATAATCATCTATGTAATGTGTAGGATGACGTCATAATCATCACGTCATGAATGATTCCATAAAGCCCGACTTTATCGGTTAATAGTCCGACGCGTTGTACTAATTGTATGTCTTTACTATTTAATAAAGATTCTGTCGAATATTTTGAAACTAATTTGACTGGGCGCTATTACTGCCATAGGCAGCAACAGCACCGAGTCAAATTAATTTCAAAACAGTCAACAACCTACATGCATAGTTTTCCGGAAATCGATAGTACGGGAGATCAGAGATCTATCGATCCCAACACAGACATGGTGTGGGTGGAGCTTAGATTGAGATAGGTTAAAACTAGCTAAAACGGCAAGTCCGCCGCTGATAGTTGGATCTTACTCTGCCGTTAGTTGTAACATGAATTTCACACATGCTTTCATTAAAACTACCGCATCTATAGCAATACATACAAGTTGTATTAAACATACTACCAAACAAATGTCTGCCCTTCACTAATATGTATGTCCCAGGACAAAGTATTTGTTTTACGTACATGATTTTGGCAATTTGGCAAGGTTTGTTGCTACACAGAGACTGTTGCTGATATAATTATAATTCTTTGTTAACCCTTTCGCGACGAAGCCGGCCCAAACCGGCGTCTGTAGTGGTCCTGAGGTATGTCCATTTGCAGGCCAAGAGACCGAGCCAGCCATTCCAGAGGTCGATTTTGAAAAATAGTCTTCTCTTGGCTTGCAAATGGACATTCAATAAGTAAATAGTTTAGTTTGTTGAACAAATTTAGTCATTAAAGGGTTAAAGGAAAATGAGCTCTTAAAGTAGTCCAGTTATCTCCCATCTGGCCATCATTGAGTGCAATAATAAAGTATAATTTTAACAGAAACTAATAAAATATCTTAACATGTCTCGTGTTACTACGCCCTCTCTGATGGCGACACTCTCCTCTGATAGTATTTTCAGGCGATTGATATCCAGTGTGTGGTCAACAGACCTTCGCTGGGTGATAGTTTGTGCGGAAGATTGGCGGATGACGCCTGGAAACTGTTGCTAAGAACTGATTGATGACGTAGCAATGCGATTTTCAATACAATTAATGGACCTTTCCGGTTTATCAAATTCATAATATGACGTCAATTATCAACTATGTGACGTTTAAGATGACTTCATAATCAATGACGTAGTGAATGGCGCAGAAAAGTACGTACCGAACGCATAATTGAAGACGGACTACGCGTTGTTGTACGAATTGTGTCTTTACTGTTTAATAAATATTCTGTTGAATATTTTTAACCTAATTCGTTAAAAAATTTGCAACAGCTTACATGTACAGTTTTATGGAAATTGATAGTCAGGGAGTTCAGAGATCGATCGATCCCAACACGAGCGAGGTATGGGTGGGGCTTAGCTAGAAATGGGCGGGGCATAGCTGAAGCTGAAAATTCCCATTAGCATTCAAAGTTAGGTTGCTCCGTTAATGAAAACTAAACCTCGCGCTCCACTCGAGCTATTCGAGTATGGTTTTGATTGGTTTGAAACTAATCTGACTGCCAGTGAATGAAAGCTGCTGCTGCCACAGCAAGCACCATCTTACAGTCATACCAGTTTCAACATATTCAACAAGATATGTTTTACTGTACATAATGTGTTATCGTATTTGGCCAGTACAGTTACAAAGGCTACTTTATATTGATCATCCATTTCTCCAACAACAGAGACCAATATGGAACAATAGCTAGGCGAATTTTTGTTTGCTTCATCTATATTAACGCTAAACTCAGTGCAGTTTGTTAACTTAGTGCTTGGGTTGTTTAGTTTCAACAATGAGACGTTGTTATTGATGGAAGCTGTATTCAGAGTGGCGTTTTGATGCGGGTGAATTCCAGTGACGAAGACAGTGACTGAGTTTGCGCGCCCGTTTGTTCGTCTGTGTCTTCGGTGAGCAAGCGACGGCTCAAGTTACGCTGGACGGATCCATGGTAAACGTGTTAGACAGTCCTTGAGGTCACGAAAAAGACTTGGTTTTAAAAGGGCAATTTACTTGAAAAGTGTTGTCAGCGAGTCCAGGAGTTCTCCGAATATTTGTTTATTGTGTATTCCGTTATTGGATAAATCATTTTAAACTGGTTTTGCTATTGGACGATTGTAAGACATCCGAATACGTGCGTCAAATTATTAATAATTCTCTTAATCTGGCACTAACGTTTCATAATAATTAACTATTGACGAAGTTTGTAAAGAGTATGAATAGAGAGCTGGATTCCGCGTAAACTTACTGCAACAACTATCTCAATGTAGTAAGCCTGAGCCGCCCATACTGGAATACTCCTTTTAGAGGCATAAAGGGCCTTTACATTTTACCCATCAAAC
>CM067364.1:37306183-37313683 GCA_034401795.1 Chaetoderma sp. LZ-2023a | reverse complement strand
CAAGAAATGGCTGACAAAAAGGCCATAACGAAAAAGCAGTTTAAATACCTTACTGCTAAACGAGATTCAAATCCACGTACGTTTTACCTTTTGCCAAAAATTCATAAACCTATTGAGTCATGGTCCGACCCTATGATACCACCGGGTCGACCTATTATCTCTGATTGCGGCTCTGAATCTTATCGAATTAGTGAAATTATTGATTACCACCTACAACCAATTGCGAATAGACATTTCAGCTTTTTGAACAACACTGAGGATTTCCTATCCGAGGTCTCCAAAATTTCTGTTCCTCCAAACTCACTCTTGATAACCCTCGACATCGATGCTATGTACACAAACATTGACATCGAAAGGGGTTTGTCTTCTGTTCGCAGAGCATTTGATAAATATCCCGATAACAATAGGCCCACTAGCGAAATATTAGCTCTCCTGGAGCTGAGTTTAAAGGGCAATGATTTCGAATTCGCTGGCGAAATCTACCAACAAATCTGTGGATGCGCTATGGGTAAACGTTTTAGTCCTAGTTTTGCCAACATCTATGTAGCTGAGTGGGAAGAAGATGCGCTTAACAAATGTCCTAAGCAGCCCTTATTTTACCGCCGTTACCTCGATGATATTTTTATGATCTGGAATCATTCGAGGGAAGAGTTTGATGAATTTTTCACTATTTTGAACAATCACGATCCTAACATCAAACTTAAAGCCAACATTGACCAGTCGTCCGTAGACTTTTTGGACGTTACTCTCTACAAAGGTGTAAATTATAACACGAGTGGGCTTCTTGATTACAAAGTATTCTTTAAGCCCACCGATTCCCATCAACTACTGCATAAGAAATCTTTCCATCCACCTCATACTTTTAAAGGTATTATCAAATCACAGATTATCCGGTTTCACCGAAATTCTAGTGATAGAAAGAATTTTGAATCTGCGTGTTCCACCTTATTTAAAGCCCTCAAACCGAGGGGATATTCAACACGATTTTTGCGCAAAATAAAATCCGAAACTTTACATGATTTGGAAACTATTACTGATAAGGCTGCCGATCAAAAGCCTACCAAAATTCGTCACAATCGTCCGATTATAGGCGTAGGACAATCTCAGAAATGTGGAAAGAAGAGGTGTAAATTAGACCTCTATCTACCTAATCAGACAACATTTGTCAGTTATCAGAACAAAAGCAAATTCCAACTTCAGTCTAATTTAGATTGCGATTCTAAAAATGTTATCTATTTAATATCTTGCAAATTATGCCAAAAGCAGTATGTCGGTGAAACAAAATGCCCTTTCAGATGGCGAGCAACTAGACACCTTTGCGATATTAGACACGACGAGGACACCAACGTAGCTCAACATTTCAATCTTCCTGGTCATTCTGTCGATAGACACTTTGAAATTATGCCTATTGAGCAACTGCCTCTTTCTGCTACGGCCGAAGAAACTGATAAACAAAGAAAACTTCGAGAATCATTTTGGATTAAGCAACTGAAAACAAAATGGCCGAGTGGCATAAACGTGGACCCTGGTCTTGCTGATCAACGTGAAATTATTCCATTCAGTTTAACATACAATCGAAAAAATGTTGAAATTTCAGAAATTTTGAAAGATGAATATCATAAATTGCAGGATAAAATGAAAAAACCTCTCAATTTGCGTCCAGTGATAGCCTTTAAGAAAAACTCCAATCTACGTGACATCTTGGTTAATTCGAAATTAACTCTTCAAAAACCTTCAGAATGAATGATATATATTATTCATATTTTATAGGCCATACCGCCTCTATCAAACAAACATAACAAATCTCAGACAATAAAATAAATAAAAAATATCTCCCAACCTTGGGAGATCCTGAGCCAGTGCGTTTAATCATATAACCACCTACTAGCGAGTGCCAGTTCTATTGTTTTATTGTCTTCCTAACACACTAATTATTGCACCATACCGTCGTGGCAAATCTGTCTGGCATACCATCATTCCATCAATTTAGTCTGTCTTCTTAATAATAGTTTTGATTCGTTCATCATCTCCTTCCTTCCATCCTCCCTTCATTCCCTCCATCCATCCTCCCTCCCTCCCCCATCCCTCCTTCCCTCCCGCCATTCCGTCCGTCCATCCGTCCTCCCTCCCTCCCTCCCTCCCTTCCCTTCCTTCAATCCTTCCTTCCTTCCTTCCTTCCTTCCTTCCTTCCATCCTTCCTTCCTCCTCCCTCCCTCCCTCCCTCCCTCCCTCCCTCCCTCCCTCCCTCCCTCCCTCCCTCCCCCCCCCTCCTCCCTCCCTCCCTCCCTCCCTCCCTCCCTCACTCCCTCCCTCCCTCCCTCCCTCCCTCACTCCCACACGTCCGTCAATACATCCGTCCCTCCTTCCTTCTTTCCTTCCTCGCCCTCTTCCTCCCTCCCTCCCGCCCTCCGTTCCCCCCTCCCTCCCGCCCTCCCTCCATTTCTCCTTCCATCCCTCCCGCCCTCCTTTCTTCCTTCCTTCCTTCCTTCCTTCCTCCCTCCCCCCTCCCTCCCTCCCTCCCTCCCTCCCTCCCTCATTCCCGCCCTTCCGTCCATCCGTTCGTCCTTCCTTCATTCTTTCCTCCCTCCTTCCTTCCTTTTTCCCCCCTCCCTCCCTTCCTCCCTCCCTCCCTCCATTCTTCCTTCCTTCCTTCATCCATTCTTCCTTCATTCCTTCCTTACCTCCCTCCCTCCCTCCCTTCCTCCGTCCCTCATTCCTCGATCCCCACCCCCTCCGTCCCACCATCACTCCCTCCAGCCATCCCTCCATTCTTCCTTCCCTCCTCCCTCCCTACCTCCATTCTTCCTTCCTTCCTCCCTTCCTCCATTCTTCCTTCATTCCCTCCCTCCTTCCTTCCTCCCTCCCTCATTCCCGCCCTTCCGTCCATCCGTTCATCCTTCCTTCATTCTTTCCTTCTTTCCTCCCTCCATTCCTTCTCCCCCCCCTCCCTCCCTCCCTTCCTCCCTCCCTCCATTCTTCCTTCCTTCCTTCCTCCATTCTTATTCATTCTCTCCCTCCCTCCCTCCCTCCACCCCTCCCTCCCTCCCTTCCTCCCTCCCTCCATTCTTCCTTCCTTCCTTCCTCCATTCTTCCTTCATTCTCTCCCTCCCTCCCTCCCTCCATCCCTCCCTTCCTCCCTCCCTCCCTCATTCCTCGATCCTCACCCCTCCGTTCCACCCTCACTCCCCCCCGCCATCCCTCCCTCCCTCCTTCCTTCCTTCATCCGCCCCTTCTTCCTTCCTTCATCCATCCGTTCTTGCTTCATCCGTCCTTTCTTCCTTCCTTAATTCATCCATCCTTTCTTCCTTTATCTTTCTTCTGTCACTCCTTCCTTCATTAACTGGATGGATTGATGGATGGATTGATGGATGGATTGATGGATGGATTGATGGGTGAATTGATGGATGGATTGATGGTTGGATTGATGGGTGGTTGGGTGGATGGGTGGGTCGATGGATGGGTGGATGGGTTGGTGGGTGGGTGGGTGGGTGCGTGGATGGATGGATGGAGGGAACTCGAAATTCATATTGCTCATTAAATCTTTCAAATACACTTGACTCCTATTAGTCTAAATGTTATAGACAATTATCTAATTGTTGGAAATTAAAAAATGTTCTTTCCTAAATTCGACTTCAAAAGACTTGGAAACAAAGTCCAACAACACCTTTTGAAATATAGTTCACTGTTCAAATGATCAATGACCGTTGTGTGATCCCTTTGATCAATCAACAGACTGATACTAGAACCTCGTTCAGAAAGGGACACCTTCTGAACAAACAGAATCGATCTCACTGGGTTAATATGCATGGCTTGATCTCTTTGATCAACCGCCACTCATTCATGAGAGTATTACTGGAAGCCCACTCAGAAACCTTAGAACTCAATCAACGTCAATGGATTTAGACAATCGTTTTTTAAACATCTGTGGCAGTCCAAATCTTTAATGTGAATAGAATTTAAAATTTTCAAAGTACAATTGAACACTAATCTAAGGCCATCAATTCTAATAAATAGACAGATTTTTGGTAGACAGGCAGATTTGTTCTGTGGCCTGAAGCTGACAAACCTTGTCGAAACCGGTCGCCCACTTCACGACGGTGCATAGGATTATTGGTAATATACACAATTATCCTTTAATAGTTTATATGAATTATTTAAATATTAACATGCTTAATCATAACCTTCTTTTTTCAGCGATAGATTTTTGATGCGCTTGTAGATTTTGTTAGGCTTGTAATTCGATAGACTTCCCTTGGTTCACGATTCCATTAGGTCCCCTCAATTTTTTGGTATTCTTGTAGATTTTAGTGGCAGAAACATTGAATTATCTAACTAGTAACATTATGGCTGGAGTTAGCAAGAGTAGAAGACGGGATGACAGGAGGTCTAACGACAGTCGCCCGCCATCTGCCCAGGCTGCACTAACCAAGTGTTACTACATGATTATACAATGTTTTCACCACCTTGGCATCTTGAATGCTCATGTACGTAGGGGCAGTTTGCCTCCTGGATTGAGCTGGAAAGTGTCAGAGTTAGAGAGACAGAATTTCTTCTGTAAACCAGCGATGCCAAACGCCGAGGTCCGTAAGGACATCTTAGCAGCAAATTTGAAATGGGCCATATCTTTACTCCAGGTTAACATTAGTCACTATAATTTCCAGCTTGGTCGTCTTATGTCCCTCCTCATCGAAGCTCAGTCCAAACCAAATTTAGAATTAGGTAGAGCGAAGACCACAGCAATAAATTGGGCCCGAAATAACTATGGCAGGAAGTTTCATTCTTCATCAATTGATCAGTTTTATGATTTCATCAGACCTTTTGATCCACATTTTAGAACCTGCCATAGTACAACACCCCCTGTAGGGTCACCTGTGACCTTACCAGGAACATCAACTGCAGGGCCCTCTGTGGCCCTACCAGGCACACCGACTGCAAGGTCAGCCTTGACCGTACCAGTCATCCCACAATCAAATCGGAAACGGAATAGGTCACCCACTGAGAGTCCCCCAGTAGTTAAGCGGGTGAATAACCAGAGCTCACCAGTGTTCCCCCTGCAGTCTCCTGTGGTGGATCCGCTCCTGATTCCACTGCCAGCATGGTCACCGTCAGTGTCCGCTCATGTGGATCCTAGTCAGATCCCTCTTCCGGTCTCGCCACTGTCCCCAGTCGAGTTTCCTCCCCTTCCACAGAGAGCAGCTACTGAGCGACCTGGTCAAAAGACCAGATCGTCGACGCCGAGGTCCAAGCCACCACAACCTAAATTTACGCCCACAACTAAGCCCAAACCTACGCCTAGGGATACACCCAAAGAGCATAGGTCGTTCTACAAGTTTCGGTTCGTGGTGGATAATAAGAATGAATGGCGCCTTCCTACTCTGAACAAGAAGATTCTGCTGATTGGGTCTTCAAATTTAGCTCGTATCAATCAGACACCTCATCCAGATATGCAGGTAGCAATCTATCCAGGTGCTAAGATAAACCACATTAGGAATATGGTTAGAAAACACAATGAGGTCTTCCAACCTCAGCGTATCATCCTTAACATCGGAATTAATGATAAGGACGAACTTCAGCATGACACCTCCCAAAGAATTGAAAATCTGTTTAGTACCATGCGTTCAAAATTTCCAAAGGCTAAAGTTCACTTTGCCAAACTAAATTATTCGAAGCACCTGACTACAACCCAGAAACGAAACATACAATTCGTTAACAGCCGTGTAGAGGCCTTAAGGGCCAAGGTCCCTATCCTGCCCAGCCTCCCCGTGTCTGAATTTCAGGTGGTTGAGGACAACATCCACTGGACTGAGTGCACTGCAAATAGGATGTATAATAGTTGGTTATCGCACCTTAATTTAAACTAACTACGGGTCAGGGTACTAACCACCCAGAAATTGGCCTAGGTGGTAATATCATTAACCTAACTGGTTCTACATTGTCTGAAGCAGAAAGATCGTTGCTAAATCTTGGTCTAACATATGTACCAACACCACGGCCCAAAGTCGACATAGATGCTCTTTTAGATAATGGCTTATGGGAAATTGAAGAATTTTCTCACCGTGTAAAATTAGCAGACTTTTTTCGAAATTCCAAGAAAAACAACTTTCTACCTTTTGTTGAAAAAACTGGCTGGGCACCTAACTCGAAGTTGGTTGACCCTGCGATCCTTGATAGTATAAAAGCTATCAAGGAGCGTGTTGAAAATTTAGAATTTCCTAAAAATCATCAAAATTTGTCATATCAAGAACGTTTAGCCTTAACAGGTTTGCGTAAAAACAATGACATCGTTATAAAGCCTGCTGACAAGGGATCTGCTACTGTATTAATGCGTAAGGATAATTATATTCGTGAAGCACATCGGCAACTCAGTAATCTGAAACACTACCGCAAATTAGATGAACCACTCTGGCAAAATAATTGTGATAAATTTAATGGAATCCTTCAAGAAATGGCTGACAAAAAGGCCATAACGAAAAAGCAGTTTAAATACCTTACTGCTAAACGAGATTCAAATCCACGTACGTTTTACCTTTTGCCAAAAATTCATAAACCTATTGAGTCATGGTCCGACCCTATGATACCACCGGGTCGACCTATTATCTCTGATTGCGGCTCTGAATCTTATCGAATTAGTGAAATTATTGATTACCACCTACAACCAATTGCGAATAGACATTTCAGCTTTTTGAACAACACTGAGGATTTCCTATCCGAGGTCTCCAAAATTTCTGTTCCTCCAAACTCACTCTTGATAACCCTCGACATCGATGCTATGTACACAAACATTGACATCGAAAGGGGTTTGTCTTCTGTTCGCAGAGCATTTGATAAATATCCCGATAACAATAGGCCCACTAGCGAAATATTAGCTCTCCTGGAGCTGAGTTTAAAGGGCAATGATTTCGAATTCGCTGGCGAAATCTACCAACAAATCTGTGGATGCGCTATGGGTAAACGTTTTAGTCCTAGTTTTGCCAACATCTATGTAGCTGAGTGGGAAGAAGATGCGCTTAACAAATGTCCTAAGCAGCCCTTATTTTACCGCCGTTACCTCGATGATATTTTTATGATCTGGAATCATTCGAGGGAAGAGTTTGATGAATTTTTCACTATTTTGAACAATCACGATCCTAACATCAAACTTAAAGCCAACATTGACCAGTCGTCCGTAGACTTTTTGGACGTTACTCTCTACAAAGGTGTAAATTATAACACGAGTGGGCTTCTTGATTACAAAGTATTCTTTAAGCCCACCGATTCCCATCAACTACTGCATAAGAAATCTTTCCATCCACCTCATACTTTTAAAGGTATTATCAAATCACAGATTATCCGGTTTCACCGAAATTCTAGTGATAGAAAGAATTTTGAATCTGCGTGTTCCACCTTATTTAAAGCCCTCAAACCGAGGGGATATTCAACACGATTTTTGCGCAAAATAAAATCCGAAACTTTACATGATTTGGAAACTATTACTGATAAGGCTGCCGATCAAAAGCCTAC
>CM067364.1:36913683-37301183 GCA_034401795.1 Chaetoderma sp. LZ-2023a | reverse complement strand
TAAAATGTCTTCTCCTGAGCAAATGGGCGGATTTAAATTTTATTTGACAGGAAGAATCATTATAGCATAAGAGATTCAAATTTGTTCGAACAAAGTCGATCGGCCAATTTGACCGGTGACCGTCTTGGATTTTGGCCGATTTTTAGAATTGAATCTTGTTGATCAATTTGGAACTCATGAAACACCATCTATGGCAACAGCCGAAAGGACGTCGACGGAACTTGATTGGCCAAATGCTTAGAACTAGGCCTGTTCGGTTAATCGATATTTCATCTATAGATGATTATTTTTCCTGGCGATTATATTGTAAAATAAAATAATCTAAAAATCAATTTTATCCAGCAAACATAGATTATTTATTTTAATTAGGCATAATTTAGTGTTTAGTTTTGTAATACATCTAATGCATGGGCGGTTTGATTGTTCTAGCAAAGTAATTGTATAGGCATCTATTCCTGACGTTCAAGCCTGCAGCTCCCGATTCATAGTCCATGCACGCGAATGTTTATATACATAATTGCTTGATACGCCAGTGCTTGGAAGCATTTGATTGCGAAATATTATAGGCTGAAGCGAAAGCCATTTTGAGAAAAAACGTTTTTCGTATTAAATTCACAAATTTTCTACGCAAATTTTCACAAATTCTGCTGATTGCTTTGGAACTAATGTGACATAAAGCTGTTACTACCTAACGCAGCAACAACTTGTAGTCAAATCATTTACAAAATATTCGACCTTTCTAATTCAGGAAAGTAGGGAAACGTCGTAGATAAGCACTATGGACAAAATCTATATCATAATAAAAATAAAAATAATGTGGTCATTTCGCGAAAAGCTTACTGTTTTCATAGTAAATTCAACAAATTTCGATACAAACTCAGCTGATGAACGAACCGGGCAGACATCTGGGAGTTATGATTAGGGAGTAAGGGACATTAAAATGTGTTCAATGAAAGATGATAGGGGCCTACGTAAAATATGGCCACCATTGCCTAATCCGTTTTGGTGGCCATATTGAAATTTTTTATTTGATGGATTTTAAAACCGAAATTGGTTTTGTTTAGGTCTTTGGGTTAGCTGATTTCAAATTTTCCACTTTCGAAACAGTCGGATAGGCTAAACCGATTTGCAGTTGGCGGCCATCTTGGATTTTCTTCCGCCAAATACTCCCAATGGTAAAGAAATGGGAAATGTAAAATGTCTTCTCGCACCACTGGACCGATTTTGTCCAAATTTGGTAGAACACTTCCTTGTTATGTTCTTGTGACAGGACTGGTCAAACCCTTAGGACTTATGGGCGTTGGTCTGTCTAGTTAAAATGCCTATGTTCTAGGTGAGTGATACAAGCGCCATGTGCCTCTTAATTTGTAAACGTGTTAAGTTATTTGCTGTATTTCCATATCCAATGGACCCCTCCAGTTTTAGCAATGCCCGCCCATCTCTAGTTAAGCTCCACCCACACTTCACTCGTGTTGGGATCGATCGATCTCTGAACTCCCCGACTATCAATTTCCAGAAAATTATACAGCTAAGATATTGAATATTTTGGAACTAGTTTCAAAATATTCAACATCATGCTTATTAAATAGTAGAGACATACAATTCGTACAACGCGTCGGACTATTAAGAGTTAAAGACGGACCAAATAGAATCATTTATGACGTCATGATTATGACGTCATCCTACACACCGCTTAGATGATTTTGGCGTCATATAACGTCAGATGTGACGTCAGATGATAGATGGATACTCTAGAAAGGTGGGTTAATACTCGCTATTTGGTCTTATTGTATATTTACAGTCGCCACACGAATGCTGGATGACCGCATCACTAAACTGGACAAGCGAATCCAATCTATGTACGCTGACGAAATACGCGACCACAAATCACACATGCATGCCCGTATGTGGAAAAAGCGCGACCGGATGGAGCAAACGCCCGATCCGAAACAGGAGTCACTTTATGACTATGTTATGCGTATGCGCAACCGGAAGTCAGGAGAGAAGGCAAAAGCGAAGGCATTGGCTGGACATGACGAGGTAAACGAGCTGGATGATGATAGTGAGAACGAGTTTAGTGACGACGGTGAATGTGATAATAATGACGATGTGTTATAACAATAACTCATAGAACTACTCATTTGCGTACACAATCACGAGGAAAATCAGAGATATTATGCTATCGATAATTTAGTCATTACGATGCTCTAGGTCCCATCTAAAAATATCAATGGAGGATTCCAGTTTCTCAGTCAATCATATGACGTCATTATCAACTACGTGACCTGTAATCTGACGTAATAATCTATTACGTCATGAATGACTTGATTTAGTCCGTCTTAAACGCTTAATAGTCCGACAAGTTGTACGAATTATATGGCTTTACTATTTACTAAACATGCTGGTGAATATTTTGAAACTAACTTGACTGGGGCCTGATGCTGTCATAGTCAGCTTACCTGCTCACCTGTATAGTTTTCCGCAAATTGCATGGATCCATTGATTCCAACATGGGCGAAGCGTGGGGTGGCTTAATTAGAGATTGATGTGGCATAAAACTGGATTGTTCCATTGTGATAAATGATAACTAAGCAATCACGATAACAAGTATATCACTGTTCAGTCACG
The DNA here is from genome assembly GCA_034401795.1 of Chaetoderma sp. LZ-2023a. Lineage (NCBI taxonomy): Eukaryota > Metazoa > Mollusca > Caudofoveata > Chaetodermatida > Chaetodermatidae > Chaetoderma > Chaetoderma sp. LZ-2023a. Next base: position 37,298,555 of record CM067364.1, on the reverse strand, counting down.
CTGTGCATCCATGTATAGTGACGCATGCAAACAACTATGTGTATCAGTCTATACAATGTAAGGATCCGATATGTCACTCAATGTCTTAAAAGCGATTCAAATGCTCGTAGTAAGTGGGAGGAGCTTATCTTAAAAATGGGCGAGGCATAATGAGAAATCGATCCCTCCATTGATCGTATTGTTTTAGTGAGAAAATGTAAGTAATAGATGTGCATCAATACTTTTCTCTCTTCATCTCTCCCTCCCTCGCTCACTCCCTCTTTCCCCTCACTCCATAGTTCCCTTAATCACTCGCTCGCCACTCCGACCTCCTGCCTACTCATCCACCTGCCCGCCCACACACTCGCCCGCCGGCCCAACCATCATATGCCCTCCCGCCTGCCCTCCAGCTTAGCCGTCCTGTCACGCGCTCGCTCGCTTGCTCGCTCGCTCGCCCGCCCGTCCGCCCGCCTTCCCACACCACACCCACCCACCCGCCCACCCACCCACCTGGCCGCCCATCTGTCTGCCCACTGTTCGCTCACCCACCAGCCCACACGCCCACCCACCGGTTCCATGCCTGCCCGCCCTTCCTCCCTCCCACCCGACCGAGCGACCTCCCATCCGCTCGCTCAATCGTTCGCCTTTCTGCCCGCCTGCCCACGCACCCGCCCACCCGCCCGCTCGGTCACCCGCCCGCCCGCTCGTTCACTCACTCACTCAATCACGCACCTACCCACCCAGGTAATTCCTTACAACATCATATATTTGTGTGACAGATCTGGTTCATCCATTTGTATACTAGTGGATGTCAATTTAAATGCCTATAGTATATGATTGAGAACTAATGTGTAGCAAGTGGAATGCTGACTTTCCACGTTTTCATCATCTGAGTGATTGCTATCATGAGCTGTGTGAGGATTATTGTAACTTTCCTGTGTCACATACAGACACAGATACACCTGTTGCCTGCCATGTGCAGTTATGTCTAGAGCTGTTATCTTGAGCCCTACGATTAACATAGATAGTTTCATTTCACAAGAAACGCAATTCGAGCCAGATCTTTCATTAAAATTCCTTGAAATCTAGCGGACTTTAAAACGTATCTATCATAAGAATTTGTTGATTTTTTGACAATTAAAAATTCATCTGACGGTGACAAGAAAAAACTGTGCTTAACTTATTCTAATGCTTGCCTCTAATGCTCCCCCATCCCTCCAACGCCGCCCCAACCCCCTCCCCCACCCACCCACCCCACCCACATAAGATGATGCGTTTTAAGACTCTTCATAAATGGTATTTTTTAAATGCTGTTAAGATTGACCAATAAAGTCAAATAAAATCATGTAGTTTGTGATTCCGGACACATTTCTGGACCAAAACCCATGCTAAACCATTGTATGTAAGGCCATCAGTTTCAACCCATTTTTCTGTCCCTGACAACTGAATTATGCCCTTCATATCTAGAGACGCAGGTAAATATTGAATATCAATTCTACTAAAGATTGTTATTGTCACATTGTGATTAACTACCTCGCACCGTGGTGACCTTAATTCATACTAATATCGGCTAGCAAGCACTTGGCTACTGCTCTGAATAACAGTTCAAATATTGTCTATTTGCTAAGCTGAGCATTGTATTCTCAAACCTCAGTACAAAGAACGCATACCAAAGAAATATATTACGAGCGTTAAATAATTAATTAAGCTAATGCCCAATGCACACATGAGATTTATGACCGTCAAGACACTATGTTATTACTCGGTGTGACTTTGGCAAATGGTAGCCAATAGCATGACATGACCGTCAAATCTCATCAGACCCTCGTGTAGTTTGCAAGTCAGAGCGGATACATAGCGACTCGAGATCGTTTATATGTTTAATCGTTGAAACACATAACTGCAGACTTATAAGTCCATAGTACGCTGTAGGAGGAGAGGCGTGTAACTTTTTAACCGAGAATAAAAAGAAAGAAAGAAGAAGAAGAAGAAGAAGAAGAAGAAGAAGACTTTTCATGTACTTTATTTTGGATTCATAAAAAAACGCTTTAATTTAATACATCACTTACAAATTATTTTTAAAAACACGTCATAGACAATATAAATATATTCCTGAATCAGTCTGAGTATCATTTAAATAAACATTGTATTTATGAAGAATAACAAATATGTCAATATATCACAGATCTACGTCAATTTTGTAAAAACAGCAATCCAATCCGTATAAAAAAAATCAATGGGAATCAGTCATCAAAATCATCAGTCATCAGTCATTAAAATGTAAAATGATGAAAGTGGACAAATTAATACTGAAAGGTATAACTAAATACCATTAAATGTTAAAATACCGTCTTCAGTACTACAGACGAAGTGGTCAATTGCTCGACAATTTTTAAAGTTTTCTAGTGACCCATTTTGCTGGTTGTATTTAAATTCAATAGTCACACGAGCTCGCATTCGAGAAATACATTCTCGAAGGGCGTCCGTCTGACCATTGCCATCCATTAGACGCTGTCGCATTACATAGGTAGCCTTTTTAGCGTTTGCCATGATCCAATTGCATATACGATGTTTAATTTTACGTGCAGATTTAGACGAACAATGGGGGCATGTAAAGCCTTTGACATAATTCTCAGGCTTAAATTCATCAGCCAGTGTTAAAAATAGAACTGCTCGTCTAACAGCACACACAAGTGGTTGGAGACGTGAACATGTTATAAAAAGATGTGCTAAATCTTCACAATCTCCACAGTAAACACATTTATCATTAATACAATATCCGGCCTTATATAGAAAAACACCAGTGTTAAGTGCCCCATGGAAAACCTTCCATGACAAATCTCCTTCATAGTATGTACACGGATATTCATAAAAACAGAGACAATTATCTGTAAAATCAATATTTAGAGAAACTAGATCTCTCCATAAGTTACTTTTGGTATTATGTGAAATCATTGAGTAACATTTTAATAAAGACATCTTGTACAGTTCCTTCTTGCAAAGAGATGGTATCAAAACAGTAAAAACCGAGCCATCATTAATATTGCATGATAATTCATAATTGTATATTGACCTGGGAATGTCAATAGGTCGATCTAATAGTTCAAACCATTCATTGGGTATGCTATCCCATAGTGTTCAAGTTTATTTGAAGCAATCGTCGAGACCTGTTGCCAATTTTAAGGAGTAAATCTTCAAGTGCAATTTGTTTATCATTTACCAAAATGTCAGCTGGAATGGTAGCATTCGCACTTATAAAATCTTCGTAGCAAAAAGTAAATCCAGTGGGGATATTCTTGATCAAAGGATTCAGAAACAGTGGGTCATTTAAAACATCGATGTTACAGCTTGGATGCGATGTTCTCATAACATTGAAGAAAAACCAAGAATTGAGCACACTCTTATAAAAGATAGGTATATTACGAATCATCTTTACATCCAATTGAATAGAGAAAATCTGATAATCGTAATTTAGTTTATGTATCTGTTTGAGAAAGTAGCTGCTAAAGCTGAAACACGGATGAAAAGCGAAATAGTTCATAAAGGATTGTGCATACTGGATACGGAATGTCCGTATCCGAGATTCTAAATGCACGAGTCCTTGCCCACCTTTGTCTAAAGGCAGAAACAGTAACTCTTTGGCAAGCCAGTGCTTTCCAGACCAGATGAAGTTAATTAACAGTATTTGAATAGCATTTAAAATATTACCAGGGACATCGATAACAGCTAACCTATGCCAAAGCTTAGAAGCAGCAAGCAGATTAGTAATAGTAATCCTACCTCTAAACGATAGAGCGTTTGATAACGGGAGCCAGTTAAGAAGTTTTGTGCTAATTTCATTTTCAAGATTTTCCCAATTTTGTTTGCAAAAATCCAAAGAATTGCCAATATAAATACCGAGAAGCTTTAATCCATTGCTATTCCATTTTAACCCCAAAGGCTCGTCAATACGCCCTTTCCAGGAACCAACCAAAAGCCTTCTGACTTTGAGTGGTTAATTTTCGCGTTGGAAGCAGACCAATCTCGCAATTTAATAAAACCATCATTGCATGTACACCAGGCAGTTAAGTCATCAGCATAAGCTGATCAAGAAACCCTTTCACCCGAGATTTCAGGCAGGGCCACCCCCCCCCCCCCACCCCCCACCTCAGTCCGTTATTTGAGTGCATCTTAGCTAACAATGGTTCGATACAGATACTGTACAAAGCGCCTGATAGGGAGCAACCCTGTCTGATACCACGGTTAAAAGAAACAGGCATAGACAACAAATTATTTATTTCCAGTAAACACGAAGTGTCATTGTAAAGAAGCTGAATGCATTTAACAAAAAAATTACCAAAACCAAATGTGCGCAAGGTATTCAATAAATACTGGTGACTTACCCTATCAAACGCATTCTCCTGAGTAGTAAAGGGTGGCTATAGTCGTTATTGTTCTTTTCGTTGGAATGTGGTTTTAACCAATCAAAACGCTCCATTTATATTCGCTATTGTTTGGAGAACAATGGCGGCCGTATGCACACGTTTTCTATAGAACAATGACGTCTACAACACCACGTTTTCTAGCTAAACAATGACGTCCAGCCACACACGTATTTTTGGATTTGCAACACTCTGGAATGTTCCATTATTTTGAATTAGTTAACCCTTAAAAGTATAAAAGTTGTGTATTTTACGTTTGAATGTAGTGGCGGCGCGCCCCCCTCCGTGGTTATCTACCGTTGTAAAAATATTAAGAGAGTAATGTATGATAATGTAAAAGAATAGGGTTTAAGAGGTGGTCCGATTATGGAGGTCGTAGGAGGAGGAGGAGGAGGGAGTATGAGGCTGAGGAGGGTGAGGAATTACGGACCGATATTGATGTTTGAAAATAATTTGACTGTTTCGTCGGTAACGTTATTAGTAAACTATTTTTGTTGTATATTTTGAAAACGTTTTGACTTTTAACCGTCATTATGCGCAAATTGTTTTTAAATACTTAATATTGCATTTGCAATAACGTCAGTCGTTTTAGATTTTGGGAACAGTGTCGAAGTGCGCGATATCGGTGTTATTTTGAATTAGTTAACCCTTAAAAGTTTAAAAGTTGTGTATTTTACGTTTAAACGTAGTGGCGGTGCGCCCCCCTCCGCGGTTATCTACCGTTGTAAAAATAATAAGAGAGTAATGTAAAATAATAGTGTTTAAGAGGTGGTCCGATAACGGAGGTCGTATGAGGAGGAGGCTGTAGGAGGAATTACGGTATTGATGTTTGAAAATAATTTGACTGTTTCGTCGCTAACGTTATTAGTAAACTGTAGAATATTTAGAGACTGCCCGTATGCTGTTAGTAAGCATCAGCTACCAGACAGATTAGTAACAAAATATTAAAAATAATGTATTAATGGTATGTACGGTTGGAATGGTAACCAAGACTTGGTGGTGATGGATCGTATCCTGGGTTAAAAAAGTTAACCCTTTCACCGATGAATCTATATCTCATTTTCATCGATAACATACAGGAAAACTGTTGAATATTTTGAAAATAATTTGACTGCCTGTGTCAGTTGAGGCGGAATGCTATAGTATTCCTCCTCAGTTGATATTGCTGGATGATTATGAGGGCGATGCTAGCGTACTTGTTTACAAGGTATGCACGATGTACGAATATTTTGATAATTTGTTGCTGAATATATTGATAATTTGAGTGGTAGCTGAATATTTTGATAATTGGTTGCTGAATATTATGATAATTGGTTGCTGAATATTTTGATTGGTTGCTGAATAAATTGCTTGGTTGCTGAATATTTTGAAAACGATTTGACTGTGTAAATTTTAATTTCTTATTAGGCGACGTTAGGTAAGAGAGAGGTGGTCTTATAACGGAGGTTGAAGGAGGAGGGAGGAATGCTATCTCGGACACCCTCTGCTAGGCATTGTTCTCCGCGCATGAGCGTGCCTTTATTCACCTGGTGGTCCTTTAAGAAAATGGAGGTGGTCGCTCAAAGAGGTGTCGCGAGGGATGAGGAGGATGGCTGACATATGCTAGCGTATTCGCCGAGGCAACGTCTTGCGCGATATCTCTGTACGAAATATTTTGAAAATAATTGATTGTAAGCCGCTGGTGGTTTAGTCACTATTAACCTCCTCCTTGGTTTAAGTCATTTTAAAAATGGCAGTCATTTAATTATTAAATTTTCAAAAATGTTATGGAAATGGTCATCGTTGACGATTGATGTTGTATAATATTATATAGATAGTTTTATCTACCATATTTATGTCTTTAAAGCGTCAATCATTTAATTATTAAATTTTTAAAAATATGAACAAACTCCCAGTCATTTAATTTTCAAAAAAAATCAGAGCGTTGCGTTGCACAGGTTATAGTGATCTACGTTGTATATATATATATATATATATATATATATATATATATATATATATATATATATATATATATATATATATATATAATTTTATCTTACGTATTTAAGGCGATTCTTTAAAGTGGAAGTCATTTAATTATTAAAATTTCAAAAATATGAGCAAAATGTGTTCCCCAGTCATTTAATTTTTTAAAAATCAGACACGTACACAGGAAGTTTTTCTATGCTATTATATAGATAGTGTTATCTATCGTATTTATGTCTTTAAAATGGCAGTCATTAATTTAGTTCCTAGTCAATGGCAATGCATTAATCGTCCATGAACAATGGCGTACAGATGGCCATTTAGAACAGTAGCATCCATCGACCACTTTTGACGGATCAGAATGTGTGCTTGCATATGCATGTGTGAAGCGGGTTGTTGTGTGTAAAAACTTTATTACATTATTTTATTTTTTGAACAGATAAAGAGTTCTCTTTCGAATGATTTGTGGGCCCTGAAAAGGGCCGTGTTTTGAGATAGGTCTCAGTCTTCGCAGATCCGCACAGGTACGGTTGTCAGTTTGGTAACAAACTGTGACATGTTTGCTTTTTGTATATCAGTCGGAGTATCACCGATTACAGGACACCCATGCAGATACTGTTTGATTGGTAATAGACAATAGCACTCCTTGCAGGTGTACACCATCTCTTTAGGTTCTGTATTCTTGATCATACGCCTACAGACCCTCTCGTGTATCGACCGTTGGCATATGGTGTCGCGGATGTCGATGGAACACCCACGACATCGCACATACCCAGTGTCTGATCCATCAAAGTTTGTACTGCTGGCCATTTTAGCCAAATGTACATTAACATTTACATTTATACCACATCGCTCTACTACAAAAAATATATAAGGAATATCACGTGAGATGAAATCTGACTGCCTAAGGCTACCTAACTACTCTGCAGTTACACATCCAGCCACTTTGTGATGGTTAAACTGGAATGAGAAAATGGATTGAATTTGTACAGTTTATATGAATATATGTACTGCGCCCGCAAATCCACAACATGCGGACCGCATGCATCCGCACATGTATGCATACATTTTGGCGTGTATGCGTGTTCAAGCATGTACATATACTTGTTGCCATCCACAACATGCGCCCGCAAGTCCGCATTATGCACCCGCAATCCGCAACATGCGCCCGCAATCCGCAACACGCGCCCGCAAATCCGCAACATGCGGACCGCATGCATCCGCACATGTATGCATACATTTTGACGTGTATGCATGTTCAAGCATGTACATATACTTGTTGCTATCCGCAACACGCGCCACAAATCCGCATTATGCGCCCGCAATCCGCAACATGCGCCCGCAATCCGCAACACGCATCCGCAACATGCGGACCGCATGCGGCCGCACATGTACGCATGCATTTTGGCGTGTATGAGTGTTCAGGCATGTGCATATACTTGTTGCCATCCGCAACACGCGCCCACAAATCCGCAACACATTTTAGCCGAATGTACATTAACATTTACATTTATACTACATCGCTCTACTACAAAAAATATATAAGGAATATCGCGTGAGATGACTAGCATCCTATCAAAAACTGTCACGTACTGGCCTCCATAAAATGACGCATACATGCAGGCGAAAATCTTGGATATGTTCACGGGATAGATGCGATGGATCAGTTTGTTAAATGATTTATGCCCATAAAAATCTGTGCGCTTTAAAATGTATCCAGGGAAATATGTTTTCTCTGACCACCTCGTTATTGTACATAAAGCATCTATGATTCGCTTTTAATCCTTCAATTTGTATGCAAACGCGTTAACTTTCATCTAAAACCCTCAAAACTAAGCGGCTTCCTAGCAGTCATTAAATTTTTTTAAAAGAGAGCAAAGTACATCTCTATGTGGGTAAAATATAGCTAAACCAAGCGATGTTGTATACATAATATTATATAGATAATAATCATGCATCTCGTATTTAAGGAGTGCTCTTTAAAGCGACAGTCATTTAATTATTAAATTTTAAAAATTGATATAAAAATGGTGGGAACAATGTCCAACGTCGACATCGTTGACGAATAATGATGAGCACCCTTGTATCGTTTAACGTATTAGGTGGTCGATGCGGTCCCTCGTGGTTGTAGTAAAAAAGTATTTTGAAACTAAGCGGAATCGTGGCTTCCTATGCCAAATTGTCGCATTGAACAGCACTTTTTAAAGAATTTGTGCGCACGAAGGCGCTAGTGCGAATTGTAGCTTCCTATGTCAAATTAGTATCAAAACTATTCACTTAAACTACCAATGCGCCATGATATAGGTTTGAAGAATCAGAAAATAACATCCCTGGAATGAGTGTAGGGGTGGTCGAATAACTGAGGTCGAACGAGTTAGGAGGAGGAGGGATGATGTATGCTAGCACGGTGCTGCCTGGCACGAGGGATGAGGTATACTAGCGTACATGTGTACAAGGCTGACAATGCGCGTTGTACGAATATTTTGAAAATAATTTGACTGAGGTGTTAGCGACAACTTTCTATCAACTCATTTCCATGCTATTTAGTGAATATTTTGAAAATAATTTGACTGTCTGCATCAACTTTTGCTCAAATCGTTTCCATAATATTTTGCTGGGAAGTAGATCCCTGGAATGTCTGAAACACCTCGCCAGTCAGCCAGTTAATGGTAATAAACTAGGAAAAATTACCATGTCTGGGTACACACAGTATGAATGCATTATGAGTACCTAGTCAATGAGACCCCCGACAACAAAAATAATATAGTTGGCTAACCATTGTCTGGACATTGCGGCCGGAACCACCTACTACCAATACCGACCATCACCATCACCACCATCACCATCCCTCTATAACCATCAGCACCACTACCCACTAAGCACCAACACCCACCACCATCATCCACCACAACAACTATTTTCATCATCCGCCAACCCCACCACCGCCACCACCACCAACAGCATCAGCACTCCGATTTGTATATCGAGGGATGTGGGGAGACCCGGCTGGGAAGCTACAATCATCAAACACACGCATAAAGAACCAATGTTTTATTTGTATCCATATTTTCACATTGAAGTAAATATTACATATGATAAAACGTATAGTTGCAGTAGCATAAACAAATAGTCAATGTTCTGGAGATCCATTTATCGATGACTGATTCCTTATGGCTCAGATCTAACGCCAACAGAATCATCATCATTATCCTCAGCATCTAGATGGTTCCTTATGTACTTCTTGGTCAGAAACTCTCGTTTTTGAAAGGCTGAGAAGACTGCTTCATCGTATGCGTACCCCTCGTCGATAAAATCTTTAATTTCCTGACAAATTATTTTAATGAGCGTAGAGTTCTGTAATCTTCTCGACTGGAGCATTATGGCTATACACTTTGTAACTAAAGCATCAGCATATACGGAAATAGGCACATTGCCTACACCATGCGGGTCTGTGTCCACTTCGCCATCCTCATCTTCTAAACCTGATTGTTCAGCGTCTAAGACCTGCTTAATATTTTGGAATATGGTAAATAGTTCCTCATTGCCTATGTCTTCTTTTTCATCCTCACCTTCATCTTCACTCTCAGTCTCCGCTGAGTCATTACCGGCTTCACTCTCTGACTCCGCTGGCTCATCATCGTCACTCTTCGTCTCTGTCATTTCTTCATCTTCACTGTCTAGATTTTCGCTATCTTCATCGTTATGGAATCGGATCTCATGCCGCTTCAGGTCATTTGACCTATTAAACATTGAACCACATTCAAAACATTTATGTCTCGGCATATTGATTATAGGATAAATCTAGCAAGTTACAAGGTTCTTCAAAGAAATCTGACTGCCTAACTACTCTGCAGTTACACGTCCAAGCACTTTGTTATGTTTAAACTGGAATGAGAAAAGGGATTGAATTTGCACCATTTATAGGATTATATGTACTGCGGCCGCAAATCCGCATCATATGCCCACAATCCGCAACATACGCCCGCAATCCGCCTCATGCGCCCGCAATCCGCAACATACGCCCGCAAATTCGCAAATGCGGCCCGCATGTGGCCACACATGTATGCATGCATTTTGGCGTGTATGCGTGTTCAGGCATGTACATACACTTGGTTCCATCCACAACACACACCTGCAAATCCGCATCATGCGCCCGCAAATCCACAACATACGCCCGCAAATCAGCATCGTTCACCCGCAATCCGCAACATACGCTCGCAATCCACATCATGCACCCGCAATCCGCAACATACGCCCGCAAATCCGCAAATGCGGCCCGCATGCGGCCGCACATGTATGCATGCATTTTGGCGTGTATGCGTGTTCAGGCATGTACATACACTTGGTGCCATCCGCAACATACGCCTGCAAATCCGCATCATGCGCCCGCAATCCGCAACATACGCCCGCAAATTCACAGCATGCGGACCGCATGCGTTCGCACATGTACGTATACATTTTAGCCAGCAGAGCCAGTCATTCCAATGAACAAATGTCAAAAAGTCTTCTGGCGCATGCATGCCCACAAGGGCGCACACCGCGGCACGCACGCACACACAAGGGTACAACGTATACATAGCAGTATCGCGTATTAGTCCGTGTTCATAGGAGCGTGACCCATATTAAACCCTCATGACATACCCTCTCCAACCTACATACCATTTTTCAGACACCGCGCTCTCACACATTACGACCACAATGTCTGGACAAATGGATATCTGTCAGAGTCAGTCATTCCGATGATAAATTTTCAAAGATGGTCTTCTCTAGGGCTGCAAGTATGAATATTAAGAAATTCGCTATGGGTTGTCGGGTGGGTGGGTGTTGGTGGTGGGGTTAATGCCTGGTGTTGGGTGTAGGTCGTAGTGATGCACGCACGCACCTACGCACAACGTATAACTAGCAGTATCGCGTATTAGCACGTGTGCATACGAGCGAGACATTTATTAAATCCTCATGACCCTCTCCAACCTATATGCCATTTTTTCAAACACAGAGCTCTCACACATTCCGACCACAATGTCTAGATAAATGGATAGCTGTCAGAGTCAGTCATTCCGGTGATAAATTTTCAAAAATAGTCTTCTCTAAGGATGCAAGTATGAATATGAAGAAATTTGCTATGTGTTGGCGGGTGCGTGGGTGGTGGTGGTGGTGGGGTTAATGCATGGTGTTGGGCATAGGTCGTAGTGGTGGTGGTGGTGGGTGTTGGTGATGATGATGGTGGTTGGTGGTGGGTGTTTGCCGGCACAATGACTAGACAAATGGATAGCCTGCAGTGACAGTCATTCCGATGATAAATTTTCAAAAATAGTCTTCTCTAAGGATGCAAGTATGAATATGAAGAAATTCTCTATGGGTTGGTGGGTGCGTGGGTGGTGTTGGTGGTGGGGTTAACGTATTGTGTTGGGTGTAGGTCGTAGTGGTGGTGGTGGTGGGTGTTGGTGGTGATGATGGTGGTTGGTGGGGGGGGGTGTTTGCCGGCGCAATGACTAGACAAATGGATAGCCTGCAGTGCCAGTCACAAACTCTCAGCGAGGACATTGTAATATCACGTGCTTAGAACGAGACGGGTGGTATATTCTTATGGTATTCCTTAACACATGACATGTTTGTATCTCGATTCAAGATTGATCTTGGTGCTTTAACATTCTTTCGTTATTAACACGTGCCATTTTTGTAACTCGATTAAGGACCGATCCCACGGCTATTCGAGACGTATGGTTAAATCATAAGCAACAAATAGTCTTTTTAGCATAAGTACGCTCAACATACAATTCTATAAACGGAACCCTCAGAGATATAATTACCACATTTTAACCGTCGTATCTAAAACGATTGACGTTATTGCAAAGTATTTAAAAAACAATTTGTGCGTAATGACGGTTAAAAGTCAATCAAAATATTCGACAAAAAATAGTTTTACTAATAACGTTAGCGTCATCAAATCATTTTCAAAATATTCAACAGTTTTCCTGTATGGTATCGATGAAAATGAGATATAGATTCATCGGTGAAAGGGTTAACTTTTTTAACCCAGGATACGATCCATCACCACCAAGTCTTGGTTACCATTCCAACCGTACATACCATTAATACGAGATTATTTTTAATATTTTGTTACTAATCTGTCTGGTATCTGATGCTTACTAACAGCATACGGGCAGTCTCTAAATATTCTACAGTTTACTAATAACGTTAGCGACGAAACAGTCAAATTATTTTCAAACATCAATACCGTAATTCCTCTTACAGCCTCCTCCTCATACGACCTCCGTTATCGGACCACCTCTTAAACACTATTATTTTCCATTACTCTCTTATTATTTTTACAACGGTAGATAACCGCGGAGGGGGGGGGGGTGCGCACCGCCACTACGTTTAAACGTAAAATACACGACTTTTAAACTTTTAATGGTTAACTAATTCAAAATAACACCGATATCGCGCACTTTGACACTGTTCCCAAAATCTAAAACGACTGACGTTATTGCAAATGCAATATTAAGTATTTAAAAACAATTTGCGCGTAATGACGGTTACAAGTCAAAACGTTTTCAAAATATACAACAAAAATAGTTTACTAATAACGTTACCGACGAAACAGTCAAATTATTTTCCAACATCAATATCGGTCCGTAATTCCTCACCCCTCCTCAGCCTCATACCCCCTCCTCCTCCTCCTCCTCCTATGACCTCCATAATCGGACCACCTCTTAAACTCTATTCTTTTACATTATCATACATTACTCTCTTAATATTTTTACAACGGTAGATAACCACGGAGGGGGGGGGGGGGCGCCGCCACTACATTCAAACGTAAAAAACACAACTTTTATACTTTTAAGGGTTAACTAATTCAAAATAATGGAACATTCCAGAGTGTTGCAAATCCAAAAATACGTGTGCGGCTGGACGTCATTGTTTAGCTAGAAAACGTGGCGTTATAGACGACATTGTTCTCTAGAAAACGTGTGCATACGGCCGCCATTGTTCTCCAAACAATAGCGAATATAAATGGAGCGTTTTGATTGGTTAAAACCACATTCCAACGAAAAGAACAATAACGTCTATAACCACCCATTACCACTCTCCTGATCTAGGGATACAACGCCAAGAGGTAACGACATGAAATTTGAATACTCGACGACGTCTGTTATCAACCTAATGTTATTGGAGATCTTACGTCCTGGTACACAATAGCTTTGGTCTATGTGAATAATTTCTGCGAGTACTGTACGTATATGATTATACAAGGCCTTGGAAAATATTTTCAAATCTACACATAAAAGTGATATAGGTCTCCAGTTCTTTAAATTGGTTAAATCACCTTTCTTACGTAATAATGTCACAACCGCTCGCCTGCATGAAGTAGGTAATAACATGTCTTCAATTGATTCATTAAAAACATCAAGAAGATCAGAACCGATAGTTTCCCAAAAGGTTTTGTAAAATTCCAATGGTAGTCCATCAATTCCAGGTGCTTTGTTGTTATTGAGATGGTTAATAGCTTCAGTAAGCTCTGGTGAACTCAGGGCCCGATCTAACTCGATTCTGGAAAGCTCACTTAGATTAGGACGATCTGATAAAAGCAGGTTTTCAGACACTTTGCATGAGCTGGACTTCGCATATAATTCACCATAGAAATCAGAGGCGTGGCTCAGAATATATGTATCAGAATTAACCATTTCACCGGTTGGGATCTTCAACCGTGAAATAGTTTTATTCATCACACGTTTATTCTCAAGATTTAAAAAATATGTGGTAGGTCTATCTGATTAATTTATATGCTGGAATCGCAATCGAATCCAAGCACCCCTATTTTGCTTTTTGAGGAGAGTTGTTAATTCAGATTGCTTTTGGTTAATTACCTCTAATAATTCATTTGTTTTTGGAATTTTGACCGATAACTGATCAATTTCAGCTTGTAAGTCTGATCGTCGCTCACGGAAAAGGACAGCTCGTTCGCGGGAATAACGCTGTGATAAAATACAAATATGCTTTTTGGCCAAATCCCACCAGTCCTGTAGACAATCAAAATCACAATTTTCTCCTTGCCAACCATGCCAGAAATCATTAATTAAAAGCACATAGTTTCTTTCACTCAACACAGCGGTATTCATGCACCAATATGCGCTTTTCCGTTTTACACTTTTAAGCAGAAATACTGCTTTAACATAATCATGGTCAGAATTGGTGCAAGGAATTATGGAACAACTGCTTAATAACTGTCTAACATTACTATGAATGTAAAAACGATCAAGTCTGGATGCAGTCCCATCGGACCTGTGCCAGGTGAAAATTTCAGATTGTGGATAGAGGCAGCGATATGCATCAGTAAGACTATTGCTTGTAATTAAAGATTTAAGCGCATCCGCAGCTGGAGGGTGTGGTTCTGTTGCTGATGTTCTATCTAACTCACAATCAAGTGTACAGTTAAAATCACCACCTAATATTATAGGATATGGTTCGGACAATGTGGAAATATGAGTTTTTAGCATATCTATGCATTTCAATTTGTCATGAGAATCCGTGGGATTGTAAACATTAATCAAATAAAAATAGGTACCATGTATGTTTGCTGTGACATGTAAGATTCTTCCCTGAGCAACTGTGATCGTTTCAATGATATTTACATTTAACGTGTGTTTACATATTATAGCAACACCAGCTGTATTTGTATTAAAATGTGAAAAGACAGCTTGACCTCTCCATATAAGTCGCCATGGTGACTCATCCGGCTGAATTGTGTGAGTATCCTGGAGAAACACAATATCCGCAAATAAATCTTTGCGAAGTTCATTAAAAATACGAAATCTCTTAAAAGAGTCATGACAACCCCTCGTATTTAGTGTAAAAATTGAGAGGGAAGTCATAATTAAAAATAATTGAATAAACCTTAGAACAAAGATACCCATAATTGTTTGGTGTAGTAAAGAAACTATATTCAAGTTCGTTACTAGATTGACCATAGGCGGATACAATTAATTCCGTAAGATACGGTGTAGCTTAGTGACTATTTTGGTGACACGAGACTTGAACGCAGATTCTAAGCCAGATTGTTTCTTCAATCGTATCAGCTGATGTATCAGTAATTTTAAGTTGGGTTGAAAGGCTTTGCATTTATCTATTACCTTTTTACTAAATTTTACACTTTCTATAAATAGTTTCACATCTTCAAGAGAGGGCATTACCTCCCTTGAATCAATGAAATCTGTCATGCCCAAAAGTTCTAAACCAATAGACATGCTGTCAGCGTCGCCGGTGTCCTCGTCCAGCAGTTCACCCTGTGATAAAGGCAGCATACCACCTGCTTCTATTCCAAGCCTGTCCGAATCACAAGGATCATGTCCAGGTTTGAAAACCATAGATGCATTATTAACACTGGTTGTTTTCGCCAATGAGATATTTACATCGAGTTCACTTAGAATTTCTTGTGTCGACATAACAGTTTTTTCAGCTACACAACCCAATCAGATAATGGAACAGGGTCGTGTCATTCCGATTCGCGGTGAATTTGAATGACAGTGACAGCAGAGTGCCCATTGGCCGCCGTGTTGGAATTACCAGGTTCATCTGTGAACAGAGCTGAGTTTTGCTGAGGAGCCTGGTCCATTGAAGTAGCATCATCTACAACAGTGGAATTATCCGACGGTGCACTGGTAATGTCCGCCTCGTTATCGGTTTCAGGATCAGTGACAATTAAATCATCGCTCAAGATGCTATGACGATTGGAAAACTGAGTCTTACGACGTTTATTCTGAGGTGATTTCTTAGGTGACGATTTACTGGCTTTATCAACTGGTGTATCGTTTCTTTGGGACAGTGTTTGTGGAAAATTGTTATCATTTAGCACAAGATCGGAAATCGGTATGACGTCACGATTTTTACTGTTGACCGGCTCGTCCACAACATTGTTGCTAAAGTTATCCTGACCCACCGAATTGTTGTGAATGTCATTCAATGGGCAAAAACGTTGAAAATTTCCTTTCTGAGCACATTTAAAACAGACAATCTCGTCCGTACTTATAAATAGTCTATGGGACCTTCTTATGTACGGGATGTCCACAAACTCCGGTAATGGGGACTTTTCCATTACAACCTGGATCTGCCGTCTAAAACTTTTCACATGTCTTAACTCTGGTGACTTGCAGCCTAAATGTATTGGCCGGCAATTTCCGAGCACCTTTCCTTGGCTTTCCAACGCTTGTTTAATAACAAAGTTCGGGATGTAGGGTGGGACATTAGATATAATTAATCTCGTCGGCTCATTCTCCAGGGAATACACATTGTGGTAGCAGCCACCTACGTTTATACCGTCAAGACACAGTCTATTGACTTGTTGCTCCGTTTTGACATAAACCGCGATTCCTCCTTTAATTCGTGAAGCAGCTACAATATTCTCCGGCTTTACAACGGCGGCGGCGCCTTTCACGTAGCCCTCTACCACCACACCAGCTAGACTATCAACGCGTACACCGTGTTTCCTATCAATACCCGCAAATGGTTCGTAATCTAAATCAGGGGTGGTGACGGGGTCACTTCGAGTCTCTCTCAGGCGCTCCGCATAACTAACCTGTCTGACCATTGTCCAAACACAATAGCCTAATCAAGCGTCCACTTCGGCCAACAGGCTGACTACCCTATGCTAATGGCGATATAAGTGTTACAAGTATATATAGAGTTACGAAAACCAGAGAAAAACCAAATTATGTATGAACACATTAATAAAACACAAAGTTATTAACACAAACATAAGCACATATGCGTTAGCGCATACAAAAGACAAAAAGTAAACACAACTGACAATTATAAACAGTCAACAAACGGACTAAACTGAGAGCTCTTCTAAAACACGTCTTTTCTCAAAGAAGAAGAAGAAGAAGAAGACTTTTCATGGTACTTTATTAACAATTTATCAGGAAGATATCACCTGTTCACATTAAATATACCAAATTTGAAATGTTATAGATTATGCTGTTAAGAAACAAAAATTAAAATACAACGTATCATATTGCTAAAGGAAAATGCACAATATAAATAAAAAATAAAATATCTTCATGACCAGATCTAAAGGTTTTTAATAGAAAGACACAATAAAATACATCAGCTTTAACAACTGTCATCATACTCCAAAACAAGGTACAAACAACGAATTAAAACACACGGTCAAACGAGTCCCTTGAGATTTAATTCATCATCTTGTACACTGCATAGAAGTTCATTTATAGCCCAGAAATTCAGAAAAGTTTCTATAGATCCTATGTTTTGCTGATGCTAAAATTCAATATGGATTTGTGATCGTAGCCTTGATATAAAAGCTTTAACTGGGTCTGTTTGTTCTTGGCCATCAAGAAGACGCTGCCGTGTTATATATGTGGCCATTTTTGCATTTGCCATTACCCAATTTGCGAGGCGATGCGTTACTTTTCGTTCATCCCAAGAAGGACAATTTGGACAAGTGAAACATTTTATGTAGTTTTCAGCTTTAAATTCACTAAATCTAACAATTTTAGGACAGATCTACGAACGAGCAACAACAATGGTTGAAGACGAGGACAAGTTAAAAACATATGCGTAAGGTCCTCCCGCTCTGCACAGGACGGACAATCATTGTTAGGATGGTATCCTGCACGGTAAAGAAACACACCAGTATTTAGTGCCCCATGCAAAATCTTCCATGATATATCACCTTCATAAGGTGTACAGGGGTATTCATAAAAGCAGCGACAGTGTTCCAATGGTGTGACACTTAAAGATAAAATATCAGCCCAAATACTTCGGCCAGAGATCTTAAAAACAGCATCATACGATTTGAAAACTGACAGCTTGTAGAAATCTGATTTACAACCTGTGTGTGTGGATACGCAATATTCGGCGTCATTAAAAGTACAAGATAGTTGAATATCATATGAAGACTGAGGATTATGACTAGATTCCTTTAGTAAACCAATCCATACAGGGTTTATACTATTCCACAAAGTGTTTAATTTGAGCTCTAATAGTCTCTTCGAGTTGAATTTTACTTTCTGTGACAATTGGTTAATAGATATTTTATGTTCACCAGATACTATATTACCAATAGTAGTAATCCCTCCATCTATGAAATCTTGATAAAACAGACTTAAGCCAGTGTTTACATTGCGGATGAAAGGATTCAGGAAGAGTGCTTCATTCCGGACATCCGCTTTACAGACTGGTGTTGATTGCCTTGAAATGTTAAAAGAACCCCATACATTAAACAATGACCTATAAAAAGATGGTAACTGTTCATACATATTAGAAGTGAGATCCATGTAAAATAACTGGTTATCATATTTCATATTATGCACTCGATTCAAGAACCATTTCGTGAAATTGAAACATGGGTGTGAGTAATTAGAGTTCAATAGACATTATACATACTGGATCCGGAAAGTCTGTATTCTAGCTCTTATATCAACCAGACCTTGGCCACCATTTTCTAAGGGTAAGCACAGATGTTCTTTTGTTATCCAAAGTTTTCCCTGCCAAATAAAATTAACCAGTCGCTTCTGAATTGAATTGACCAGAACGTTGGGTGGGTTCAGGGCCGCAAATTTATACCAAAGCTGGGAAGCAGCTAATAGGTTAGTTACAATAATTCGGACTCTCAGTGACAATGCTTTAGATAAGTTAAGCCAATTATCAAGTTTCTTATTCACATTTATTTCTAGTGAATCCCAATTTATATTCGAATAATTTTCCGAATTTCCAATATGAACGCCTAGAAAGACCAGGCCAGTGTTATTCCACACTATCTCCAATGGCTGGTCAGTGCGATTATGCCAAGAACCCGCCCAGAGACCTTGTGTTTTCTCGTAATTAACCTTTGCATTTGAAGCGTCTTCATATAATCTTAACCAATAGCTCAATGATAGAAAATCCGCCTCACATGTAAGAAACGCTGTAATGTCATCTGCATAAGCAGAACAGACAACTCTTTCACCCGTAGCATCAGGCAGTGCTCTCCCCTTTAGTCCCGTTTCAGATCGCAAATTACACAACAAAGGTTCAATACAAATCGCATACAGAGCGCCCGAGAGAGAGAACAGCCCTGCCTGATCCCACGCTTGAAAGCGAACGGAGCGGAGAGCGAATTGTTTATTTTTAGAATGCTAAAATTACTGCTATAGAGCGTGCGAATACAACGAATGAAGTGATCTCCAAAACCAAATGCACTTAAAGTATCGAACAAATATGTGTGACTGACTCTGTCGAACGCCTTCTGTTGATCCAGAGCCACTACACCAAGAGGCAAATTTAAACAATTTGAATAGTCAATAACATCCGATATTAGTCGAATATTATGAGAAATTCTACGACCCGGAATACCGTAGCTCTGATCTATATGTATTATTTCTTTTAGGCATGTACTTATACGATTATATAAGGCTTTTGAAAAAAATTTCAAGTCAACACATAGGAGAGAGACAGGTCGCCAATTGGTTATCAAACTGAGATCACCCTTCCTCGGAAGCAAAGTTATGACAGCGCGTCGACAAGATGTAGGTAAAATCATATCTTCAATTGCCTGATTAAAAACGTCTAAAAAATCCTGTTTAATAACTTCCCAAAATGTTTTATAAAACTCTGACGGCAAGCCATCAATTCCAGGACTCTTATTGTTTTTCATTTTATTAACAGCATTGGTAAAATCCGACAGCATCAGTACTTTATCTAAATCATTTTTTGATGCTTCGCTCACCTGGGGGAGATTTGCTAAAAGAGCATTCTCTGATTGTTTACATACTGGTGCATTACTATATAATGCGCTATAAAATTCAGTAGCATACTTTATTATTTCGACTTCGTTGTTTACAGCCCTATCATCTGGCAGCGTTAGATGTGACATCGTTCGATTACATGCTTGTTTATGTTCTAAATTAAAGAAATATTCAGTAGGTTTGTCAGATTCATTGAGATGTTTAAATCGTGATCTTACCCATGCGCCTCTAGCATGATGTTTGAGTAAATCATCTAATGTATATCGTTTTTGTTCTAACAGACGGCTTATATCATCACTATTCTGTGGCATGGAAGATAATAAATCTATTTCAGATTCCAATTGCAATTTTTTCTCACGTAAGATTTCAGCCCGTTCACGGGAATAACGCTGCGATATGGTAGCTATGTGCTTTTTACCCATGTCCCACCAGTCATGTAAACAAACAAAATTCACTTTCTCTTCCCGCCAGCTCTTCCAAAAATCAGTTATCAAATTAAAATACTGTGGCTCTTTTAAGAGAGATGTATTTAAGCACCAATATGAACTCTTTCGTTTGCTGTTTTTACAAAGAATGGTGCACATAACAAAATCATGGTCAGAGTCCAAACAAGATACAACAGAGCATGATTTAACAATCTGCTTGCAATAATTAGAGATATAAAAATGATCAATTCTAGATGCGGTTTCATTTGATCGTTTCCAGGTAAATGTTTATGCATGGGGATGAAGGTAGCGAAATGTATCTATGAGATCATGGCAACTTACCACTGATTGCAGAGCATCAGCGGCTGACGGGTGAGGTTCAACGGCCGATGTTCTGTCAATCGTGGGGTCCAAAGTACAATTAAAGTCACCACCAATTATTATAGGATACGGGTGTGTTAGTGACGCAATATGAGCTTTCAGAGATTCAATACATCTCAGTTTATCTGCACATTCTGTAGGATTATACAAATTAATTAAATAAAAATTAAAATCCTTCATTTTAACAGTAACATGCAAAATCCTTCCTTGTACACTAGTTTTCGTCTCAGACAGAGTCACATCTAAATTAGGTCTAAATAAAATTGCCAACCCAGCACTATTTTTGGACAGATGTGAGAAAACTGTTTTACACCGCCATAATAGATTCCAAACAGATTCATCAGACCTGCTCGTATGAATATCTTGTAAGAATTTTACATCTGCTTTGAGTTCCGAACGCAGCTGATGAAACATGCGAAATCTTTTGAAAGAATCGCGACAACCTCTCGTGTTTAAGGATACAAATGAAAGAGATGCCATTATATAAAAAATTAAGATAAAATTGAGTCAATAAAATTAGCCATGAGTAATCAGTGTTAAAATGCTTAAACAGTAAAGTACTTCAAAAAACTACAAATACAAAATGGACACATTTTAATTTTTTCTGGCTACGGTGTAACTTTGTAATTATTTTACAAATACGGGATTTCATGGGCTGATCAGTATTCGATTGCTTTTTTAACCTGATTAGTTGATGAATTAGGATCTTAAAGTTGGACTGAAAATCCCTACACTTTTCTATAACCTTCTTGCTATATTTTATGCTTTCGACGAACATTTTTACATCTTCAAGGGACAGAGTTGTCTCCCTTGAATCTTCTAACTCGCCGACATCCGACATCTCCGAAACAATGGACATGGTGTCGCATTCGGAACTGTCCTCTTCAAAAGAATTCATCAATAAAGTCTCTTGGGAGACTGGTAGCATCTCACCCGCATCGGCAAATACCCTCACACCCTTGCAAGGATCGTGTCCTGGTTTTAACACTGGAATTGGGGTGTCACCACGATCACTAGACAAAATTACAGGCCCCTCTGTAAAGACTGACGATGGCGCCTCATTTACTACGGCAGCTGTCATGACGTCATCTTGTGTCATCTCCGCCTCCCGGTGAACGTCTACCTGTACTGCGTTATCACCACACTCATGTTGATCATCCTGGTTAACATTTTGGGCACTAATAACGTTAATATTATTGTGTCCGTTTTGCGACTGGGTAGCTGGGCGGATTTCCTCATCACTGTCATAATTTAAAACTTCGAACGGATTATTCAATTGGATTCTTTGACTCTTTTTGCTAGGTGACTTTTTCGGTGATCTGTTTAATGAACTGTTTGTTGACGATCTATTTAACAGATGTTTGTTAGATTTATCAGTCAACGATGACGGACCCAGAGCTGCGGGAAAATTGTCATTATTAACGATAAGTTCAGTGTTTAAACTGTCCGCAGTATCATCCACGACCACCTGGGTATTTTCTAAGTTCGAACTGGCAACCTGTTTATTTGGGCAAGATCTCTGAAAATGCCCCTTAAGATGACAAAAGAAACATACAATTTCATCATTCGATATGAAAAGACGATGGGATTTATTGTCACAGACGACATCGAGAAATTCAGGCAGCGTAGCACCCTTTTCAAGGACGATTTGTAGTTGCCGTCTGAAACTTTTCACGTGCTTAAGTTCAGGTGTTTTACAGCCTAATGGTATGGCCCTACAAGTGCCTACGACTTTACCATAAGACTCCAGTGCTTGTGTGATCAGAAGGCTTGGGATAAATGGGCTGAGCGTTAGAGATAACGATTCTAGTCGGTTCTTTTTCAAGGGAAAACATGTTATGGAAACGACCAGCTACTTGTATCCCTTCTAGGCATAACTTCGTCACATCACGATCAGTTCTCACAAACATGTTAATACCCCCCTTTCACTCTGGAGGCAGCGACGATGTGGCCAGGGGAGACAACCGCGGCTGCACTCTTCACGTACTCCTCGATTGCTACCCCTTCCAGGCAGTCAGTTCTCACTCCATTCTTTCTAACTATGCCTTCAAAAGACTCATAATCAGCTAACGTACCTGTCACTGCTCCTCGAGATTTTTTCACTCTGTCCGCGAAGGTTCCCATTGTTAGTAAACAAAAGCCTACTCAAGCTGGCCTTACACTGACCAGCGGCTAGGCCGACATGCCGGCTAGCTTAATGGCGCCTATGTATTACTACAAACTGACTAACTTTAAAACTTAAATTCTCAAAGTACGTAGTTAAACAACAACAAATTACGAAAATAATGTCACAAACATAAAATAGAAAACGTTAATAAAGACACTGTACAAGATACGATTAAACATCAAGACACAAACACGCGAAAACACTGTGAAATTGGAGAGCTCTAATTCATGCGACTTCAACGAAGAAGAAGAAGAAGAAGAAGAAGAAGAAGAAGAAGAAGAAGAAGAAGGAGGAAGAAGAAGAATGAAGTAGGGTCCCGAGTGATTTTAATAACCTGCGATTGCATTGTAGATTAATAAATATTTCCACACACTTCTCAAAATATTCTTTAAAAACTCCGAAACTACTACTTCGATTTTGACGGGGCATGTCTCATTTCGTTCATAACTGAATTCTATCTGAAGTCTGTCCATAGTACCCATTTGCTTTTAGATGAGCAAATGAAGATGGTTCATCATTTGACTCTAAAAGCTATTTGTCAAAGCAAGTTGAATTATGTAACCACATGCATTTAGTAATCAGGTGTATGACTATCTCGGAAACTACTTATTTGGCTCGGATTTTAACAGCAGAAAGGGTGCAGCAGGATACTAGTATTCCAAACCGTAATCCCGATCCGATCCGGAAATCAAGAAAATCAGACAAATCTGACAATCTGACACACTTGTTCTTGTTAACTATACAGCTTTCTGAGAAAAAGAATTGATAGCAATTAACTGAGTCAGGTAGCCATCCGACCACGTATCATCCGTCCACCAGATTTTGACTGCCGGCCTGGATATGCTGAACATTTTGAAAACAATTTGACTGAAATTTGTTGGTGGTTAGACCACCAACAACTTTCAGTCAAATTGCTTTCAAATTATTCAGCAGCTTTTTAGTTATTGCCCATTGAAATTATCTTCTGTTGACTAGAAACAGTCAGACAGTTAAATATGGCCATCTTCTGTATTATACCGAAAAACAGTTCTTCGTTTTGTTCACATTTTACTGTACAGTCTTAAAGTGTATTCTGCTTAAATTAGTATTTTATCCAGACATCCACTATTACATGCTGACTTCATGTCTGCTACTGAGAACACCTACGCACCATCACTGGACACCGATGGTCAGAAAGCATAATTTCCAATGGATGCGCTATACAAGATGTGCAATACATCGGCACTGTCTGTAAAAGTCGCTCATCCATGTTTGGCCATGTGCCTAGGATGCCAGAAGACACATCAGCGCAGAGAGCCTCGTCGTACTAACAAACGCCCACTCACATAGCTATATTTCGTCCGTGGATACAGGCGCGGGGTGGGAGGGCTAGGTTCGTGCAATAGGACAATGAGAGAGCGATGGAATTCGTCATACTTGGAGTACGTAAATATGAAGCCAGGCGATGACGTCATTGCATATATATTGGCTAAGCGTGCTGCGAAGTAACCTCAAGAAAACAGGACTCGGTACATTCAGATCAAGAATGAACCTGGGACGGATACATGTTTTGGCTTAAGACAAGACGCAGTGTAGGATGTCTCTACTATTGCATCCGCAAATATAGTACATCATCATCCACCATTGCAAATTGTAGATAAGTTCGCCGCTAGAGCTTAATTGATGACGGACTAAGCGTTGTTGTGCGCCTTGTATGGCTTTACTTTTTAACAAACATTATGTTCAATATTTTGAAATAAATTTTACTGGGCGCTATCGCTGCGATAGGCAGCAACAGCACCAAGCCATATTAGTTTCAAAATATTCAACCGGTAACCCGTATAGCTTTCTGGAAATTGATGGTCAGGAATTTGAGGGATCGATCGATCCCAATACGGGCGAAATGTAGGTGGAGCTTAGCTAGAGATGGGTGGAGCATGCTAAAACTGGATTCCTCCATTCTGTCCGTATTTTAGTCTGACGTCTTAAAACATTACAAATATAAAGAAGAGATATAATTAAATGCACTTAGTTTCGTATCGGATCATGACGTTTGACTCTGAATTTCTATGTCATGTCCCGTGACATGGTGAGAACAACAGGCATTAAGATACTCCGTAACACTCCTGGTGTCAACAGCGCCTCAAAGCGCTCAAAATACTACTTGATATAACAATTAAACATTGTGATGGTAAATATTTCTCAAGCTATTTTAATTTTAGAAGACTATTTTTGTAAACTTAACACTGAATTGTTTTTCGCCGGCTTGGTAAATATTAAACAATACTCGTCTCTATGCCTTTCAAATAGCCATGTCTGCAAAGTTGTTTTATGGTCAGTTTGGCGATTAAATGGTTAATTTGATACAAGACTGGTTAAACATAGCTGGGGCAAATAACTCATGCTATAGACGTATGTTATTCGGGTAGGCCTCCTTTAACCCTTTCATCGACAAATCCCTGAAAAAAGTACATTTTTACGATATAAACTTATTCTGTTGAATATTTTGAAATTAATTTGACTGGAAGCTGTTGTTGCCTAAGGCAGCAACGACTTCCAGTCAATAATGTAATTTCAAAATATTCAACAGTTTTCCTGTATGCTAGCTGTGAAAATAAGATATTGGGAATTCATCGGTGAGAGGGTTAATTCAGTCTGATATGGTCAGTGGCCGCTCTATTATTTAGCCTATATAGCTACGTACAGTGTATGGAGGGATCCAATCTGTCACTCGATTATATGGTGTCGTAATATATTACATCACATGTAGGCTGGCGTCACAATATATAATGAAGTATTGCCATAGGCAGTGGCCACAGCAACCAATTAAATTAGTTTACACCTTACGTGTACATTGACATTGAAATTTCAATTCAGGGAAGTCAGGATTCGAAGTATATAAATTGATTCCAAGATGGGTAATGGGGTTGGTGGAAGCTTTGTTAGAAATGTGCGGGGCATTGCTAGAAATGGACCCCTCTCTTGACATTTAAACCTGTCTATCGCGGTCATGTGCTTCATAAGTCCACCAGTCTTAAATAGCCACCATTATTCGACACAAAAGGCGAATTATCAAATCACTATATGCCTAGTGACCAGATTCCAATGCCCATTACATAGGCACAGCTGCCATCTATTATTTATTATGCAGTGGCCACATATTTGGGCGCTATCACAAATGTTATACAGCTATATCTACCATGGTAATTTTCTAACGTCATACACGCTTTGTTCCATTTGAGACATTAAACGAGAATTCGCGAACGAATGTGTTTCAACGGAAAGCTTTGTACACGTATGGGTGCTAAAAGCCTCTTGCTTTCACATGTTATCTAACAGCCTCACTCATCTTTAGGAGCTGATATGTTCAACCCATAGATGTAAAATGAACCTTTCCAGTTACTCCTTTAATGATATGACATCATAGTCAACTGCGTGGCATGTAGGCTAACGCCATAATCAATTACGTCTTGAATGACGTACCTAAGTTTGTCAAGAAACCTTAATTGATGACGGATTAAGCGTTGTTGTACGAATTATATGGGTTTTTTAATAAACATGCTGTTGAATATTTTGAAACTAATTTAACTGGGCGTTTAGCATAGTTTTCTGGACGTTCCGATAAGGCAGGGATGCAGGGATCGATTGATCACAATAGCTAGAAATGGGTGGGTCTTAGCTAGACATGGGGGGGGGGGGGACATAGCTAGAAATGGGCGGGACATCGCTAGAAATGGATTCCTATTTCATGATGACATTTAACTCCTTTAGACTTCTGAAATCCTCGATTCTCTATTTCAAAACAATCACACAGGTAGCCGCTTGCATATTTTAAAGCTGTTTTTCCTGGAACTTGTTTCTACCATATAGTTATTTTCACTACAATAATTATTAGGATTAAACTGTTTTCTTTGTATTTCGGATTGGGAATCGAAGGGTAACACAGCCTTGTAAATTGTTTCTTTTCTTGGGATAGATTCCAAAGAGTTCGTCTGTGCGTTCCTTTTCAGACGAGACAAGGTCCTTCGTCGTCATTCAGTGAGGAATCCTTCCGAGATGACGAGACATTCATGGGAAGTGAAGACTTTGCAGAACTTATGGACCTGGTCGACGAAAGAGGCGGGCCAGATACCCCGCAGCCCTCATTGGAAGCTCTGCCGGAAGTTCCAGAAAGCCCTATAATGGAAGAGAAGCCTGTAGAGGAGCCGGAAGAACAGCTCAAACTTGAACAGCCAATCGTTGCCTCTCCTGTTCCTGAAGCAGCAAGAGCGCCTTCTGTTCGAGAAGAGTCTGAACCACGTGACGAACATCCATCTAATGCATCGTTAGTCGCTGATGTTACTGGAGAATCCCCAAAAGAAAACAGGTCCGCTACTCCAGAGCAATCAGAAATGGCTGAACGAAAAGCCAGTCCAGATACCGATCCGGTCGTTGAAGATCGGCAGGCGTATTTACGGGAGTCCTTTCCGGCCATATCTCCGGCTATGGATGAGAACGTACCAGCTGAGATCGACGATGCCTATAAGCAACACAATGACGTAAGTTGTCCATTAAAGAGATACTATCCCATCGCAATTAGTGTGTTGCAATGGTGGATTATTGTACATAAATCCCATATCATCTGCGGGCGGATTCCAGTTTATCCATCAATAATATGACGTCATAATCAAATACGCACGTGACGTGTAGGATGTCGCCATAATCAATTGCGTCATAAATGACGGGGATAAGTGCGTCACGAACGCGTAATTGATTACGGACGCTCGCGTTGTTGTACGAATTGCATGTCTTGCTATTTAATAAACCTTCTATCGAATATTTTGAAACTAATTTTACTGGGCGATGTTTCTGCCATATGTAGCAACAGCACCCAATTAAATTACCTTCAAAATATTCAACCTCATACCTGTATAGTCTTCTGGAAATTGAGATTGGGAGAGTGCAGGGATCGATTCATCCCAACACGGGCAGCGCGTTGGTGGAGCTGAGATAAAAATGGACTGGGCATAGATAAAAGTGGATTCCTACATCCTCATGTTAACTATTTTAAAACTAATTTGACTGGAAGTTGTTCAACAACAACAAAGTCATTATGATTGTGACGTCAGTGTACATGTGCCGCAATTTACTAATTTATTTAGTAACAGCCTCCAGTAAAACTGCTTGCAAAATATTCAACGGCTTGGCGGTCTTCTCGCTGTTATAGCGCATTTGCCAAACTAGAAATGGCACCTCTCTGCGGTTATAGGTAGAGGCAGACAGCCTAAGTCTTTGCTGACTGGTTGGAATGTAGATCATGTCAGCCTTCATAGACATGAGAATAGCTTTGTCTAACAACATGATAAAAGGCTTAAAATAGGGGTGCACGATTTTTCGATAGTCTCCGATATATCACGATACGCTATTATATCGTGATTTCTCCGATACGAAACTGAAAATATTGAGACATGATGAGAGAGAGAGAGAGAGAGAGAGAGAGAGAGAGAGAGAGAGAGAGAGAGAGAGAGAGAGAGAGAGAGAGAGAGAGCGAGAGAGAGAGAGAGAGAGAGCGAGAGAGGGATGTGGGTGAGTTGGAGAGAGAGAGAGAGAGAGAGAGAGCAGGTGGGAAAGGGATATTAGAATAGTGTGTTATCATCGGCCTATCAGCAAAAAGCATGGATATGCATCACCTAAAGACGAATTGTATTTAGGACGAGCTGAATGGATCCGTAGCATTGACGTTTGTAACCAAGGACTCGAATCCCACCAATTGGAACCGGATACTTGCTTTAGCGAACGTGGACATTTTATAATTTGTAAACATTGCCAAACGAAATGGATGGCTACTGCTGAATTAACGCGATGGTATTCTTAATAACTTTTATATCAACCAAAAATGTCCAGTTGCCAGTTTATTGAAATAACTCACTATATTTTAATATAAATTGATGTGCATTTCATAGGAAAATAAGGTGATATTGAAGATTTTATAAACTTCATATTTTGTTGCGTATATTTGTTCGACCGAGAATGTCATCGTATAATCTAATATGTTTTCTTATATTATAAAATTATTGGCGTAGTTGTGTCCAAATGGTATACATCATTGTATAGATATATGTATACACTTTAGGGACATTATATTATTTAGCAAATATACGTCCACCGCTTTATGTCACCACACAGGAATCGTAGTCCTTTTAAAATTTCATAGCCATGTGTTACACACCTCTTATATTATATATAAAGAGGAGATGTTTCGACGTGACGCTAAAAGTGTCTGCGTCGATGAGTGGCATGTTATATCACCTGAATAGTTTTTGTGAGATGAGTCTAGCTTTCCTCAAATATATCTTCGATTTATCTTAACGGGTCACGTAATTTATTTGCCATATGAATGTAAGATGGTGATTCTGTAATCGTCTGAGTTTTTGCAGACGACATCTTCTAGGGATTATATCTCTGGACCTGCTAAATATTTTGAAAACAATTTGACTGAATGTTGTTGGTGGGTAAGCCACCAACAACTTTCACTCAAGTTGTTTTCAAGTTATTCATCATATTAAGACGGGTGATAAAAATATGGCCTGTCTTACAGTACCACCGCCGCGTGGCCCGAAAACATGTAGAATATGAGACATATGATCCGCTGTGTTAGTTTCTGCTGTAGCATATGGCCGGACTAAAATCATTCTACTCGCAAATATGAATATCCGATTATGTCTGCAATAACATGCCAGATGCGGATCCCACAAATAATCTTGGAGCCACATCAATGGCGTCAGACAAAAAACATGTCGTTTTCAGCAGACACCACCAAAGGCAACATCGCCAGCACGACCACCACCACAACCACCACCACGACCACCACCACCACAAACAGCACCACCACCACCACCAACAACAACAACTACACCAACAACGACGTCGACGACGACGACGACGACACCAACAACAACAACAACAACAACTGTCGTCAACGTCGCCGCCGCCGCCATCGTCGTCGTCGTCGTTGTTATTATTATTATTATTATTATTATTATTATTATTATTATTATTATTATTATTATTATTAATCAGAATGGCCAACATACCACAGAATGTAGCGAAGACAACAGAAATGACGACAACACTGATGAAGATGATGGTGATGACGTTAATGTAGCGGATCAGGTGAATGAGGCTACAGTCGATCTGGAAGACGTGACAAGAGACGGTCGCAAATCTGTATCATATGGAGATGAGCACGAGAAACAGGAAGCTGAAACTCTGCCGAATGATAGTAAAGGCGAATCTCCAGACAAGATTGCCGATGTCGTGGAGGATGTTATTGACGACAATAAAATAGAGGATGAACATGAAAACATAGTCGTCGCGAAACCCATAAGTAGGCTTAGTAGTCGTAGACCTTCACTAGAAAGCACAGCTGACATTACCACACACGCTACAGATAAAGGTAAGGATATTGACGATGTCAAGGAAGATGAAATGAGCCATAGCAATGATGACAAAAGTGAAGAGCAGAACGAATCTGATGATACGGTACCTTTGGTAGAGGCTTTACCTGAAGGAGAGGCATTAGCAAGTGGTATCGACGATGACATAGAAGACGACAGGAAAGATATAAGCGATGACAATGATAGCGAGGATAATGAGTCTGATGATAATATACCTTTGGCAACTGGCTTAGCTGTAGGCGGGCCATTAGCAGCTGGGGCCGGTATTGGTGCTGCTGTGGTGGTTGCAAAGGACAGATCAACTCCAAAATCAAGAAGTCCGAAGGGGTCAGAACCGGTGGCGTCTCAAACTAATCCTACAGAAAGCAAAAACTCAAAGAAAGAAAAAATTCCGAAGAACGTTGATACGGCCCCTGTTGTACCGGCCATACTCCCCGAAGCGGTACAACCGGGGACAATAAAAGACAAACGACCGAAGAAAGCAAAACCACCGAAGGAAATATACACGGCTCCTATAGCGGTGGAAGCGGTAGACGTACCAACCGATAATAAAAAGCATAAAAAGTCAAAGAAATCAACCGATGATTCTGAGAAGACACCGAAATCAAAAAAATCTAAGAAACCCAAGGGTGTAGATAGAGATCCTATCGTTTGGAAGGCGTCACCAGACACAAGCATCCATATTGGTGATCCGGAAGTGGACAGCGTGGTGAAACAGCTGGATACATTGGCTGAGTTTCAGCTACAAAGCGCGGCAAGTGGAGTCACACCAGAGATCAAGAAACCGAAAAAGCCGAAAGTTGATAAGAACCTAATTGATAAATATTTATCGCCAGAGTACCAAGCTCAGCTCGATAAATTTCTAGCTACGATTTAACCCTTTCATGACGAAGTCCTCGTAAACCGTCATGAAGTCGGTACCCGAGCCAGTCAACAGAGTGGTAAATTTTCAAAAATAGCACTTGGCCTGAAAATGGACATTGAATAAGCAAATATCTTGAATTTTTGACAAAATCGTCTCATTAATGTGCTAAGAAATGATGGCCAATAGAAGGGTTCATTTGCAGGTATGCCACGCCCATTTCTATATACGGTCAGCCTACATTTTACGTGCAGTGGTATCGATTTATATACTTTGAACACAGAATTACCAGAATCCCAATTTCAAGATATAGGTAAGCTGTTTAATTTTTTTTTTAAATTGGCTAGGAGCTAGGCAGCGACATATACTAGTCAAATTAGTTTCAAAATATTCATCAGAATGTGCATTCAATAGGCCTTTCCAGTTTTAGCTATGCCCCGCCCATCTCAATCTAAGCTCCACCCACTTCACACCTGTGTTGGGATCGATCGATCTCCGAACTCCCTGTCTATCAATTTCCAGAAAACTATACAGTAAGCTGTTGAATATTTTGAAACTAGCTTGAATGGGCGCTGTTGCTGCTGTTGCGTGCTGAACTAATACGCGGTAACGACGGATTATTTCGAATCATTCATGACGTCGTGATTATGACGTCATTCTACACGTCACGTAGTTGATTATGACGTCATATGATGGATGAATACATTGGAACGGTACATTGCAAATTCTATAAAGGCATACAATTCGTCCGCTTTACAATTCAATTCAAGTTTATTCGGTAACTTCTTGAGAATGTACGAAACATATATACATGAAATATACATATAATGGCGGTTACATATGTTATATACATAATTAAATCGTATAGGTGTTTATGTTTTTCGATGATATAAATAAATGTGATGATGGTAGTGGTCGTAAACTGATGATGATGATGATGATGATGATGACGACGACGACGACGACGACAACGACGACGATGACGGCGGGTAGTATGAATACTGTATAGCTACTATTACTACTACTACTACTACTGCCACCGCTACTCGCTAAGACGTGCATAAATTTGTGGGAGCAATAGGTATGGGAATCTTTACGCGCCGGTCATTACATAATCTGTCATTTCTTCATTTTAAACTTATTCATATCGATGTCAATATATTTACAGAGAGCGATTATTGTTTTGCGTTTCCAACCTACATACCATTTTTCAGACACCTCGCTCTCACACATTACGCCCACAATGTCTAGACAAATGGATAGCTGTCAGAGTCAGTCATTCCGATGATACATTTTCAAAAATAGTCTTCTCTAGGGCTGCAAGTATGAATATTAAGAAATTCGCTATGGGTTGTCGGGTGGGTGGGTGTTGGTGGTGTGGTTAATGCCTGGTGTTGGGTGTAGGTCGTAGTGTTGCACGCAGGCACCTACACTCAACGTATAACTAGCAGTATCGCGTATTAGCACGTGTGCATATGAGCGAGACCTTTATTAAATCCTCATGACCCTCTCCAACCTATATGCCATTTTTTCAAACACAGAGCTCTCACACATTCCGACCACAATGTCTAGATAAATGGATAGCTGTCAGAGTCAGTCATTCCGGTGATAAATTTTCAAAAATAGTCTTGTCTAAGGATGCAAGTATGAATATGAAGAAATTCGCTATGGGTTGGCGGGTGCGTGGGTGGTGGTGGGGTTAATGCATTTTCAAAAATAGTCTTCTCTAAGGATGCAAGTATGAATATGAAGAAATTCGCTATGGGTTGGCGGGTGCATGGGTGATAGTGTTGGTGGGGTTAATGACGGCGCAATGACTAGACAAATGGATAGTCTGCAGTGCCAGTCATTCCGATAATCGATAATACATTTTCAAAAATAGTTCTATGATGAAGAAAATGGACATTTTCTTGAAGTAATTCGAGGGTTAAAAGGGTTAAGAAAGTCTCTAGCGTCCATGTAATGGCGCAACACGAGGTGGTCGCTTAGGGCAGGACTGAATTATATAGTAAAAAACATGGTTATAACGTATCACTGCTCTGTTGCCAAAAGGATATATTTATATATGATTATGCTACTACGCTCAAAATGTTGCTCTTAATTGTCGTATCTTTAAGCGTCGGTAAACAGCAATAGCCGGTGAGCGGGTGTTATTATCGATTTTCACAAACTCTCAGTGAGGACATTGTAATATCCCGTGCTTAGAACGAGACGGGTGGTATATTCTTATAGTATTCCTTAACACATGACATGTTTGTATCTCGATTTAAGATTGAACTTGGTGCTTTAACATTCTTTCGTTATTAACACGTGCCGTGTTTGTAACTCGATTAAGGACCAATCCCACGGCTATTCAAGATGTGTGGATAAATCATACGCACCAAATAATCTTTTTAGCATAAGTACGCTCGACATACAATTCTATAAACGGAACCCTCAGAGACATAATGACCACATTTTAACCATCGTATCTAAAACGTCTGATGTTATTGCAAAGTATTTAAAAACAATTTGTGCGTAATGCCGGTTAAAATTCAATCAAAATATTCAACAAAAATAGTTTTAATTAATTTCAAAATATTCAACAGTTTTCCTGTATGGTATCGATGAAAATGAGATATATATTCATCGGTGAAAGGGTTATCTTTTTTAACCCATGATACAATCCAATGAATCCATCACCACCAAGTCTTGGTTACCATTCCAACCGTACATACCATTAATACGAGATTATTTTTAATATTTTGTTACTAATCTGTCTGGTAGCTGTTGCTTACTAACAGCTTACGGACAGTCTCTAAATATTCTACAGTATACTAATAACGTTAGCGATGTCAAATTATTTTCAAACATCAATACCGTAATTCCTCATACATCCTCAACCTCATACGACCTCCGTTATCGGACCACCTCTTAAACTCTATTATTTTACTAGTATCAATACCAACGATACTGTTCTAAATGGGCATCTGTACGCTATTGTTCGCGGTCGATTAATGCATTGCCATTGACAAGGAATGCATTTTGTCCATATTTTTGAAAATTTAATAATTAAATGACTGCCATTTTAGAGACATAAATACGATATATAACACTATCTATATAATAGCATAGGAAAACTTCCTGTGTACGTGTCTGATTTTTGAAAATTAAATGACTGCGGAACACATTTTGCTGGCCTAGATAGCATTCCTCCCTCCTCCTTCGACCTCCGTTATAAGACCCCCTCTCTCTTACCTAACATCGCCTAATAAGAAATTTACACAGTCAAATCGTTTTCAAAATATTCAGCAACCAATCAATTTATTCAGCAACCAATCTAAATATTCAGCAACCGATTATCAAAATATTCAGCTACCACTCAAATTATCAAAATATTCAGCAACAAATTATCAAATTATTCGTACATCGTGCATACCTTGTTAACAAGCACGCTAGCATCGCCCTCATAATCATCCAGCAATATCAACTGAGGAGGAATACTATAGCATTCCGCCTCAACTGACACAGGCAGTCAAATTATTTTCAAAATATTCAACAGTTTTCCTGTATGGTATCGATGAAAATGAGATATATATTCATCGGTGAAAGGGTTAACTTTTTTAACCCATGATACAATCCACTGGTAGCTGTTGCTTACTAACAGCTTACGGGCAATCTCTAAATATTCTACAGTTTACTATCAGACCACTCGGCCGGCCGGCATTGCATTCATCCTCAAACTCCTCAACCTCCTCCTCCTCCTCCCATGACCTCCGTTATTGGACCACCTCTTAAACTCTATTATTTTACATTATCATACATCATCTCTTATTACTTTTACAACGGTAGATAACCACGAAGGGGGGACCGCCGCCACTACGTTCACACGTAAAATACACAACTTTTATACTTTTAAGGGTTAACTCATTCAAAATAATAGAACATTCCAGTGTTGCAGATTCTCAAATACGTGTGAATATAGTCGCCATTGTTATCTAGAAAAACGTGGCGTTATAGTCGCCATTGTTCTCTAGAATGCGTGTGCCCCTGGTCGTCATTGTTCTCAACATTCCATTCCACTTGAACTTCCTTTGATCTCCTGAAAAAACCATTGTTCTCGAAGACCCCCTGCTGTGGAGACCAATAACGACCAGCCGCACCCTTAACTACTCCCACTTACTGCATGCAGCACCATCATTAAACTGCAAAGACATACAATTCGTATAACAGAGCTTAGTCCGTCATCAATTAAGCGTTCGTCACGAACTTATGTACGCCATTGATAACGTCATTGATTACGACGTCATCCTACACGTCACCTAGTTGATTATGACGTCATATGATTGATGGATAAACTGGCAAAGTATATTGGCGCATTCTTGTGACTTGTAACAAAGACTGTTTCATATTCATGATTTAAACACTAAATTGCCTCATCGAAAATCCGCTCCCTGTTTTTGATGTGCCAAATTTCTCCCCACCCCACCAGCCCACCCTTCCCTCATCTCTGAGATAATGGTATGGATAACTCATATAACAAATTCGGTTGAATTTCACTGAACGATTTTGGTCGAGATATCGCAAAGAACGAGATGATTGTAAGTAAACTGTTGACCACGCCCCTGGCCATAGGCGCCAGAGCCGAATACATATGTTCTCATCTAATCTGCAATCATATGGGTAGCTCACATAACAAATTTGGTTGAATTCTACCAAACGGTTCTGACAGACAGACAGGCAGGCAGGCAGGCGGGCGGGCGGGCGGGCGGTATATCTTATACGTGGTTAGAGGCAGATCGCAGTTCAATAAACCGTCATCTCCTTAGTCAGTTAGCCAATCACAAAAGCATAGTCCGGAAAATATCTAAAAACTACTCGATTTGCCTAAAATTTTAACGCAGTACTTTGGGTGGAATGCGACAAAATCCATAAAATCTGGAAAATAAACAAATCTGGAACCCGCAGCTACTGAGATTATAGCGAGTTTGTTTCAACATGTTGTAGATATCGGATCATCTTATGGGAAGTCATGACCCCGTTAGACGTCTTATATTTGCGAGTAAGACCTCAGTGAAATTCATATTTGAAAATACCAGGTGAGCTAACGAACTGAATAAATATAGTGTTAGTTAGATACGTAGGAGGAAGATGCACTGGTTGACTTTGACCAGTGCTGGTGATACAGTTTCGCGGAAAAAGAATAGAATCTATATTGAAACTGTAGCAGTAAATTCATACCAATAAGTTAGAAGTTGGAATAGATTGAAATAGGGCCGCCGGTTCTGAGTTGATGATATCTGTCAATAGTTGAAGATAAAAGTTGTTGCTGTGGGATCGGCACACACTTTTATAATGTTCAGCAGTCGTTTCGGCCATTAGTTTAGTAAATATTCGAGTGATAAGAATCGATGGGAATCGAGAGAGATTATAGGAAATTATAGGTGACAGACTGACATGTAGTTGTTGACGGTCGGCATTCCGACTCCCTTAAGCAAGTACAACGTGGGATCGGCACACACTTTTATAATGTTCAGCAGTCGTTTCGGCCATTAGTTTAGTAAATATTCGAGTGATAAGAATCGATGGGAATCGAGAGAGATTATAGGAAATTATAGGTGACAGACTGACATGTAGTTGTTGACGGTCAGCATTCCGACTCCCTTAAGCAAGTACAACAACACCAGCTGGCAATGAGATCATACAACTCATGTGCTTATTAACGCTCGTTTCCTACAGGCTTATCCAAGATAGGCAAGGGACAGGGCAGAGGCATTGTAGCGTCCTGTAGGAATTAATAACACAATCGAAATTTGTATATCAACTATATGTCAATCAAAGAAAGGCATGCTACCACAACACATTCCGTAATGTTGTTAGTTAGCTGACAGATCGCATCAAAGCAGAACCAGCCAACACCGCTTTGCCAGAGTTAGAGTGTAGATATATCGTATTTAGTAATGAGTCCATAGAAGAGAAGCCCAGAGTTTGATTGGCCGAGATGACGTCATAATCAAGGAGCATCTAGTCAAACTCTGTGGCAGAGAAACAAAAGGAATAAGGTTTCGAGGTAAAATCGAATGGTAAACGAAGCGGATTGGTCAGAAGGACCAAGAAGAGTAAGTGAAACTTCTAGGAAGAGATAGGCATATGTTGATTGGAGGGAAGATCGTACTGGCCAATCAAATTATGACTATAGCGTGCCTAGAAGTATAATGAGAACAGAAATCTATGTATTATAATATATATATATATATAGATATATATATCATAATAGATATGCAGGTAGGAAACTGCAAAGGATATATAATAGGCAATTTGTCTATTGAAAAGTTAATCAGGTACTGGTGACCTAACGTGAAACACGTCGTGCGCGTATAGTAGTCTCTACGAACAGAGAAGAGTTAAGCTAGCTAGATATCATATCAACCGTCGCGTTGGGAGTAATCAGTAGCAGTCAAGTAGTCAGAGTTAGAATCAGATAAGATAGTTTAATAACCTAGTTATATGAGCCGTATCATTATAAAGTATCATTATAGTTTCAGGGACAGTATAAGTCACCTTGATATATAGAGTTATTGTAAAGTTAGATATAAGAATAAAAACATCACCTTGTAAATACAAGGCACTAGTTTGGTTGTTCATACGAAACTCCTAAGACAGTACGGAGAAACACCGTACCTTACCACGAACCTTCAGTACGTCAGATCAGGCCCAGTTACATAACATGTCTTCAGTCCATCTTTGAAGAGGCGAGCGGTAACTATCTGACTGCAGCAACGAGAAGATTGATTGTCGCAGCAATCATCAAACATCATAAGTCTTCTCGGGGTTGTAGTGGTGAGCGTATTATATATAAAAGGAGTACCGAAAATCTTCAATGTGATCGATAACTATCAACCACAATCAACCTCAAAACAATATGACCCCGACCAGAACACTGGGTGATGGCGAAGACTGCTAACAGAGAAAAGCACTGACAAGAACAGAAGGTGAGGTGGTGGTGGCGATGGATGGTGTAGGTGGTGCTGGTGGTGGCTGTGGGGACGACGATAACAACGACAACAGTGACGATGCCTGATGATAATGATGATGATGATGATGATGATACATGGTAGTGCAGGTGGTGGTGGTGGTAGTGCTTACAATGATGACGACCACAACAGTGACGATGACTGATGATGATAATGATGATGATGATGGAAAGAAAAATGGCGCTCTGTAAATAATGAGGGATTTCGATCCCATACAGACTTCCGAGTTCCTGGATATACCTCTGTTGCTATCGTCGTCCTCATTATCATCATCGTCATTGTCGTGATTGCGGTCATGGTTGCGGTCGTGCAGTACTAGTAGCAGCAGTCGTCGCCATCATCGTCATAGTAGTAGTAGTAGTAGTAGTAGTGCCGGGTGGGGTTGGGTGGGGTTGGGTGGGGGAGATAATGGGGGAGTAGAGTTGTTGTTGTTGATGATGGTGGTGGTGGTGGTGGCGGAGGGGTGTCGTGGTGATGATGATAGTGGTAGTGGAGCGATACTGGTAGTCGTAGTGGTACTGTTATTGATATCTGACTCCCACATCATTTTACATTTTACCAAATCGGCCGTTGCTAAATATAATGTATATGTGCATATTACCCCGATCTCCCCCTACTGTGAATTCGTATCAGTGGCTCAGTGTAAAAACATAAAATCATGCATCATATCGCCGTCCTATCAGATATACACAAATTTTAGAGGCAGACTTTCCGCGACTATATTGTTTAGGTTTCATTCGCTTTGATATGCAAATAAACTAATTGGATTGAATTGAATTGATCTACACATAGATCAATGACGTCAACGTTATTGATATTTCCAAAATGTCTTGGTGTTCGTGCAAGGTGGACTAGCTCCTCTGAGAGCGAATAACTACACATTTATATTCAATTTTTAATGGATATTTATGCTGGCTGGGATAGCACGTTATTATAAAAATATTCATTTACTTTTTACGTCCTCAGTTCGTCATTTCTCTGTATTTTATACATGTAAAGAAACTGACAATGTGGTGCTTGCTCTTACAGGGGTATAAAAAAGTGAATGGGGACAGATTTAGATTTGACGAGCTCTTTTATTACGTTGGAGGTGTGGGGATAAGAAAATGGCCGCCGCAAAACAATATGGCGGACGCTTACCTGATACAAAATGCAAATATGAATAATTAATACACTTAGGATTTTTTTTACTAAAAATATTTCTTAATTTCATAAATAACCCTTCAGCTTTAAGATATAATAAGTCACAAAATAGATTCTGCATATATGCAGAATAAAATGGCGAGAAATGTGATAAATGAAGAAAAACGCTTTTGGGGAAAAAGGGGACACCCACTTTTGGGGCAAGACGGGACAGTGTCCCATTATCCCCGAACAGAAATTATCAAATATTACCAATGTATGCACTAGTGCTGCTGCTGCTGCTGCTGCTGTTGCTTCTGCTGCTGCTAGATAATGTGTTTTCTCACTGGGTCCCACTTTGCCACAGACATGGGGCAAAAAGGGAAATAAGTTTGAAACATTAAGAAATAGATAGGTTAGTATTTATGTGGCTCGTTTTACACCCCCCACCCCACCTACTGAGCTTTTAAATGAATATTTGAAGTTTACCTTCACCCCATTGCTCGGCTCTGAGTGGTTTAGTTTTAGAAATTTACACCATTTGTTCAAATCAGCGTACGGTCCGGAAACTGGTCTTACAAAGCAAGTTTGATTGGTTTTGCACCTATGCTTTATTTTATTTTTTATTGCTATAGCAGTGGAACTCTCAGACTAGTGGTGGTGTGGTGGTGGTGGTGGTCGGGTGGGGCCGCGGTGTTGAGCGTCCACACCCGACCCCAAACATACAGACATGTACCTACGCACAGTATCATTAGCATAATAAAAGATTTTTTGTCACTAAGGATTCAGGAGAATTAATCTAAGAGCATCTAATTTTTTAATGCCCCTGATGAGACCACACAGACACCCACACGATGGTCAGAGTTCACATTATTTTGTAGTACGATCAAATATTACCTGCATCAACTGGCCGATTATAGCAACCAGCCACCCATTCCAAGAAACCGCGCGGACAAGCGCCACGGTACTCGGTTTGGGTGATGCCGGTGTACCACAGGCACGATGCTACCACTTTTCACACCCGTCGCATTGCAGAGCTTGCTGCCTCCCGCTCACCTTTCCTCCACACTGAATGCCTGGAAATGCCATGATGATGATGATGTTGTTGATGGTGATCTCGATGAAGATTGTCCGATGAAGATTGACAAAAAATTTTACGTGATTTGTATTGCAAGAGCAAGAAAGATTTTGAGAAGAAATTATTTCAAAACAATAATTATATATATATATATATATATATATATATACACACACACACACACACACACACACACACACACACACACACACACACACACACACACACACACACACACACACACACACACACACACACACACACACACACACACACACACACACACACACACACACACACACACACACACACACACACACACACACACACACACACACACACACACACACACACACACACACACACACACACACACACACACACACACACACACACACACACACACACACACACACACACACACACACACACACACACACACACACACACACACACACACACACACACACACACACACACACACACACACACACACACACTTATGGTACTTAGTTGGACATTGTGTATTTTGGTACTTTGTGGGATCTTTGCTTTCTCATATGAATTTTGGCTTGAAATTCATAATTAAGGTAGTTCTGATATCAGTAATAATAAAAATAAAAAGAACTATTGATTATACTCAAGTTTGTCTAAAACCTTGTGGGTCGCCGATTTTATAACTTTGTGGAAACTGACGCAAATGACCCGCAAGGCACCCAAAGTAATATACAATATATGACTTTGTGGGACACTACATAAAATGACCCATAAATCATCGGAATGTTCTGTTAATATAATACATGTAATATATGTTAGCAGCAGCAGTATCTGCCACTGCTGCTGCTGCTGCTGCTGCTGCCATGGCTGATGATGACTGCCACCGTTGGCGCTGCCGACGCCAACCTTGCCAAAAAGATGCCCAGCCGACATTGCCAAGCCTGATGCAGCCATTGATAACAAGCTCAATTAAGCTAGCACAAAAAGTGTTTGAAAGGTAAAACATAAATACATTATCTAATGTCTATAATGACGAATGTCATAAGTTAACTCGGAGTATTGAAATTTATTGACAGCACAGAAAACGCCAGTTATGTCATTGCGGTAACATAATGAATGCAATAGCAGGGAAAGACAAATCAACATCATCACATTTCACTTTTCGCATTCAGATATTGTGTCCCTTAGCACCTGGCATTAGGTATTAGGTCCATTACGTTGTTACAAAATTATACCTTAAGATAGAAAAGATAGCTATAAAAGGTAATCAATATTCAAAAGGATACTGACAGCAATAAACTTATCTGACACCATTCCAAGTACTTGAAAAAGATGGGTTTAAGAATGAAATATTATATAATGCATAAAAGAACGTATGTGAATATATTTCTTTATAATGCTTTATAATCATGGAAAAGAAAATAGATAGTCATATTATGTATTACTATTCAATACAGTGTCATAAAACACATGTAAACAAACCATAAACAATCGTGGCACTCTATCATGGCTATAACTTCGAGGACCAATTATCCGACTTATACTAGTTGCAACTGAAATGAAAATGAAATAAGCCATGCTAAAAATAAACATGTTTTAACTTTGTGGCCAAACCAGCAATGACCAATGTAGTTGGTGAAATAGAAAACATGACTCTTTGAATAAGCTGGGTCTCTCTGTAGTGCAGATTACATGCTTTGAAATAAAGAGGGAAATGTCATTAGAAACATATGAACAAATTAAAATGATTTGAAAAATGTAAAAATAACATTTAGTATTTACAAGCAATCTATAATTAATACGTTTTAATAACGCTAACGCCAATTAGCTTTTGAATAAAATTCTGCTGATTGGCTACTAAAATCTCCAAATAGGCTAAATTACTGCCTAAGAGAATTAATTGATAAGGTTGTATAAACATACAGGAAAGCTGTTGAATATTTTGAAATTAATTTGACTATGATCTGTTGTTGTCATAGGCAGGAAATTAGTTATATGGAATCTATGTACTATAATTTAGCATTACAAACAATATTCGAGATGATCTTACTATCTGTTTCACAGTCATCCAATACAATTCTAAAATATGTTAATTTGCTGGCTAAGAGAGTTAATATTTGGCTAATAAAATCCCAAGATAGACTAATTTGCTACCTATTGATTTCAGATGGGTAGGATAGACCTGATTCCTGTTGAGCAAATTCTATCTTTTGAGATGATTGAAAACTATGTATATAAGAAGAATATGTACTCAGTATCTATATATTAATACTTGATCTGTTATTATTTGAATGGGCTTACCCCTCCCAGCCATGTATCAAACACTAATCCTAGTTAAATAAATAGTGAAATCACTGATTTTTTAATAAGTCAAGATGGTTAATAGGAAACACTGTTCTATACCATAATCATTGCCTTAGATAGAACATGTACATATAATTTAACTTGATCATTTATTTCTCTATATAACGTTTATTTCTCTGTATATCATTACAATCAAGCAGTTGATAATGTGTGTGGCCAGGAATAGTTGGCTAGTAGGTTAGGATAGTAGGCAGGATAGTTAGCCCAGTGGGCAGGTTAGACTGCCATGACAGGCGCATAGGCTAAGCCAGTAATTAAGCAAGCATAGTAAGCAGTATACATCTGGTAGTCCAGGCTAGAGGGTAGGCTTTTAGGCTGGTAGCAGAAGCAGCAGCAGCAATTGATAGCAAGCTCAATTAAGATGGCAAATAAAAAAGAATTTGAAAGATGAAAATAAATACATTACCTAATATCTATTGTGAAGAATGTTTCACAAGTTGACTCGGGATGTTGACACTTGTTGACAGCGCAGAAAACATAATAAGCTATGCCATTGCTGTATCATAATGAATACAGACAAAGACATATCAACATCATTACATTTCAGTTTTAGCATTCAGATCTTTTGTCCCTCAGACGCTGTCAGAGTCCACCCAGCTGTTATTAAATGTATGCCTTGAGATAGGAAAGATAGCTATAGAAGGAAATTAATATTCAAAAGAATACTGGCAGCAACAAACATAGCAGGAACCATTCCATTATTAAAAGAGGTATTAAATAATGCATAAAGGAAACAGCAATATGAATATGACAATGCAATGCTTTATGAAGAATGATCATGGAAAAGAAAACAGATAGCCATATCATGTATTAGTATTCAATACGTGTTCATAAAATATATGGAATAAAACTGTAAACAAGTGTGACACGCTACGACAGACCAATCAACAGACTTATAATAGTCGCAAGTCTTAACTAAAATGTAAATGAATGAAGACATGCCCAAAATAAAAATGTATTTTATCTTTGTGATCAAACCAATATACATGTAGTAGGTCACGTTCGAAAAATATGGGGCTTCTGTAGTGCAGAGTACATGCATTGTCATATATAACAACAGGTGCAATAAAATGAAGAGGTAAATGTGATTAGCAACATAATACGAAAAGAATTAACAAGATTTAAAAATCATAAATATAATATTTGATATCAAAAAGCTATTTTTTTTAGAATAACACTAGTTCCCTATTGATCGACTGGTATCTGGTGTGATGGGTTGAAAACCTTGTACGCGAGATAAGGATCTACTCAGTATCGATATATTAATTAATACTTGATCTGTACTCGTTTGAATGGGCTTATCCATCCCAGCCATGTATGAAACACTAATCCTAGTTAAATAAATAGTGGAAATCACTGATTTTTAAAGTCAAGCTACTGAATAGTAAATAAAGTTATATTCTCTAGGCATTACCTTGGATGGAACCTGTACATATAATCACGAAATGAATAATATTGAGCTTGAACATTTATTTCTCTGTATGCCATTACATTCAAGCAGTTGATACTGTTTGT
Organism: Chaetoderma sp. LZ-2023a; assembly: GCA_034401795.1. Classification (NCBI taxonomy): domain Eukaryota; kingdom Metazoa; phylum Mollusca; class Caudofoveata; order Chaetodermatida; family Chaetodermatidae; genus Chaetoderma; species Chaetoderma sp. LZ-2023a. The sequence goes on along the minus strand of CM067364.1, from coordinate 37,254,103 downwards.
TGTCGGAAACAGTTGGATAGTAGGCTAGGCCAGTAGGCATGCTAGTAGGGTATGCCGATTAGCAGGCTAGTAGGCTAGGGCAGTAGGCAGGCTAGTAGGCTAGGCAAGTCGACATGCTACTAGGTTAGGCCAGTAGGTGGGCTAGTAGAATAAACTAGCTGTCCGGACTAGTAGACTAGGGTAGAAGTTTAGGCCAGTGCGCTAGGCTAGAAGGCTATGCTAGTCGCCTAGATAGCTATGCTAGTAAGTTAGTAGACTTGGCAAGGCATCTCGACAACAAGAAATCTAGGTTAGTTGGCTAGTATTCGAGGGTAGAAGTACATGGTAGAAGTCTAGGCTACGAGGCTAGCAGACTACGTATACGCCTAGTAGGCCATGCTAGAAGTCTAGGATAGTAGACTATGTTGGAGGTCTAGTCTAGAAGGCGAGGATAAGTCTAGATTATTAGGATTGGAGACTAGGCTAGGAAAATAGGCTATACGTCTAGGCTATTAGACTAGTAAACTATGTTAGAAGTCTAGGCTAGAAGGCTAGCAAACTTGGTAACAATTCTAGTCTAGAAGTCTAGGTTAGTAGGCTGATAGACCAGGCAAAAATTCTAGGTTAATGGGCTAGTAGACGAGGCTATAAATCCAGGCTAGAAGTTTTGGCAAGTCTAGGTCATAAGTCTAGACTAATAGTCTAGGCTATAAGGCCGGTAGACTATTCTAGAACTCTAGGCTAGAAGTACCAGCTTCTATGAGACAGCAGCAGCCACAGCCCAGCAATTGATAGCAAACTCAATTAAGATAGCAAATACGAAGGAACCTGAAAGATAAAAAAGTACATTACTTAACATCTATGATGAAGAATGTCATAAGCTAATTCGGGATGCTTACACTAAATCTTGTTGACAGCACAGCAAAAATAAATGAGTTTGAATCTTAGCACCTGGTAGATTCCAAACAGTTGTTATGAAAATTATGCCTTAAGCTATAAAAGGAAACTAATATTCAAAAGGATATTGGCAGCAATAAACTTATCTGAAACCATTCCAAGTACTTGAAAAAGATTTGCTTAAGAAAGAAATATTATATAATGCATAAAAGGAACAATGTGAATATATTTCAGTGTAATGCTTTATGAAAAATAATCATGGAAAGGAAAATAGATTGTTATATTATGTATTACTATTCAATACGTTGCCTCAAATTATATGTAATAAAACCATAAGCAAGTGTGGCACGCTATGGTTTTGACTGTTCAATCAACTGAGTTATACTAGTTGAAAGTCGCAACCAAAATTTAAAAGAAAAGTATGCCAGTATGCAGGATAGTAGGTTAGGCTAGTAGACAGTCTTGTAGGATAGTCCAGTAGGCATGCTAGCAGACTAGTAGACTAAGCTAAACGTCTGTCTAGGCTAGAAATCTTGCCTCGTGTAGGCTCATAAAGTCTAGGCTATTAGACTAGTGTAGAAGTCTAGGTTAGGAGAACAGGCTAGAAGTCAAGCTAGGCTATTAGGATAGAAGTTTAGGTTAATATGATAGTAGACTAGGCTACAAATCTAGAAGCATAAGTTAGTAGACTAGAAGACTTGGCTAGAAATCTTACATAGAAGTCTAGTTAGGTAGGCTACTAGACAATGCTAAAAGTTTACGATGGTAGGCTGGCAGACTAGGCTAGAAGTCTATCCTAGAAATCGGCTAGTAGAATAGTAGAGCAGGATAGTAAACTAGGCTAGAAGTCTAGACTATAGGTTTTAGCCTAGTAGGCTAGCAGACTATGCTAGACGCCTAGGCTTGTAGACGTGGCCAGAAGTGTAGGCTAGTAATCTAGGAGACTAGCAGTGGCAGCACCCCGGCTGGTGGGGTTAATATGATAGTAGACTAGGCTAAAATCTAGAATCCTATTTATCCTAGTAGGCTAGTAGACTACGCTAGATGGCTAGTGGGATGGGTTGGGTCAAATACACATGCTCACATACACCCCGTGTAGTCTGGGCTAGAAATACAGGCCGGTAGGCTAATAAACTAGGTTAGAAATATAAGTTACTAAACTAGGCTAGATGCTTAGGTAAGTAGGCTAGTAGACTAAGCTAGAATTACAGGTTAGTAGTATAGGCTAGTAGAATAGGCTAGAGGTCTAGGCTAGTATGGCTAGATAACTAGGCTCTATGATTAGGCTAATATACTACTAAGTCTAAGGTGTAGACTAGGCTAGAAGTTTAAATCAGTAGACTAGGCTAGGATAAAAGCAATAGATGATGGATACTCTGTAAATGTTATATACCTAAACTTCAAGCTTTCGACACAGCTCATGGACAAGACGCAGTCCTAGTGTATAGACTGATTCTGATTCATGGATGTGTCAGAGCATCTCTTAGTGAGCGAAAGCAGCACGTGCCCATTAGTGGGAAAGAATCAAGCTGGATGGTAGTAACGAGTAGGGTTCCTCAGGGAAGTGTATTGGAACTTCTGCTTTTTGTGATCTATATAGATGACTTGCCAAGCCGTGAAAGCTCGGACATATATCTTTTTGCAGATGATACAAAGACTTTTTTTAATCCTTGACGAAGAAGACCATACATCCTTACAGACAGATTTGAATGAACTAGTCGAATGGCCAAATACATGGCTACTTCGCTCTACTCCTGACAAGTATATCAATGCGGTTATTGCGCGGACGAGAATAGAGTATAACTATTATATCATTGCTGATGATAAAACCCATGAAATTAAGGTCTCAACAGAAGGACATAGGGGTTATAACAGATGAAGAGCTAAAGGTAAATAAAGCAACTAGTATCTTCGCAATTACGTGATTATGTGAACCTAAACCAGACTACATTTATCCCACTGCATAAAGCAATGGTAAGCTGAGCCACCTTGATTATGCAGCAACAGTATGGAGTCACAGGTAACCTTAATCGAAAATATCCAGAGAAGAGTTACAAAGCAGATACCAGGATTCAGAAATTTAAGGTATAAAGAAAGCTTAGAAAGCTTAAGCTCCCCATACTGCCTTATTGCAGAGTCCGATGTCTGTAAGATGCTACATGATATATATGACCCAGAAACAGAAGCATATTTAAACTAAGGAAAGATGTGGTCAAGCGGAAGGAGCCAACACGAGGAGAAGATATTCCAATCAAGGGCAAGGTTGGAGCTACAACAGAAATCGTTTCCTGCCCGGGATGGAGAGGGTTGGAATAAGCTGCCTAGGCATATAATGGAATCACCATCGGTCTACACTTTTAAAGCTCAGCTTACCAAGCACTGGCAAGATCAAGCACTGCTGCTTGACTACACAGCACAACTGGAAGCTGCAAGTAACAGTACACACTATTGTGATGATGAAGACTGACCATAGAGGTGTAAACCTGCAGTCAGAAGCAAACTTATGTATAGTATGATATTGTAAAGGTCCAGGCTAGAAGCATAAGCTAGTAGAGTAGATGTTTATGTTAATAGGTTAGTAGACTCTGATATAGATCTAGTCTAGTAGACTACTTGGTGGAAGTGAAAGGTATAAATTAGGCTAGATGTCTAGACTACTCGTCTAGATTAGCAGACTGTGCTAGAAGTATAGGCTAAACGTCTAGGCGTGTATAGCTAATAGACAAGTCTTGCTATTAGACTTCCCGAGTAGAAGCCAAGGCTAGCATTCTAAACAAATAGGCTAGTCCAAAGGTCTAGGACAGTAAGCTTGACTAAGTCAAATCTTAGACTATAAGTATAGTTTACTAGGCTAGTAAACTAGGAGAGAACTCTAGAGTAGACTTCTAGACTAATGGGCTAGTAGACTGCTGGTAGACTTGGCGGGAAGTCTAGCCTAGAAATCTAGGCTAGTATGCTGATATCGAAACTAGGTTAGAAGCATACAGTAGTAAACACGGCTATGAGTGTAGGTCTAAGCTAGAAGTCTAGGCTAGAATGGCTAGCAGACTAGGCTAGAGGTGTATGATAGTAGACTACCTGCTTAGAAGTATACGCTGTAGATGTCTAGGCTAGAATTCTCAACTAGTAGACTACGATATATCATAGGCTAGTATGCTAAGTCTAAGCCAGAAGGCCATGCTCGTGGGCTAGTAGATTTGGCTTGAATTCCCGACTAACTAGAACTTTAGGTTCGTAGGCTGGTAGAAATCTAGGGTAGTAGACTAGTAGACACGTTTAGATGTTTAGACTAGTAGACTAGTTCATAAGACTAGCATAGTAGACTAAGTAGTCTAAGCTAGATGTCGAGGGTGTAAATCTAGCATAGTAGGCAAAGACTATCTTAGAAGGCTAGGCCAGTAAACTAGACTATAAGTTAGGCTAGTAGTCTAAGTATGCAGGATAGTAGAGTAGGCTAATAGACTAGGCTAGTAGATTGCTTGGATAAAACACAGCTGTAAACTAGGCTAGAAGTCTAAACTAGTAGACTAATCTAGAAGTCCAGGCTACTAAGTTAGTAGACTAGGATAAAGGTCTCAGGTAGAAGCATATGCTAGTCGGCTTGGTTAGAAGTCTCGGCTAGAAGTCTAGGTTATTAGGCTACTATACTAGGCTAGAAATACAAACTAGTAGACTAGGGTAGAAATAGTATATGCTAGAAGTCAAAGTTAGAAGACTAGGCTAGAAGACAAGCCTAGTGGAATAGGTTTGATATCTAGACCAGAAGTGAAGGCTAACATGACTAGTAAACCAGGATATTAGACTATTTGGTAGCGGTCTATGTTGTAGACTAGGCTAGGTGTCGAGGAGAGAAGCATAGGATATTAGACTAATAGACTATGCTAGAAGCATAGACTAGGCTAAACGTGTAGGCTAGTAGACTGTCTGTGTAGAAGACAATGCTGTAGACTAGACTAAACGTCTATAGTAGAAGCTTATACTAGTATGCTTTGCTAGAAGTCTCGGCTAGAAGTCTAGGTTAGTAGGCTAGAAGTAAACTCGGCTAGAATTATAAGCTAACTAGAACTATAGGCTAGTAGACTGGTAGAAGTCTGAAAGAGCAGGCTAGAAGTCTTCTAGACTAGTGGGCTAGTAGACGATGCTAGAAATCTATGCTATCATGCTCTCAAGTAGACTATGCTAGAGGTCTAGGCGAGTAGAATAGGCAGGAGGGCAATGTTAGTAGACTAGGCTAGAAGGATATACTAGTAGGTTAGCATAAGAATATAGAAGTCTAGGCTAGTAGGCTAATAGACTAATCGAGAATTTAATGTTATATGTCTCGGCTAGAATTCTAGGTTAACATGGCTAGTAGATTATGCAATAAGTCTAGGCTGTAGACTGGGCTATACGTCTATGCTAGTAGGCTAGCAGTCTGGACAATAAGTCTGGGATAGAAGCATAGGCTACTAGACAACATATGTAGAAGCCAAGGTTGTAGCCTATAGTAAAGGTCTAGGCTAGAAGTCTAAACTAATATACTAGCAAAGCACTCTACTCTAAGCTACAAGACTAGTAAATCAAGGTAGATGCTAAGCTAAAAGCATATGCTACTAAGGTAGGATACTATGCTAGAAATCTAGGCTATAAGGCGAGGTTAGTAGGCTATTAGACCTAGTCCGGGAATTCTAGGCTAATTAGCACATTAGGCTAGGCGGCTAATGGAGTGGGAGAAGTCTAGTAGAGCAGGCTAGAAATCTAGGCTGGTAGGCTCGTAGAATAAGTTAGAAATCAAGGCTAGTAGACTAGGATCACAGACTACGCTATAGGTCTAGGCTAGTAGACTATGTAGAAATCTAGGCTAGTAAACAAGGCTAATAGAACCTAGTATATTAAGCTAGGTGTCTAAGATAGGACTCTAAGCTAGTAGATTAGGGTAGAGGTCTAGACACGAAGTCTAAGCTAGAAGGCTAGAAATTAGGCTGGTAGACTACCTGGGTAGAAGTCTATGTTGTAGACTAGACTAGACGTATATCCTATAAAGATAGACTTGTAGGCTAGTACAGTGGGCTAGAAGTCTAGGCTAGAGGCATAGGATAGCAGACTAAGCTAGACTTATAGACTAGAAGTATAAGCTAGTGGGCTAGTAGACTAGGCTAGAAGTCTAAGCTAGATGTCGAGGGTGTAAATCTAGCCCAGTAGGCAAAGGCTATCTTAGAATGATAGGCTAGTAAACCAGACTACAATCTAGGCTAGTAGTCTAAGTATGCAGGAGAGTAGAATATGCTAAAAGACTAGGCTAGTAGATTGCTTGGATAAAACACAGCTGTAGACTAGGCTAAGCGTCTAGGCTAGAAGTCTAAACTAGTAGACTAATCTAGAAGTCCATGCTACTAAGTTAGAAGACTAGGATAAAGGTCATAGGTAGAAGCATATGCTAGTCGGATTGGTTAGAAGTCTCGGCTAGAGGACTAGGTTATTAGGCTACTAGACTAGGCTAGAAATACAAGCTAGTATACTAGGGTAGACGTAGTATATGGTAGAGGTCAAAGTTAGAAGAGTAGGCTAGAGGTCAAGCCTAGTAGAATAGGTTTGATGTCTAGACTAGAAGTATAGGCTAACATGGCTAGTAAACCAGGATATTAGACTATGTGGTAGAAGTCTATGTTGCAGACTGGATTAGGCGTCGAGGAGGGAAGCATAGGATATTAGGCTAATAGACTACGCTAGAAGCCTAGGCTAGTGGACTAGTAGACTTGGATAGAAGTCTAGGCTAGACGTCTAGGGTGGACATCTAGGCTAGTAAGCAGTACACTAGCTTAGAAACTAGTCTATAAATTTAAACTAGCGGGTAAGCAAGACGTCTAGGCTAGTAGATTATGCTAGAAGTCTAGACTAGGCTAAACGTGTAGGCTAGTAGACTATATGTGTAGATGACAATGCTGTAGACTAGACTAAACGTCTATAGTAGAAGCATATACTACTAACTAGTACTCTTTGCTAGAAGTCTAGGTTAGTAGGCTAGAAGTAGACTCGGCTAGAATTATAAGCTAACTAGAACTATAGGCTTTCTAGACTAGTGGACTAGTAGACGATGTTAGAAATTTATGCTATCAGGCTATCAAGTAGACTATGCTAGAGGTCTAGGCGAGTAGAATATGCAAGAAGGCAACGTTAGTAGACTAGGCTAGAAGAATACGCTAGTAGGTTAGCATAAGAAGATAGACGTCTAGGCTAGTAGACTAATAGATAATCGAGAACTTAATGTTATATGTCTAGGCTAGAATTCTAGGTTAACATGGCTAGTAGATTATGCAATAAGTCTAGGCTGTAGACTGGGCTATACGTCTATGCTAGTAGGCTAGCAGTCTGGACAATAAGTCTGGGATAGAAGCATAGGCTACTAGACAACATATGTAGAAGCCAAGGTTGTAGCCTATAGTAAAGGTCTAGGCTAGAAGTCTAAACTAATATACTAGCAAAGCACTCTACTCTAAGCTACAAGACTAGTAAATCAAGGTAAATGCTAAGCTAAAAGCATATGCTACTAAGGTAGGATACTATGCTAGAAATCTAGGCTATAAGGCGAGGTTAGTAGGCTAATAGACCTAGTCCTGGAATTCTAGGCTAATTAGCACATTAGGCTAGGCGGCTAATGGAGTGGGAGAAGTCTAGTAGAGCAGGCTAGAAATCTAGGCTGGTAGGCTCGTAGAATAAGTTAGAAATCAAGGCTAGTAGACTAGGATCACAGACTATGCTATAGGTCTAGGCTAGTAGACTATGTAGAAATCTAGGCTAGTAAACAAGGCTAATAGAACCTAGTATATTAAGCTAGGTGTCTAAGATAGGACTCTAAGCTAGTAGATTAGGGTAGAGGTCTAGACACGAAGTCTAGGCTAGAAGGCTAGAAATTAGGCTGGTAGACTACCTGGGTAGAAGTCTATGTTGTAGACTAGACTAGACGTATATCCTATAAAGATAGACTTGTAGGCTAGTACAGTGGGCTAGAAATCTAGGCTAGAGGCATAGGATAGCAGACTAAGCTAGACTTATAGACTAGAAGTATAAGGTAGTGGGATAGTAGACTAGGCTAGAAGTCTAAGCTAGATGTCGAGGGTGTAAATCTAGCCCAGTAGGCAAAGGCTATCTTAGAATGCTAGGCTAGTAAACCAGACTACAATTTAGGCTAGAAGTCTAAGTATGCAGGAGAGTAGAATATGCTAAAAGACTAGGCTAGTAGATTGCTTGGATAAAACACTGCTGTAGACTAGGCTAAGCGTCTAGGCTAGAAGTGTAAACTAGTAGACTAATCTAGAAGTCCATGCTACTAAGTTAGAAGACTAGGATAAAGGTCTTAGGTAGAAGCATATGCTAGTCGGATTGGTTAGAAGTCTCGGCTAGAGGACTAGGTTATTAGGCTACTAGACTAGGCTAGAAATACAAGCTAGTATACTAGGGTAGACGTAGTATATGGTAGAGGTCAAAGTTAGAAGACTAGGCTAGAGGTCAAGCCTAGTAGAATAGGTTTGATGTCTAGACTAGAAGTATAGGCTAACATGGCTAGTAAACCAGGATATTAGACTATGTGGTAGAAGTCTATGTTGCAGACTGGATTAGGCGTCGAGGAGGGAAGCATAGGATATTAGGCTAATAGACTACGCTAGAAGCCTAGGCTAGTGGACTAGTAGACTTGGATAGAAGTCTAGGCTAGAAGTCTAGGGTGGACATCTAGGCTAGTAAGCAGTACACTAGCTTAGAAACTAGTCTATAAATTTAAACTAGCGGGTAAGCAAGACGTCTAGGCTAGTAGATTATGCTAGAAGTCTAGACTAGGCTAAACGTGTAGGCTAGTAGACTATATGTGTAGATGACAATGCTGTAGACTAGACTAAACGTCTATAGTAGAAGCATATACTACTAACTAGTACTCTTTGCTAGAAGTCTAGGTTAGTAGGCTAGAAGTAGACTCGGCTAGAATTATAAGCTAACTAGAACTATAGGCTTTCTAGACTAGTGGACTAGTAGACGATGTTAGAAATTTATGCTATCAGGCTATCAAGTAGACTATGCTAGAGGTCTAGGCGAGTAGAATATGCAAGAAGGCAACGTTAATAGACTAGGCTAGAAGAATACGCTAGTAGGTTAGCATAAGAAGATAGACGTCTAGGCTAGTAGACTAATAGATAATCGAGAACTTAATGTTATATGTCTAGGCTAGAATTCTAGGTTAACATGGCTAGTAGATTATGCAATAAGTCTAGGCTGTAGACTGGGCTATACGTCTAGGCTAGTAGGCTAGTAGTCTGGGCAATAAGTCTGGGATAGAAGCATAGGCTACTAGACAACATATGTATAAGCCAAGGTTGTATCCTATAATAAAAGTCTAGGCTAGAAGTCTAAACTAATATACTAGGCTCTAAGCTACTGCACTAGTAAACTCGGTAAATGCTAAGCTAAAAGCATAGGCTAGTAGGCTAGGAAAATATGCAAGAAATCTAGGCTAGAAGGCGAAGTTAGCAGGCTATTAGACCTAGTCTGGAATTCTAGGCTAACTAGCATGTTAGGCTAGCTGGCTAGTGGAGTGGGAGAAGTCTAGTAGAGCAGGCTAGAAATCTAGGCTAGTAGGCTCGTAGACTAAGTTAGAAAGCAAGGCTAGTAGACTAGTATCTCTGACTAGGCTATAGGTCTAGGCTAGTAGACTATGTATAAATCTAAGATAGTAAGCAAGGCTAACAGACTAGGCTAGTGACCTAGTATATTAAGATTGGTGTCTAAGATAGAACTCTAAGCTAGTAGATTAGGGTAGATATCTAGACACGAAGTCTAGGTTAGTAGGCTAGTATACTATGCTAGACCTCTAGGGCTAACGTCCAGATTAGTGGGCCAGTAGATTCAGCTAGAGGTCTAGGCTAGAAATTTAGGCAAGTAGATTAGTAAAAGGCTAGAACTCTAGGCTAAAAGGTTAGTCTAGATTTGCTAGTAGACAAGGATATATGTCTAGGGTAGTAGCCTACGTGTGTAGAGGTCTATGTTCTAGACTAGTCTTTAAGTCTAGGCCAGTAATCTAAACTAGTAGACTAGGCTAGAAGTCTAGGCTAGTAGAGTACGGCTAACATGAAGGACAAGAGTGTATGTTAGTAGGCTATGTGATTAGACTAGACATATACGCTGGTAGTCAAATTTACTAGACTAGTAGACTTGGCTAGAGTTCTAGGCTAGAGTTAACTAGAACTCTAGGCACGTAGCCTAATATGCTGGTTGAGAGCTAGTAGCCCAGGCTAGATATCTAGGTTATTAGGCTAGTAGACTAGGTTAGAAATCTATGCTAGTAAAATAGTTTAGAAGACTATGCTAGTAGACTAAGCTAGATGTCTATGTCAGTAGGCTAGCAGAATTGGCTAGAGATCTAGGCTACTATGCTAGCAGTCTATTTCAGATGTCTAGGCTAGTAGACCATGGTAGAAGTCTCTGCCATAGCTATGCGTTTGCAGGCTAGTAGAGTAGACTAGGTTAGAATCCTAGGCTAGAACCCTAGAATAGTGTAGTAAATTCAGTAAAATCTAGACGAACTAGAACTCTAGACTACAAGGCTAGAAGACTGGCACAAGTTTAGTAGAGATGGCTACTAGAATGATAGGCTATGTATTTGGCTAGTAGACTGGGCCAGAAATGTTGGCCAGTGGGCAATTAGCCTAGGTTATCAATCTGAGCAAGTAAAGTAGTCAAGTCTAATAGACAAATGGAATATACTAGAAGACTAGGCTCGTAGCTTAACACAGTAGGCTATAAGTATAGTCTAGCGGACTAGGCTAGAAGTCTAGGCTGGCATGTGTAGTAGATTATGCTATAAGGCTAGTGTGTAGACTAAGCTATAAGTCTATGACAGTTGGCTAGTAGACTGGCCTATAAGGCAGGGCTATAAGCATATGCTAGTTGACTAGGCTAAGAGTCTAGGCTAGAAGTCTAGGTTAGTAGGCTAGTAGACTTGGCTAGAATTCTAGGCCAACTATGCTAGAAGGATGATGTACTGGTTGAGGTCTGGTATAGCACTTAGAAATCTAGGCTAGTAGACTATGTGAGATATCTAGGCCAGTAGACAAGACTAGTGGCTTAGTAGATTCAGCTAGATGTCAAGGACAGAAATCTAAGATAGTAGATTAGGGTAGAAGTCTAGACTGGAAGTCTAAGTTAGTGGGCTACTAGGTTAGAACTCCAGGGTAGAAGTCCAGACTAGTGTGTTACTAGACTCGGCTAAATGTCTAGGAAAATAATTTAGGCAAGTAGGCTAGTATAAAACACTGGAACTCTAGGCTAGTAGACTAGGCTAGAAGTCTTGGTTAGATGGCTAGGCTGGAAGTCTAGGTTAGCGTGGCTTGTCGACTAGGATAGCCTTGTAGACTACCTGTGTAGAAGGCTATGTTGTGGTCGACACTAAGTCTAGGCTAGAATTCTAAACTAGTTGACTAGGGTAGAAGTAGAATATGGTAAACATCTAAGATAGAAGCATATGCTATCAGGCTATCGTACTAGGCTAGAGGTCTAGGCTAGTAGTCGAATTTACTGGGATGATATATTTGACTACGCTTCTTGAAATCTAGGGTAGTGGGCTAATAGACTGGTAGAAATCTAGGAGCATGGATTAGATGTATAGGTTAGCAGACTAGGTTAAAAAGTTAAAGATTTGGGCAAATAGAGTAGCTGAATCTAGTAGAGAAGGCTAGAACTCTAGGCTAGTAGAGTAGGCCAGACATCTTGAATAGTAGGCCAGTAGCCCAGGTTAGAAATATTGGCTATTAAACTAGGCAAGCAGACTAGGCTAGAAGAATAGACTACAAGACTAGGCTAGTATGCTAGTAGACGAGACTAGAATAGAGGTTCGTAGGCTATGCTAGACGTCTTGGCAAGTAGGATAGAAGAATAGGCGAGAAGCATGTGATAGTAGCTTATAATGCTAGAAGTCTAAGCTAGTATGCATATGGGACTAGGATAAAAGTCTGGGCTTGTAGACTACATGGGTAGAGGACAACGCTGTAGACTATGCTAAACATTTTAGGATAGAAGTATAAAATCAGTAGACTAGTCTAGAAGTCTAGGCTACTAGGCTAGTAAACTATATAAATGTCTAGGCTAGAAGCATATACTAGTAGGCCTGGCTAAGTTTCGACTAGAACTTCGTAGCGAAGTCCAGATTAGTAGGCTAGTAGACTCAGGTAGTATTCTAGGCTAACTAGAACTTTACGTTAGTAGGCTAGTAGACTGGTAGAAGTCTAGTAGATCAGGCTAGAAGTCAAAGCTAATCGTCTAGTAAACGAAGCTAGAAATGCTAGCAGGCTAGTAGAATGTTCAAGAAGTCTGCGCTAGTAGACTATGCTAATATACTAGGCTAGAAGTATAGAATAGCAGGCTAGTAGACTAGACAAGAAGTCAAGACTAGATGCCTAGGTGAGGAAACTATTCTAGACATCTAGGCTGGTATTCTACCCTAGTAGAAAAGCTAGGTCTAGGCTAGCAAGGCTAGTAGATTCGGCTAGAATTCTAGGCTATAAACTACACTATTTGTCTAAGCTTGTATGCTAGTAGACTGTGATATATGTAATTATGTATAGGGTAGGAGTATAGGCTGGCAGACTAGGCTAGAAGTATATGCTAGTAGGCAACCTGGGTAGAAGGCTGTTATGCTAGAAGCCTAGGCCAATGTACAAGACTATTGTAGTAGATTAAGTTAGATGCCTAGGATAGAAATCTAAGCTAGTAGAGTAGGGTATAAATCTAGACTGGATGTCTAGGTTAGTAGGCTAGTATACTGGGCTAGAACTCTAGGGTAGAAGCCCAGACTAGTGCTAGTAGTGTCAGCTAAAAGTCTAGGCTAGAAGTCTAGGTTAGTAGGGTACCTTAGGAGTCTAGGCTAGAGAGAGCGGTTAGAAGTCTAGCCTAGTAACAGTAGACTAGGTTAGAAGTCTAGACCAGAGGGTTAGTTTGGACGTCTATGCTAATGTGGCTAGTAGACTAGGATAGTTGTCTAGGCTAATAGACAACATGTGTACACGCCTATTGTGTAGACTAGTCTAGAGGTCTAGGCGAGAATTAAAACAACTAGTAGGCTACACAGCTAGGCGAGAAGTCAAGGCTAGATGCCAAGGCTAGTAGAGTAGTCTAAACATCTAGACCAGGAATTTAGCCTAATAGACTTGCCTAGAACACTAAGCTAGAAGTCTATGCTATCAAGGCTAGTAGATTAGGCTAGAATACTAAGCTGTAGACTAGGCTATTATGTTACTAATGTTAATAGACTGGGCTATACGTCTATGCTAGAAGCATACGCTAGTAGACAATATTAGTAGACGTCAAGGCTGTAGCTTATGCTAAATGTTAACTCCAGAAGTCTAAAGTAGTAGACTATGCTAGAAGTATAGGCTACTAGGCTAGTAGCCTACGGAAAAGGCTAGAAGCATAGGCTAGTAGGATAGGAGACTATTCTAAATCTCTAGATTTGATAATAATTCTAGATTAGTAGGCTAACAGACTTGGCGAGAATTCTAGGTTAACTAGAACTCTATGTTAGTAGGCTAGTTGATTGGTAGAAGTGTAGTAGAGCATGCCATATGTCTAAACTAATAGGCTAGTAGACTGTGTTAGAAATCTAGTCTAGTGGACTAGGCTATCAGACTATGCTACAGGTCTCGGCTAGGAGACTATGCTAGACATATAGGCTAGCCGACTATGCTAAGAGACTTGCCTAGAGGGTTAGTAGAATATGCTAGAACTCTAGGCTAATAGGCTAGCATGTACTAGGATAGATGTCTAGGCTAGAAATCTAAGCTAGTAGAGTAGGGTAGAAGCATAGACTAGACGCATAAGCTTGAACGTGTGGCTAGTAGACTATGATATATGCCTAGGCTAGTAGACTCCCTGTGTAGAAGTATATGGTGTAGACTAGTATAGAAATCTAGGCTCGATCTCTCAACTAGTAGTCAGTCGATGTTAGACATCTAGACGAGTAGGCTAGGGTAAATGCTTTAGAAGTCTAGACTATAAGTGGATGTTAGTGGGCTAGTAGGTTTGGCTAGCCATAACTCTAGGCTCGTCAGGCTAATAGACTGGTAGAAGTCTAGTAGAGAAGGCTAGAAGTGTATGTTAGCAGGTTAGTCGACTAGGTTAAAGGTCTAGGCTAAAAGCCTAGACTAGTAGACTAGGCTAGAAATTTAGACTAATAGTCTACGAGTCTAGCAGAATTGGCGAGAGGTGTAGGCTAGTACGCCAGCAATCTAGGCCAGACATATAGGCTAGAAGTTCAGGCTAGTAGACGACGGGAAAAATCTAGAGTATGTCAGTAGGCTAGTATACTAATCTAGAACTATAGCTGAGAACGCTTGGTTAGTGGGCTAGTAGACTCAGCTAGGGGAACTAGATCTCTAGGCTACGAGGCTAGTGGATCAGTAGAAGCCAAGTAGAGTAGGCTAGGAGTGTAGGTTAGTGTGCCAGAAATATTGGCTAGTAGATCTGGGCTTGTAGACTAGGCAAGGACACTAGGTTAGTCGAATGGGCTCGAAGTCTAGGCTAGTGGGTTAGTTGAATAGGCTAGAATTCTAGGGTAGTAGGCTAGTACACTAGCAGTCTGGGCTAGTAGACCAGGTAGAGTCTTGACTAGAAGGCACCGGTAGAAGATTAGACTAGAAACCAAGTCAAGTTGAATAGGTTTGAGCTCTAGGGTAGAAGTATAGTCTAGTATTCCTCGTAAACTAGGCTAGTAGACTACCTGGGCAGAAGTCTATGTTGTTAGGCTGGACTAAAAGTCCAGGCTAGTCGGCTTGTAGACTAGGCTAGAAATCTGGAGTAGTAGACAAGGCAAGAACACTGTTAGTAGACTATGCTAGAATGCTAGGCTAGTAGAATGGGAGAGACATCTAGGCTAGTAGAGTATCTACGTAGAAGTCATGGCTAGTAGATCTTTGCTAGATTTGTCTCAGTTAATAGGCTAGTAGACTAGTCTAGCAGTCTAGGCTATTAGTTTAAGGTAGAGGTTTGTGTTGGAAGTCTAGCCTTGTAGCCCATGCTAGGAGGCAAGCCTATTAGACTATGTTAGAAGTCCAGGCTAGAAGCATAGGGTAGTATGGCTATTAGACAAGGCTAGAAGGCTGACTGTGTAGAATACTAGATTGTATACAATTAGGCTAGACGCTGAGGGTAGTAGGTTTGCAGACTAGGCAAGAGGGTTAGGCTAGAAATCTGGGCTATTGGGCTAGTAGACTTGACTATTAAGTCCAGGCTGTACCTCTAGGGTGTAAATCAAGGCTAGTAGAGTAGCATAGAAGTGTAGGCTAGTAATCTAGATATACAAGTTTAGACTAGTAGGCTTGTAGACTAGGCTAGAAGTCTAGGCTTGTAGGGTAGTAGTGGGTGAGAAATCTAGTTTAGTAGTGTAGGCTAGTAGTCTATGATAGAAGGTTAGTCTAGCATGGCTAGTAGATTAGGCGAAAGGTCTTGGCTAGTAGGCTACATGGGTAGAAGCCAAGGCTGTAAGTAAGTCTAAAATAGAAGTCTAGGCTACTTGGCTAGTAGACGAGGGCAAAGGTATATGCTAGAAGCATATGCTAGTAGGCTAGGATAAGAAGTCTTGGCTAGACGTCAAGGTTAATAGACTTGGCTACGATTCTAAGCTAACTAGACCTCTAGATTATGAGGATAGCATACAGTTAGAAGCCTAGTAGAGTGCGATAGACGTCTCGGTTAGTGGACGCGTAGACTAGGCTAGAAAAAGCTAGTACGCTAAGTAGACTAGGTTTGAATTCAAGGCCAGCAGACAAGGCTAGAAGACTAGTTGAGCAGACTACGATAACAGTCTAGGCCAGTAGGATAGGCTAGAAATCTAGGCTAGTAGACTAGTCTAGAAGTCTAGACTACTAGGCCAGTAGACTGTACTACTATGCTAGTAGACTAAGGTAAAAAGATAGACTAGAATCTAGAAGTCTACACTACTAGGCTAGTATACTTAGATAGAAATCTAGCCTAGTAGACTAGAGTAGAAGTCCATGCTAATAGGCTAGACTAAGTAGCCAGTAGAATAGGCTAGACGTCTAGGCCTACATGCTAATATACTAGGATCAAGACTATGGGCTATGCTAATCACATCGGCTAGAAGTCTAAACTAGGAGACTATGCTAGAAGTCTAGGTTACTACACTAAGCTAAACGGCTAATCTAGGCTAGACAACGGGGGTAGAAGTCACGGCTGTAGACTAGGCTAAAAGTCTAGGCTAGATGTTTAAACCATAGACTATGCTAGAAGTCTAAGCTACTAGACTATTAAAGTAAAAGGGTAGTCTAGGCTAATAGATTAGGGTAAATGTATGGACTAGAAGTTTAGCCTAGTAGACTATACTAGAATGCTAGCCTAGTAGACTAGGTTAGGATTTTTGGCTAGTATTGGTGTGTAGACTGGGCTAGAAGACTGCATGTGTATACGTCTGGGTTGCAGATTAGAGGTCTAGGCTAGTAGGCTAGAGGAATAGCGCAGTCTAGACTATTGGGCTAGTAGAATAGGCTAGAAGTGTAGTGTGTAAATCTAGGCTAGTAGACTAGCTTCGACGCCTATACTAGTAAACTAGACTAGAAGATTAGACTAGTAGACTAGGCTAGAAGTCTAGGCTAATAGGATAGCAGAAGAGGCGAGAAGCATAGTCAAGTAGATTGGCCTAGTAGAGACTACATGGCTAGTGATATGGCTTAGACTAGGCTAAATCTCTAGTCTTGAAATCTAAACTGGGTTTCTAGGATACTAGCCTAGTAGACTAGGGTAAGGTCTATGCTAGAAGCATATGGTAGTAAGCTATGATATACGGCTCAGCTAGAAGTCTAGGTTAATAGGCTAGGTGACTTGGCTAGAATTCTAAGCTAACTAGTAAGCTAGTAGACTGGTAGAAGTCTAGTAGAGTAGGGTAGAATTCTAGGTTAGTGGTCTAGTAGACTAGGCTAGAAAGCAATGCCTGTAGTCTAGTAGACTATGCTATATGCCTAGATTAGTAGAGTAGACTACCAGACTATGTTAGTAGACTATGTTAGAAATCTAGTCTAGTAGGCTAGTAGAAAAGAATCGATGTCTCGGCTAGTAGATTAGGCAAGAAGTCTAGATCTTGGTCTTGGCTAGTAGACAACCTGTGCAGAAGTCAAGGCTGTAAACTAAGCTAAAGGTCTAGGCTATAAGTTTAAAGTAGTAGACTATGCTAGAAGTATACACTACTAGGCTCTTAGACGATGGTAAAAGGCTAGCCTAGAATCATAGACTAGTAGACTTGGCGACATTGTTAGAAGTCTAGGGCACTAGGCTAGTAAACTAGGCTAGAGTAAAGGCTTATAGACTACGGGAGACCTCTATGCTAGTTGACCACCTAGGTATAAGTTATACCCAGATGGTCAACTAGCATAGAGGTCTACCGTAGACTGTATACGTCAACGCTGTAGACTACCTTGGTAGAGGTCAAGGCTGTAGCCGATGCTAGAAGTCTACGCTAGTAGGCTAATATATTGGACAAGAAGTCTAGTATAGAAATCTAGGCTAATGGGAATGGGCTAGTAGAGTAAGTTAGAATTCTAGGCTAGAAGTCTACGCTAGAAATACAGGCTAGTAGGCTAGAAGACTATGCTACAAATCTAGGCTAGTAGACTAGACTAGTATGACTTGTAGATTCGGGTAAGATTCTAGGCTAGTAAGGCTGGTAGGTTAAGCTATAAGTCTAGGCCAGTCCGCTAGTAGATTAGGCCAGTTCCATCAAATAGTTTCTCCGCCAGACCTGAGTGCACTGAGTTGAGATGTGTCGACAACCTCTCCCTCTCCACCACCACCTCTCCCCCACAATCCTATTTCCTTAAATAAAATGAATATATAAAATGAATGACCGATGGTCAATGCACTTGAGCTAAATAGAGCAATTGATTAGTATACTAAATTACCCATTGCTAAAAGAAACCGTTGACTATAAGAAACATTTTATATTTACTGCCTAGATAATTATCAGTTACACATGGTTAAATGTCTCGACTGTCTTCCTCATTATCGATAAACATGAGCTAAAAAAAAGTTTAAAAGTTTCTGAAATACGTCCCGGGCACAAAGTTTTTGATGCAATTTTACGAATTTTAGGAGGATAACTCTTTGCAAATGTTGACGGATCGCGGCGAAACGAAGTTATGACACTTTGTCTCCCCATAATACGATTGTATGTGCACTGGAGAAAAAAATTGGAAATGTAGGCTAAGAAGTTTTTGAGATATGGCTCAGACACAAAATTCTTGACAAATTTTACGCAGTTCAGGGGGGGGGGGGGTGGGGGGGGTAACTCTGGTGTCGGGGAACTAATTACTACAATTTATGCAACAACAGACATTTATAGATTTTAACATCCGCTAATCGGGGAGTGTTCTAATGTTAGTAAAGGTGACAGACAGACATGCTGTTATTAGCAGCAAATGTTTGGATTGATAAAGATAAAATAAAATGATTAATAGCAGCATGCACGCATTTCAATGAAAAGAGTAGAGGCTGCTCTTTTAGAAACTATCTGTGACAATCACAGTATGAATGCATTATGAGTACCTAGTCAATGAGACCCCGACAACAAAAATAATATAGTTGGCTAACCATTGTCTAGACATTGCGGCCGCAACCACCTACTACCAGTACCGACCATCACCATCACCATCCCTCTATAACCATCAGCACCACTACCCACTAAGCACCAACACCCACCACCAAGTATAAACCCCACCACCATCATCCACCACAAAACCTATTTCCACCAACCGCCAACCCCACCGCCATCACCACCAAGTTCAACAGCACTCTGATTTGTATATCGAGGGATTGGGGGGGGGGGGGGGGGGGGGGGGGGCGTATGGGAAGCTACAATCATCAAATCAACACGCACATAAAGAACCAAGTTTTATTTGTATCCATATTTTTACATTGAAGAAAATATTACATATGATAAAACATATAGTTACTGTAGCATCAACAAATAGTCAATGTTCTGGAGATCCAATTATCGATGACTGATTCCTTATGGATCAGATCCATCACCGTCAGAATCATCATCATTATCCTCAGCATCTAGACAGTTCCTTATGTACTTCTTGATCAGAAACTCTTTTTCGAAAAGCTGAGAAGACTGCTTCATCATATGCTCGGTATGAGGGTACCCTCGTCAATAATTATTTTAATTTCCTGACGAATTATTTTAATGAGCGTAGAGTTCTGTAATCTTCTCCACTGGAACATTATGTCTATACACTTTGTAACTATAGCATCAGCATATACGGAAATAGACACATTGCCTACACCATTTGGGTCTTTGTTCACTTCACCATCCTCATCTTCTAAACCTGATTGTTCAGCGTCTAAGACCTGCTTAATATTTTGGAATATGGTAAATAGTTCCTCATTGCCTGTCTTCTTTTTCACCTTCACCTTCATCTTCACTCTCAGACTCCGCTGAGTCATCACCGGCTTCACTCTCCGACTCCGCTGGCTCATCATCTTCACTATTCATCTCTGTCATTTTTTCAGCTTCACTGTCTAGATTTTCGCTATCTTCATCATTATGGAATCGGATCTTATGCCACTTCAGGTCATTTGACCTATTAAAAGTTTAACCATATTCAAAACATTTATGTCTCGGCATATTGATTATAGGAAAAATCTAGCAAGTATTCAAGTTACAAGGTTCTTCAAAGAAATCTGACTGCCTAACTACTCTGCAGTTACACGTCCATCAATCCACATTGCAATGTTTAAACTGGAATGAGAAAAGGGAATAAATTTGTAGCATTTATAGGAATATATGTACTGCGGCCGCAAATCTGCAACACGCGCCCGCAAATCCGCAACACACGCCCGCAAATCCGCAACACGCGCCCGCAAATCCGCAAATGCGGCCGCACATGTGCGCATGCATTTTGGCGCGTATGCGTGTTCAGGCATGTGCATACACTTGGTACCATCAGCAACACAAGCCCGCAAATCCGCAACACGCGGCCGCACATGTACGCATGCATTTTGACATTTTGGTGGTGGCAGTGGTGGGTGGTGTTTGCTGTCGCAATGTCTAGACAAATGGATAGTCAGCAGAGCCAGTCATTTCGATGATAACTTTTCAAAAATAGTCTTCTGGCGCAGCGGCACGCACGCACCTACGCACAAGGGCACAATGTATAACTAGCAGGGGTTAATGCCTGGTGTTGGGTGTAGGTCGTAGTGGTGGAGGTGGTGGTGGTGGGTGTTGGTGATGATGATGGTGGTGGTGGTTGGTGGGGGGGGGGGGGGTGTTTACTGGCACAATGACTAGACAAATGGATAGCCTGCAGTGCCAGTCATTCCGATGATACATTTTCAAAAATAGTCTTCTCTTGTACTACAAATATGAATATGAAGAAAATGGACATTTTCTTGAAGAAAATCGAGGGTTAAAGGGTTAAGAAAGTCTCTAGCGTCCATGTAATGGTGCAACACGAGGTGGTCGCTTAGGGCAGGACTGAATTATATAGTAAAAAACATGGTTATAACGTATCACTGCTCTGTAGCCAAAAGGATATATTTATATTTGTAGTAAACGGCCATCTATGATTATGCTACTACGCTTGTAATGTTGCTCTTAATTGTCGTATCTTTACGCGTCGGTAAACAACAACAGCCGGTGAGCGGGTGCAGGCGTTATTACCGATTTTTTAAAAACTCTCGGCGAGGACATTGTAATATCCCGTGCTAAGCACGGGATATTACAATGTCCTCGCCGAGAGTTTGTTAAAAATCGATAATAACGCCTGCACCCGCTCACCGGCTATTGTTGTTTACCGTAACGTTCTTTCATTATTAACACACGGTTTGTTTGTATGTCGATTCAAGATTGATCTCACGGCTATCTAAGACGTATGGATAAATTAAACCCATACGCACCAAATAATCTTTTTAGCATAAGTACGCGCGACATACAATTCTATAAACACACGGAAACCTCAGAGACATAATGACCACATTTTAACCATCGTGCAACATCTAAAACGACTGATGTTATTGAAATATTAAGTATTTAAAAACAATTTGTGCGTAATGACGGTTAAAAGTTAATACGTCTTCAAAATATTCAACAAAAATAGTTTACTAATAAATTAACGTTAGCAACGTCAAATTAATTTCAAAATATTCTACAGTTTTCCTGTATGGTATCAATGAAAATGAGATATGGGGAATTCATCGGTGAAAGGGTTAACTTTTTTAACCCCTGATACAATCCAATGAATCCATCACCACCAAGTTGGTTACCATTCCAACTGAACACTCCATACCATTAATACAAGATTATTTTTAATATTTTGTTACTAATCTGTCTGGTAGATGTTGCTTACTAAGACAGTAACAGCTTACAGTCAAATTAGTCTCTAAATATTCTACAAAATAGTTTACTAATAAATTAACGTTATCGACGAAACAGTCAAATTATTTTCAAAATATACATCAATATCCTACCGTAATTCCTCATACATCCTCAACCTCATACTCACTACTACGACCTCCATTATCAGACCACCTCTTAAACTCTATTATTTTACTATTATCAATACCTCTCTCTACTATTATCACTCCTCCTCTTAAACTCTATTATCTTTACATTATCTACCACGGTAGATAACCACGGAGGGGGGAGCGCCGCCACTACATTTAAACGTAAAATACAACTATTAAGGGTTAACTACTTCAAAATACTAGAACATTCCAGAGTGGTGCAGATTCTCAAAAACGTGTGAATATAGTCGCCATTGTTATCTAGAAAACGTGGCGTTATAGTCGTCATTGTTCTCTAAACAATAGCGACTATAATGGAGCGTTTTGATTGGTTAAAACACATTCCAACGAAAAGAACAATAGCGACTAAAACCCCACTATACTACTGCCCATATTGAACATAAAAGGCTTACTTGCTTAATTGTCTCGTAATAGGATATTTATGTATATGTTAGCATGCAACATCATGCATTTCTGATATAAATAAAAATAAATTCTATCTGGATCTCGGTTAATATTATTTAATAAATTGTGATTGCAGATTTACAAAGGGTAGCAGTGGCATAGCCAAACGGGGATGGGAGGGAAGGGGCTTGTTCATCCTGGGCCGCGTTTTGGCGACTGACGCGGTCAGTGAATTTCGCTGACCAGGGTTTTGCTTGGTGCCCTGTAGCCTTCCTCTTTCTTATGTAAGCCAGGGAACCAGGCACGAACAGTCACTTAATTCACTGACCGCGTCAGTCGCCAAAACGCAGCCCAAATCTGCAAAGAAAACGTGTGTGGCGTGTGCGCGCGCCCGTGCTTGCGTGCATGCGTATGTGTGTATGTGTTGTACACTATTTCAGTTTAATGCCATGATCAAAATGTAAAGCAAATAGCAGGCTGCCACAGAGTCAAATTTTCATAAATTTCTCAGAGACACACCCATAGACATCTCGTGTGATGGGACACCTTTTCGAGACCAATCACCCATCTTACCCCTACAATAAATCTACACTAGAATTCGATAAATACGAATATATAGCTATAATAGTTGCGGCATGGGACCAGCCTTGCTTGATATGCAAAACAACAGACAGACATGCAAGCAGGCAGGCAGGAAAGTGGGAAGGCAGGCATGCAGGTGGCAGGCCGGTAGGCAGGCACGTAGACAGACAGGCAGACAGACAGACCGAATTAATAGCAAGCATTACTTAATAGCAATCATTAACAGCAATCATTAACATGCCTAATTATTTATATAGTAGACATAGATGTGAACTAGCCGTCAGATATACATATACATATACTTACGAGTCATACATTATCTTTATCTTTCTTGCTATGAAAAACTGCCGTACACTACGACGACTGCGACGATAACGGCGGAGACACCAACAATCGCAAGAACAACACCGATAGCAATGCAAATTTTAATGACAGCGTCACGGCGACGATAATAACAATTGTATAACTATATTTAGGCTACTAATTAAGCTATATCGATTAAGTTATTGCCATTACTTAACTAAACTCCACAACTGATGTAAAAATTCTTACTATTATGAACAATCACGCTGCGGTCTGGGTGTAAATTGTAGTTTACTAATCTTATTGCATATTTTCGTAACGATATTGTACACCGCCGTACGTCTCCGTACGTGGGAATGTGCGTTTTGTGCGTGCGCTTTTGCATGTGTGAAAGTGTGTGCGTGCGTGGGTGCATGCGTGCGAGCGTGATTGGGTGTGAGTTCGTGTGTGTATACAAGTGTGCGTGCGTGCGTGCGTGCGTGCGTGCGTGCGTGCGTGCGTGCGTGCGTGCGTGCGTGCGTGCCTGCCTGCCTGCCTGCCTGCCTGCCTGCCTGCCTGCGTGCGTGCGTGCGTGCGTGCGTGCGTGCGTGCGTGCGTGCGTGCGTGCGTGCGCGCGCGCGCGCGTGCGTGCGTGCGTGCGCGCGCGCGTTGGTGGTGTGCGTTCGAGTGTCTGGCACGTGCGTGTCTGCGCGCGTGAGTGCGTTTCTGTGTGGTTGAGTGGATGTGTGTATAAATTATTGCAAGATCAGAGTTAAATGTTAACATATACAGCCATAATGGTATACTTAAACTTATGTATTAATTGAATTTTATATCCGGTATCCGTCATGTACATAATTGTGTTCAATGTGCACTCAAAGGCCAATGGCCTATTGTGGAAATAAATGTCTATCTATCTATAATTAAGTTCTAAATAAGGAACCTGACCTAGAATCTTGGCGTTACTGAGCGCATCGCGTTACGCGCGAGCGTAACACGTCACTCTCTAGTCATTCTCGCTCGTTGCAAGGTGATGGATGACGCGCCGCTCAATCTAAATTTAACCAACTATTTTACGCTTTTTATGGCGTGGCTTCAGTGGCCTAGCGATGGGAGTGTCTAGAGTGGGTGGGTGGGGACTGGGGAAGCACGTCTCACTGTTATCACCCAGGCCCCTCCCATATATTTCGAAGACACCGACCCTGCACCCCCATCACCGTTACGTTTAGGCTTATGCCACCCACCCACCCACCACCCATAAAATATGTTGTATGGCTAAGCCACTGCATCAGGTCAAACAAAACTATTTATTATTTACATAGATATGTGTCTGTGCAGCCTATCTTCAATAACATTTTCAAAATTCGGCTAAATAAAATCGTCACGAAATTCGAGACCATTTATCAGATGCACCTAGGTAAAAAATGTGGGCATGTAAAATTCTTCGCTTGACCGCGTATGATAATTGTATTTTTAATGATCTATGAATTTGACGTCTTACGCGCTCTACGCTTTGGTGGTTTCCTCCTCCAGCAGCAGTTACTTGTGGGTCATCTACAACCGTTTCGGAATCTTGCATTTGACGCAAAAAGTTGAAGTACGGCTGAAGGCGCCTTTCAGAAGTGGGCTTAGTGGGTCACTGGTCAGTTGGGTCTTGCGGGTCACTATTTACAAAAATGTGGGTAAATGCTTATTTCCGCGAGTTTTAACATTTAGAAAACATTTTGAGATGGTGCTTTGTGGGTCATTATACAGTGATCCGTAAAGTACCATGATTTTTGGCAGTGACCCACAAGACGACTATGAGACACACTATATATCCCGTTCATAAAAAAAAAATATATATATATATATATAGCGAGCGGTTATTCGCTTTGATACCTCGAAACTATGTGCGTTGTTATGTTTTTGTTCGGCACACCCATTCCCACCCTCTCTACTCATGTGTCACACCCATCCCCACCCACTGGGAAATTCCAGCGACAGACTATGCCGAGGCAAAAACATCTTTCACGTCGCCGCCACGATTACAATTTCTACCAGCACGCCACACCACTATGATGATTCGGCGTTTATTATTTCCGCTAAATATCATTTCCGCTAAATATCAGCGGCTTCGCTCCCACTGCGCCGATCCACACACCCCACCTACATTCCACCTACATTCCAACCGATCGCATTGAAGCCTGCCATGGCGAAGACAGCCAAAACAGGTCTCTAGAGTGTTCTTGATTAATGACCATTTACAGGCCAAGAGAAGACTGTGTTTGAACATTTACAGCTGGAATGATTGGCCCGAGCCAGTCATTCCACTGGTAAAGTTTCAAAAATATTCTCTTAGTCTGTAAATGGACATTAAATAGGCAAATATTTTTATTTTCTTGACCAAATTTGGCCACTAAAGCGTTATGTTAAATTGCTAACGTTGACGACGGACGCCACAATCGTCATAAGTTTGAAGCGGGTTTTCTAGCTTCACGGTACAGGGAGTAAGGTAAGGGCTTATTGCATTCGTGTATGTTTGAAAACGGAAGGGCCATTTATGTTGTTAAGAACTCTTTTTAGTAAAATAGTAAATACTAAGTAAATTAATTATTAATTTTTTGAAATTCGTATCTAGTAATCGTGCGGCGCCATAATTGTTTGTCGGCGTGTGCCCCCCCCCCCCCCCCCCCCACACACACACACACTGCCACACACCGCCAACCATTGATATCGTATATACGGGCTAGATTGCTCATGACCCTCTAAAAAGAGGCATTTCAGAGTTTAATATTTTCTATCCGTATGTTTACACACCCTGCATACCAATCACCTGGAATTACTACCATATGAGGGTGTCACTATGGAAAAGGGAGTATCATGAGACATGGTAAGATGTCTTAGTGGTGCCTGCTTACAGTGCACTTTATTAATGCACTCAATCACATACAATGATTCCCGGACGGAAGATAACTGAACTTTTTAACATGTAGGCCCATTTTTAAATGCTCGCTTTCCTTTCATTAATAATTATTCCAATAAATGTCCTTATTTAGCCGCAAACATTGCCAAAATTATGCAAAAATTGCATTTAAAACACATAATTTGATTTGGGGCATATATATTGGTGAAATGCAGACACATTTCTAATTTGTGTTAGTGTATTTAACCAAACTTCTGTGTATTTGAATAGCTGTAGGACTTTCAGTGAAAGCATACATTGTGCAATCCATGATACAACTTACGGCGGCATAAGAGACAACTATCAGCGAAGGACTTAGTTACAATATCATTAACGGTGGAGTAAATTATACTTCCAATCGTTGGTATCGTTTACATTCCTATTTATTGTAGGGGTCTGAGTGCCAGATCATACAGTCGATTCCCATCTGGACAGAGAAAAAACTTGCAATTAGGAAATTTGGTGTGAATCACGTATATGGACAACTTGGATATTTTACCAAGCATTATGGTGTAGTACCAAAACATCTCGAAGAATGCAATCCTCCAAAGATGATCAAGGTTACCTGAAACAAGGTCTCAATGGCTGATTATGACGAGGAGGCCCAGTGCGTTTGAGGGACCTAAAAGATCTCTGAAACAATCCTTAGAAAGAGTGAGAGAGAATTAAAGGCATTCATGCTGGAATGCTGTTGGATATTTTGAAAATAATTTGAAAATTTGAAAATATTTTAACCAGAAGCCGCAAAATGTAAATATGCGGAGATTTCTTATTACGCTTTCAAGGCTGTTTTACGTTTCATCGCTCCTAGGACAACCAATCAATCCGTTAATTAATGGATAAATGGCATTTCTTCAAGCATTTAATTGATCAACGAGACTAATTCAGTGTCGCAGCGAGGGTTTTTGGCGGCCGATGCAAGGATAGATTCGGCGCCCCTCAGGCCCACTTATACTGATGCATATATAGGGTGTGTGATGCAAGTTCCCGGTTGTATTGGCAAATGCGCGCTAAGCACGTGAAAATGATGACTACTGCTCTCACTTAGGTTACTGCTGTTTTCACTACTGATAACAGCTGCTGTTACACTTCTGTTGCTGCTACTGATACGACTAATACCACTACTGTTCCATCTGGTACCACTGCTGTTACTGCTAATTGTTACTACTGCTATCTCTGCTCTTACTGGTTCTGATTCTCGAGCCAGCCATTCCAGTCATACATTTTCAAAAATAGTCTTCTCTTGCCCTGCAAATGAACTTTTCTCAACACCATTGTAGCTTTCGTTATTGATATGTGTTTGTTGTTGTTATGTTATGTCTTGGTAATTTGTACCCAAGTTGATTAATCGAGTAATCACGATTATTTTTAAATAATCGATGGTGATCCCTCAACATAATAATCGCGTAAGCATAGTTGTTACTATGGATACCACTGCTCCTACTACTTTTACCATTGCTGTTACTGCTGCTATTACTACTGCTAACACTGCTGTTACTACTGCTAGCACTGCTGTTAGTACTGCTACCACTGCTGTTACTACTACTACTGCTACCACTGCTATTACTGATGCTGTTACTCCTGCTAACACTGCTGTTACTACTGATACCACTACTGTTACTACTGCTACCACTGCTGTAGCTACTACTGCTGTTACTACTGCTACCACTGCTGTTACTGATGTTGTTACTACTGCTAACACTGCTGTTACTACTACTGCTGTTACGGCTGCTGTTACTCCTGCTACTGCTGCTGTTACTATTGCTACCACTGCTGATACTCCTGCTACTGCTGCTGTTACTATTGCTACAATTGCTGTTACGGCTCCTTTTACTCCTACTGCTTCTGTTACTACTGCTACTACTGCTGTTTCTGATGTTGGTACTACTTTACTACTGCTGCCACAGCTATTATCGCTGAGCGCTGTTACCTCGGCTAACACTGCTGTTAATACTGCTATTACTACTGCTACAGCTGCTGATACTAATACTGTTACTACTGCTACTGCTGCAGCTCCTGCTGTTGGTAATACCGCTACAGCTGCTGTTACCACTACTACACTGCTGTTATTATTTCATCGGGTAATCTGAGCAGCCCTATTGTTTTAGTTTTTCTGATAAATTAGTACCACTCAGCACGTCATGTCTCCCAGCTGTTTTTCCTGTAAATTGTTTTGTCCCAGCAAATGCCATACCTAATTTGCATATAAAACATCAAACCAGCTGGAGCACAGGATGTCACTAAGCGGACCTCATTTCACACAACTAGCTTGCGTAGACAACATTATTGTAAAAGTTGAATTTGTGTGAAGTTGTGGCGTTTTAAAAAATTATAATCATGAAAAACTACTTATAAACAAATTTAAAGTGTTGAATTGTGTGTTAATTTAATCACATGAGTGTGCCGTTTTAGATACGAAAACGCGAAATCCAAAAATACGAAAACGACCATACTACTATATATAATAGTAGTTATATAGTGCTACCGTGTTTTCATATTTTTTGATTTCATGATTATAAATTTTAAATATATGCATCCTATGATACATATAACATTATATTTAAACTTTTATAACATACAGAGCTGAAACACTGGAATAATGAATATACTCTTTATTTATATAATGAAATGTCATTTCCCCCGAGTTTTTAAAACCAATAGGAGTTCCCAAATTTTTTCCCATTTTCTGGATTTCTTTGGATCACGCCCGGGCAACATTGGCGATGTCTAGTATTTATAAGATCACACTCTTTCTTGTGTTAAAATTTGAGAAAATCAGACAAGCAGTTTCTGAGATATGAATCATAGATCCAAAATTTGATCTGATCATACAAGCTTAATTCATAAGTGACAGGTCACAATTGAGCAAATTACATCCCTTCTAAGTCACTATAATATTGATTAAATATCATCATTCACAAGTCTCAATTGATTCAACATCATTATTCACAAGTCTCAATTGATTAAATATCATCATTCACAAGTCTCAATTGATTAAATATCATCATTCACAAGTCATAACTGAGCAAATATCACTCATAAGTCCCAATTAAGCAAATCTCATCATTCATAAGTATTAACTGAGCAAACATTATCATCCATAAGTCACAATTGGGCAAATTTCATCACTTTTAGCTCACAGTTAAGAAAATTTCATCACTCAAAAGGCAGAAGCTAGCAAATTCCATCACTAATATGTCACAAGTAAGCAAATTTCATCATTCATAAGGCAGAAGTTAGCAAATTTCATCATTAATATGTCACAAGTAAGCGAATTTCATCACTCATAAGGCAGAAGTTAGCAAATTTCATCATTAATATGTCACAAGTAAGCAAATTTCATCACTCATAAGGCAGAAGCTAGCAAATTTCATCACTAATATGTCACATTTAAGCAAATTTCATCACTCATAAGGCAGAAGTTAGCAAATTTCATCAATATGTCACAAGTAAGCAAATTTCATCACTCATAAGGCAGAAGCTAGCAAATTTCATCACTAATATGTCACAAGTAAGCAAATTTCATCACTCAAGGCAGAAGTTAGCAAATTTCATCACCAATATGTCACACTTAAGCAAATTTCATCATTCATAAGTCACAATTTGGCAAATTTCATCATTCATGCGTCACAATTAAGGAAATTTCATCATTCGTAAGGCAGAAGTTAGCAAATATTATAACTTCTAGCTTACAGTTGAGTTGAGTTGAAGTGAGCAAATTTCATCATTAATTAGTCACAATTAGCAAATTCCATCACTTATAAGGCAGAAGTTAGCAAATATTATCACTCATAGGTCACACAATTAAGCAAATACCATCATTCATGTCACAATTAAACAAATTTCATCATTCCCAAGTCATAACTGAACATATATTATCATTCATGAGTCACAACTGAACATATATTATCATTCATAAGTCACAACTGAACATATATTATCATTCATAAGTCATAACTGAACATATATTATCATTCATAAGTCACAACTGAACATATATTATCATTCATAAGTCATAACTGAACATATATTATCATTCATAAGTCACAACTGAACATATATTATCATTCATAGGTCACAACTGAACATATAATATCTTTCATAAGTAACAACTGAGCATATATTATCATTCAAAAGTCACAACTGAGCATAAATTATCATTCATAAGTCATAAGTGAGCATATATTATCATTCACAAGTCATAACTGAGCAAATATTATCATTCATAAGTCACAACTGAGCAAATATTATCATTCATATGTCATAACTGAGCATATATTATCATTCACAAGTCATAACTGAGCAAATATTATCATTCATAAGTCACAACTGAGCAAATATTATCATTCATAAGTCATAACTGAGCATATATTATCATTCACAAGTCACAAATGAGCAATTATTATCATTCATAAGTCACAACTGAGCAAATATTATCATTCATAAGTCATAACTGAGCATATATTATCATTCACAAGTCATAACTGAGCAAATATTATCATTCATAAGTCACAACTGAGCAAATATTATCATTCATAAGTCATAACTGAGCATATATTATCATTCACAAGTCACAAATGAGCAATTATTATCATTCATAAGTCACAACTGAGCAAATATTATCATTCATATGTCACAACTGACCTAATAATATCATTCATAAGTTACAACCGAGCAAATACTATCATTCATAAGTCATAACTGAGCATTTATTATCATTCACAAGTCACAAATGAGCAATTATTATCATTCATAAGTCATAACTGAACTAATAATATCATTCATAAGTCACAAATGAGCATATATTATCATTCATAAGTCATATCTGAGCATTTATTATAATTCATAAGTCATAACTGAGCATATATTATCATTCATAAGTCATAACTGAACATAAAATCGTCATAATTATCTGCCTTTATTAAATTTGCTTGTATCCAGATTGTCCTGAAATCTCTGTATCGAAATTCGAATACAAACAGGCTCTGTCCGAAAGGTCACGCTGGACAGCTACACAGGAGGTGAATGTCATTGATAGATGAAGTACTTTCACCGTCCTCCATTGTCTCCCTGACGGCTTCATTTCCAATATTTAGACTGGTACCCATCACATCTGGAACTAATTTCCTATTTCTTTGTGTACTTTCCTGTCCCTTAGCATATGGTGTAGATGGAGTGTCAAAGTTGAACACATTTGAAACAGTACATGGTTTCAGGCGCTTACAGGAGTTACCTGTAAAATAATTAGAAAACAGATCACATACATTATTAGATCAACTGTCCAGAAGGGGTGGGGGTGGGCTGAGCTTATGCCATGGTCACTCCATCTGTCAACTTTTTCTTTTAACCCTTTAACATATGTAATGCCAATGTCTCAATTTCAAGATAAATATATATGAAAGCGCTTGAGGATTTTGAAACTAATAGGGCATAAGGAGCAACAATAGTTCACAGTCAACTTGGTCTCAAAATATTGAACAGGGTATTACATACATCATATATAAAACATCGTTTTCTGGCATATAGAGGTTAGGGTGTTAAAAGACCACTACTCATTATCTGCTCGGCCAATTTTAATTAAAAAACCACAACAACAATAAGGTAAGTTTATGATCATTTTGGAACTAATTTGCTTGGAACCTACTAGCCAGCAATGAATCCTCTCAATAGGGCTAGAAATAACCACTGATCCTGTGATCCGGATCCGGATGCCTATTTCATATACAGAACACTGCTTTAATGATTTAATGGTTAAATTTGATAACAAATGTAAATATTTACTTATGAAATGTTTATTTGCAGGTGAACAGAAGACTACTTTTGAAAATTTACAACAAATGTTATAATATATGTAACGGTGATGGTTTATTCTTTCGGCGCTGGTTTGCGCTGTTGTAAGCTTTGCATAGGTTCTCCCAAGCAGATTTAGAGGTAACACCTGAAACGAAAAAAACCCAGTGCTTCATAAATATTCACATAGTGTTATCTTCTTTATTTTCAGATATCTTGCAACAGGGTGTTCGTATGCTGCCATGTCAGCCGCTTTCCATATGGCGAGGTCAACCATATCCATACATGTGTACCAAACATGCGAAGCAATATGGCAGGTGCTGCAGCCTCTAGAGATGCCCAAACCTACCGAGGAAGACTGGATACGACTAGCAGAACGATACGGGAGCCTATGGGATTATCCATTTGCAATTGGATCACTTGATGGTAAACACATTGCTCTTGAAAACCCAGCCAACTGTGGTTCTATGTATTATAACTATAAAGGATTCCCGAGCATTGTGTTATTAGCTCTCAGTGATGCTGATTCCTGCTTCACACTCATTGACTGTGGCCAATATGGACGGATTTCGGATGCAGGCGTTTTTCAAGCGTCAATAATTTCTCAACTCTTTAATGAAAACAGATTGAACATCCCCAAAGATTTTTTCACGGTAAATGCAAGTATGGAGGACATTCCCTATGTTATTGTGGGAGACGAAGCATTCCCTCTGAAATGCAACTTAATGCGACCATACGCCGCCAGGACCCTGAATGCTGAGAGGCGCATTTATAACTACAGACACTCAAGAGCAAGACGTTCAGTTGAATGTGCGTTTGGGATTCTAGCCAAAAAATTTGATATTTTCAAACGCCCAATGCGCCTTCAACCTGACAAAGCAATCGTCGTTACAAAAGCAGCCACTGTGCTGCACAACTTTATTAGAAGAAGAGATGGTCACATGGTAGACCGAACGAGTGATGTGAGGTACGATCAATTCAAAGTTGGAGATGGCGAAGAAGGGATGATTCAACTTCGTAAACAGCACGCTTCAAGGGCACCTCAAGATGCTGTAAATGGAAGAAACGCTATGTGCAGCTTCTTCTCAGACCCACAAGGAAGGGTTACATGGCAAGATGAACATGTTTTCCGAAATGTCATAACCCATGATGGCAACGATTAGGACATAATGAGCCGGACATAAGAATGTAGACACACGTACCTGCTTTATAAGGCTTCAACTTCTTGTCTATGTGGTTCCAGACTTGCGTCTTTTGGTCTTTGTTTTTGTAGTCTCTGTGAGTGGGGTCCCACAATAGGGGGTTTTGATGAACAATCTCGCACACACTGTACTTGTATTCTTCCTCATTCATGATTTTGTTAATATTAGGGCTAACTGAAACAAGATATACCCTTATTGTAGATATAATAAATACAAGCGAAACACCACTGATCTATAACTGTCATAAAAGAAGTAAAATCTGGGATTGGAATTTGTGAGCTAAGACAAGTTCGTATCTGTATGAAACAAAATATTTTCTGAAATTTATATATTGAGATTTCAGCTTTATTAATAACAAGAAGTTGATGATGATTAGTTGTTTAACCCTTTAATACCCGTTACATACCAAAAAGACTTCAGTGGTAACATTGGACAATGTCCATTTGGAGAGCAAGAGAAGGCTATTTTGAAAATTTACAACAGAAATGGCTGGCTCGATAAACGAGCCACTCATTCCAGTTGGAAATCTTAAACACAATCTTCTCTTGCTCTGCAAATTGATATTTTTTGATATTTTCTAGGATAAAATTTGAATTTCTAAAAGTATATTGTGCATTAAAGGGTTAAGTGATTTTTTCACAGATTTATGGAAATCAGATATGGCTGCAGTAAAATTGACCTATCAAAACTCTGAATGGAAGTTCTGAATCCTGTCGCCATAGGGTCCTTCCAGCCAAATATGGCTAAAATCCGTCGAGCGGTTACTGATGAGTAGTCGTTTAACTAAAAGGTGATGGATGACGAACGGATGGACGGACAGAGATGCAGACAAAAAGACAGTATCAGCCAGTCAGCCAGATACACAGACAGACATACAGACAGACAGACAGACAACGAGACAGACAGATAGACGAACGGACGGATGGCAAGACGCCCAGACTGACAGACGGACGGTATCACATAAAGGCCAGGTGAGCGTTGTAATTTTCATATAAAACGTGATTTTGATGAGGAAACATCCTAAATGTCCAACAACATACCTTAGAAAGAAGGTAATGTGTTTACACGATGTCCGTGCACGCCTGAAAGAACGAGCATGCTCGTTCTCTTCAAAGCGTATATATACGCAACGATCTACGTTACTCCATGCGTATAGACCAGTGTAAACAGCTAAATAGAAAATCCATTGCCAGTTAATCACTACACGCGTATGTCTACGTACCGTGTCGAGTAATCGTATTTCGTGTAGCTCTATGTAAACGCGGCCTTACAGATACTATTGGTTCATGTATCTTACAATGTGGACATTAAAATATCACAATTTAAATCTTTTTAAACGTACATGTTAGTTTCTTTGAAACACTCCGGTGTAATATGTAAATCACTGCCAACGATCTCAGTCGATCTCGGCATCCACAGTTTGCTCGTCGCCGTATCGATTCTTTCACGGCTATTCGCAACTTATATAGCATATCTGCTTCTTTCGGGAATCTATTTCCACCTCTTTTAACTTTACAGCCATGAATACAACAATAGAACGGCATTTTGTTATCTAAACCGGCTTTGCGTTATGCAACGATACGGTAATTTGACGTGGTTACTATACACGCCATTGATAAACGCGGAATTTGTATACCTCACAACGCACGCACGCACGCCCTCTGGGGAGATAAATCTTCGCGGCGCGCCCCATTGTGTTTATTCAAAAAGTTTAGTATTTAGTACTATTTACAGGGTGTTAATTAGCTTACGTAGGATTTGTGTTGGCGTTGTGGTTTAGTAAACCACTGGATTGAGAGTAAATAACGGCAAGTAAACTTAACTTTCAACTTTCTTTAACTCCTAATCCGCCTGTTCCTGTTGCTGCTGGTATATGCAGTAACATCAACAACATTACCGTCACCATCCATTCGCTGCCATTTATATAGAGTTGGACATAGTGGTACCTATGTCATGCAACTATACAGAGGAGGGGTGGGGGGGGGGAAGGGTTGTAAAGTGGATGGTTAGATGGACGCGTACTCCACACTATTATGGCACATTTGTCCTCCGGCAGTTTCTTGTAAATCAAATAGATAGGGAATTCCTGACCTATTAAAGGGAATTCCTGCGCTATTAGAGTAGCGTCATTAATTGTGTCCGCTTGTAAATCGAATGGAATTCGTGCACTATTGGAGTATGGTTAGGGTTACGGTAGCAGTAGTTATATTAGTAGTAGCCGCACCGGTAGCAGAAGTCACAGCAGCAGTAGCAACAGCAGTAGCTGCAGCTATGGCAGCAGCCGTGGTAGCAGTAGTAACAGTAAATATTCTATATACATAGAATTATAACATACAATATATATATGTGCGTGAATATATATATCGATAGCATGAGTAACAGCAGTGGTAGCAGTAGTAGCGGCAGCAACATCATCAGTGGTAATAGTAGTAATAGAAGCGGTAATAACTGCTCCTACTGGTACTGCTGCTGCTTTGGTATTAGTAACTGCACAAGGAGGAGCAGTAGAGCTGCTATTTACAGCTGCGAGAGCAGCAGCAGCAACATTCAATGGGCATGGTCGGGGCGTGTACAGGTTGGGCTGCTACTAGTTGGTACAGACGTCTACTACTACTACTACTACTACTACTACTACTACTACTACTACTACTACTACTATTACTAGCAGCAACTACATTTCTAGATATTGGCCAACTTTAGTCCGATTGTTTTAATTACCCTGGGCCCACAAGGTGAAGATGATTTTGCAATATGATATGTCTGCCTGTTTGTAGCGATATCTCAGAAACTACTTATCCGACCTGGTCCAAATTTTAAAACAATAAAGGTGCTTTTATTTAAAGAGTATTTCCTAAATGTGTTAATGATCGGGAATAGCCACATCACAATAGCGAAGTCACTTGCCCGTCATATTCCATCACACAGCTAGTAAAAATCATGAAAATATGTAGCTCAGTAATTGGTTTGCTTTAAACTTAATTTCTTGACAGGGACCATAAAACGCAATAGATCTCAACAACCAACGAAGAGAAGACATACCTGTTGCCAACTATGCAAGTTATACCCTATCTTCACAAATTTTGATGCCATTGTTCATTTTGCAGTTTTATGATGAAGGGACCCCTTCTAGTGAGTGGCTTTGCCCTCATGTTCCTGCTACTACAATGTTTCTCACAAGTGGTCGGTACAGCGTCCCAGTGAAAGAAAGAACAAGCTTCGACAAGAAATGTTACATGATATGGTACTGACATCGTGATGAATTCTCAGTGTGAGGGGGAAACTTTATTTTCGGGACAGACTGGTCACAGTGGACAAGGCAAAGGATCGGGTTATGAAAAGAGAACACGTGAAGGGTACTGGGACAAGACCATTGTATCATCGCCTGAAGAAGAGATATGCTATCTGGGAGAGCCACCCAGTCTGATTTGTCAAGAGATCGCACCCATCAGTTGCTGCACAAGACGTTCAAGAACAAACCAACACACCAGCTATTCAATCCCCATGCCCCACAAGAATGACATCAAATTGATCTGATGGATGTGGGGAAACAGAACGCGTGCCAATATGCATGTTGACGATTATTGATGTATTCAGCCGCTATGTCTGGCTACATGCACTCCCGAGCAAGTCAAGTCATGTAGTAAGGAAGGCTTTGGAAAAGACCGATGAACAACATGGACCACCCTACATTAGGTGTAGAGCGGACCGACTGGACGGGTACTGGCGATCCCAGCAACACGTCACGGAATTGGAAGCGAGTGCATGCCTATAGTGTACCGATTAGGTACTCGTAAACAGTCTATGTATTCCGTTCTCGTTGTTCTTGGTACAGATCAGGACCATAATAAAACAAGCTTTCTAGAACTGTTAACCGTTTCAAAATCGGCCCAGAAATGTCTGAGTTATCTAGGGAAACCCCCTTAAATTGTCTTCAAAATATTGCTTTTGACGTCGTAATCGTGTGTGCATAAACAGATCTAGAATGTTCTAGAACGTGGTAAATACATCACTGATCTAGCTGCACGCTGATTGGATACTGCTCGACCGATGATTGGGGGAAGCATCTGCCTCTGATGTCACGAGTAGTATAAAAGGGGTGAAAAACCAAGAATCAGGAGCATCGTCGGCATGGAGACTGCTCTGTTTCACTGTCCTTAGTGTGTGCCGTATCTACCCTGCCTGGAGGAGTCAGCTTGCGAAGCCCATCTGCAGAAACCAGCTGTGGGAATCGCCTGCAGAAATCTCTTCAGCTCCAGAGAATGTGTCGACTCACGCTATGAATATGTTAGCGCCTCAATTTTAGTAACATAGTAGCCTGTTCCGTACCGATGACTATTAGGTACTCAAGTAACTATACTATTGTACATCTAATTATTATTTCCGTATTTGGTACAGATGACTACAGTAAAATCTTTGAAACTGCAATTTTTTTAAATGCATGCTTTTTCTTCAAATGATCATAACTCAGTCAATTTGGATTCATTTGTTACGAGTTTGGTGTCAAAATAAGAGAAATATTTCATAATTTATTATGATATATTGGCATTATGTTTTGCCAATATATTCGCAAGTTACGGCTCCTCAAACAGACTGGTAAGTTACCTTTTGTATGGTGTTTAGGTAAATTGTATGTAATACGTTTGCATTACATGCATGGGCAAGGGGCGTTCACCTGCAATTCGATGGTGGGATCAAAATGTTCGCCACAGTCCAAAAATGGAGACGTAATCTGCTTTTATGTTGGCACAGATTTTAACAGCATGCTCCCTATAACATGATGCTACTCAGGCGGAAAGATGTTAAACATCTACAGTATGTACCATCGGGCGTCCGTCATGTGTATAAGCACTTCCTGTCATCTACAACATCTTCATAACGATCGTGGTACAATAAACTATTATTTCGTCCAAACTCCAGAGTAAATATATAATAGGGGTGTCGGGCCACCCCTCACCCCCACCCACAACCCTATAGGGCTGTGGG
Organism: Chaetoderma sp. LZ-2023a; assembly: GCA_034401795.1. NCBI lineage: Eukaryota > Metazoa > Mollusca > Caudofoveata > Chaetodermatida > Chaetodermatidae > Chaetoderma > Chaetoderma sp. LZ-2023a. Next base: position 37,216,510 of record CM067364.1, on the reverse strand, counting down.
ACCACCCTCACCCTCGCCCGACACCCCTATTATATATCTACTATAGACCACACCCCTAAAGACTCCACTGCTACTACTACTCCTGCACCCTACGGGTGCAGCTGCTTCTGGTGCTGCTACTACGGCCACATCTGTGACGTCATATGTGACATAATGACCACCTGGACGTCATATATGACGTCATTACCATCACACCACCCATGGACCGTGCCTATGGACCACACCTACATGCCATGAGGGCTGCATTCTTCAGATTCTAAATATCCTTTTAGAGGTAAGCCCAATTAAGGTATATGAACCACACGTCAATCATGGATGTTCTATATGAAATGGGATTCAATATTGATGACGCTCTTGACCGAGTAATGGAGGAGGACTGGCGGAGGACGACACGAGATTGGCTGATGAGTGGTGGCGACGCTGGGAAGAAGAGCGTGAGCATCAAAATAGGATCGATGATGAGTTAGAATATTATAGGGAGTTTTTCGAAATTCATGAACCTGAATTCCATTACATGTATGATATCCTCCTGATGGATGATGAGTTAGCATTTGATACAGCTCATTGAGGAAGGTGTCATCGACGAGTACAATGAGGATGCGGTAGCGGCACTGCAGGTGGAGGTAGCCCAACACTTTGGAAAAGACGAGGAAGATGATGATGAGGGTTATGAGTCTGATGAGGAGTCCGATGAGGAGATAGCCACCATGGTTTAAACCATGTTCCGCAGACAGCTCAAGAATGGAATTTCGCAACCAAGTGCCAGGGTAACTCGAATCATATACCGAGAGGGTATCACCTAATAGGATATATTGGTGAAACTCACCTCTACTATCGTGGAAAACTTCACAGTTAGAATCGAACCTGACAGGAATATTGCGATAACACTTGTGATGATCCCATCGAGTTAGAACAAGAATATCTCGACCAGACTGCTTAAACGAACGCGTAGTCACGACCGGTGTCACATCGGCATGAGGCGATTACCCACAGTCCCATCCAGCTGACTTGGTAAGGCTCACTTGGCAGAATGCTAAAGTGTCTACCATCTGCACCATGGCAGACTCTGGCATGTTCACATGTGACACAGAGGATCTGGTGCTGTCTTGCCCGCATACAACCCTGCCCCACCCTCTAAACACCATAAGGCCAAAATAAAAATAGTATTTGTTTCCGGTAAACCGCCCGGGTGAATTTTTGGCCTGTATAACCAAGCCGGCAACAAAATAATTTTTTTTCACCCAATGTGTGATATTTCCATGACACTGTTAGCTTGTGAAAATCGCGTTGTTAGCAATTTAAAAAACCCATTTTTAATGCATCTCTACTATGAGATACGAAAAGAGACCTACCTTCAAATATATTTTGCCTCAAAATCGCTAACATAGATGTATCGCTAAAGCATTTCCTGTTTGCATAAAATTTAAATGAAATCTCCAATTTGCATCGTAAATAAATGACTGTCTAGCTCACGTGATCATAATGCGCGTTTCCTTAAGGCCGAATTTAGGCTGTCACGTTGATAGCTACTCAGTCAAGGTACTTGAGACTGTCCTCCTATTGGCGAAAGTACTTACCCGAGTAAAACTATTGATATTTTGGCACTACTCCAGCGCGAGAGAGACGATCTAAACTTACCCCAACTGGCACCTATTACTCGTGATCGGAATTGACCGTAAGGTTTCGGTTTGTTTATAGGGCAGAATAATTGTATTTATAAACTTAGAAACTTTATATACTTATAAACTGTATAGGAAATTTTTCTTAAGAGCAAATTTGTAAGAATAGCGTGTATAATAATAAGAATCGTGTCACAGGGTGTGTCTACTTCAGACATATCTCTGCCCTGATACATTCCCGGCCCCTCTAGAAGTCGATACAGGCCTCAGATTTGTAAATCTCGACCGCCTATTAGATTAATACTAGTAGTAGGCCATGTATGTTCAAGATATAATAAAGTTTATTCCACACTTTTGTTGTCAAAATGCGCGTGAAACAGTCTTGGCGTGATTAAATACCTTCCTTATAAATATATTTTAAGACCAAATTTATGTACCAAACAACAAACACGGGACAAAATGTGCATCAATTTTGTAATGCTGATCAACATTAAATGATCCAAATTGAATTATTACGAACGACAATATAGCTACCGGTTCTTGAGATGGGAGGCACCATGTTCTTGAGAGATATACGCTAACCGGAGTTTATCAAACGGGTACCCGTTTTTTAAGATCATACTCAGTTCCTATCATGCAATGATAATATATAGATATTCCCGAATTCCGAGTCCCCGATTCCAGAATATTTATATCCGAGTACTCGCTCTAAAATAAACTCTTCAATTGGAGGCGAATCACGTGGTTTGTATTTTTTCGCGACGCCATTTTATATCAAATTGTGGATTAATTTTGATGTAATAAACGAGCTTTATTAAAGGATGCGCAATATTTAGGTGCTCAAATCAAATAATTTCACTTCACCGGTGATGTTTTGAGGTATACATTAAACGTAGGTGGTGGGAATTTTTACGGGAGAAAATACGTTGAATTTCCGTGGTATCAATTTTAGAACTTTTTTTGGGAAAACTCTGTAATATAAGTCCACCACCTTTCTCAGAGATGTTTGGTTGGAAATTGACCACCTCTTGTCCTAATAGAAGCCTAGGCTATTATTAAGCGAAATACAGTATTCCGTTTTTGTGTTTTAAACGGCGTTTGTAATTCCGAATCGGTAACAGCCTATGATTCTACTACTGGTAGTAATAATTTATTGATAAATTTTGATTCCCTGAAGCGCATTTCCGATCAGAACCAATCAGATTATTTTTGACACTACGTGATGGAAATACGTCATTGCAAATGGTATTGCGTTTGGAACACTTCCTCTATACATACCCTACTGCGTTTCTATTGGCCACTACAGTAATGCGCATGAAAACTATCCAATCACGAGCGAAGAACAATATATACTCTGCTTAATGTGCAACACCCTGTTTACATTAGTTCTTCATGGTGGATAGAGATAGGAATTGTAATCTGCAAAGTCAATGACGATGGAAACTAATGATATTTCTCCAACTACAGTTTGCGTTACAATAACTGTGCAAAAACCACAATCGTCGCTGGTTAAAACTATATTAAATAAAAGAATAACTAAATATCCTGCAGCAACAAGTTTTCTGGAATTTTTCGATCACTAGTATTGTGAGTAAAAAGTGATGGTTTAATGAGCATATCTATGTCTTATTTTAATTCAAACTATATCATGTCTGAAAAGGAAAAAAAATAAAAATTTAAATACATTTATTCCTCCCACCCGGTTTGCAGGAAACCTATTTTTTATGGATGGCCTAAAAGTGGCAGACAGAATATATCCTCACGTTGGTGAAAGCGGACATAGATAGTTTTCCACAGACGGTCGCGGATGGGATTGTACTGAGGTTCATCTCAGAAGTGGGCCCAGTTAGCATCTAATATCAGGCTGTCTGAGGCGGCCACCACAGGTATGAGCAGTAGTAGAACCAGCATCCTATATATGGAGGGTTAAACCAAACAGCGTGAACCCCTCGAGAAATATCTGTGTCAGATCGAGCCCTGTGTTGGCCTCGATGCTGATCTTCATCCCATCAGGAGCAGGTCTTAACTGCTTCACTTTACCACCAGTTAGAAGCCACAGTTCTATCACAATAGGGGTTTTCTGCAGACTTGTGAGCCCAACACGCTCGAGTGGCTTCACCGAGGACTTCGCATTCGAGGAATATTGATGGCTTCCTCTGGTCCATCAAAAGGTTGACACAGCAGAAGCTTTCCTCCAGTGACCCCAATCCTATGACCAACCTCAACTAATTTTGCACCACCCTGTCCTATATAGGTAAGGAGGGATGACCCACGGTCATAGAGCGTTTGGGCCATGCCATCCTTTTTCACAATGGTGGAGAGTGGGAAGACTTCAAGGTCAATTACTGCCAGGGGCCTATATGGTGGCAACCATGGTTCCCACTCACCTTCGCAGGCGGGGCGATACCGGACTTCATTCTTCCCGAACATGATCTGCAGACACTTTGCCAAGGTCAATAGTATACCATTGTGTGTCATGGGTTGGGCATTGCACATAGCAATCAGAACCACTTGGAAGCTAAGGTCGGCAATCAGGGTGTCAACGTCTGTTACCGCCACATTCGACAGCTCAATCAGGGGCTCGAGAATGTATCGCTTCTTCGGAAAATCGTAGCGAAACACGCCCTTATCACCATCAATATCTCGACCCAGACGCTCCTTGGAGACGTCCTTTAGGTCCATTAATAGTTCAACGCCATCGACAGTAATGGAATGGAGTGAGAATGTCTTGGAGTCTGCTCCATACTGTAGGACAAAAGACTTGCCATCGCTTTCCTTAACCTTGGCAACATCAATGTCATACACGTCCATGAGATTGGCTAGACTGGTAGAGTGAGCAAATATGGACTCCATTGTATACAGGGGGTTTAAACGGAGCATATAGCCATGTCGATTGTCCGATTGCTACTCCAAAATGGGGAGAATGTCATCAGACCATCTCTTGTTGGTAGACGTGTGGTTCAGTATTGGATAGAATGGGTTCTCTCTAAGGTAGCTCAGCATTCCTCCACGTTTGTCCATGCTGATGTGTTACATCCACCAGCGGGCAGTACCTACCACAGCTCTCTGGCTAAAGTTGGGTTATACGTGATAGAATATCTGCCAGGAGCCACCAGCAAACTGTGGAAAGTGATCAGCCCCAATCTGTTTACCAATGCAAATCACCTGTTTGCCAGGTCTACCATTAATCTATATGCCAGGGATGGTCTGTCGGATGACCAATTAGAGTTTATACTGCTGTTACTCATTGACCTGTCTACATGAGATTATGCAGGCTAAACAGATAGAGAACTGCTCCATCCCCGATGTGCTAGTTCAAATTTACGAATGGCAGTGGTTGAACTCGTATGAATGGAATGCCAGAGTGGCGCATAAATCTCTGGACAATGCTGAGAGGCTGGCTAAGCTGATAAAGGACTGCCCTTCATGATCCCCACACAGATAAAGGAGCTAAATGAGCAGGGATCGGCTGCAGTGGGGGAGCTTGAATGAACAGGTTACCAGAGAGGCAAGGAGACGAAGGGACTACAACATGGCTCAAGAATATGATAGCCTCATCCAGCCTGGGGGAGGGGGTGCCACAGTAGGGCCAAACTTGGATAACGAGTTTGATGAGTCTATTGAATCATACAATTGGAAGAGGAGAGGGTGCAGAAGTATAAATATGATGGCAGGCGTACTACCAGGGGAACAAGGTGACGTTCCAGATGTCACGACTGTGCAAGTTACTGGCACCAGATATTATGCTAGATGATGGGTATTTGAGAGAGGTATGTCTCCACACCAATTAGTTCACACACTTCACTAGTTTAGCTGAGATGATTCCCATGATGACTCATCGGCAGATCCTACTGGTGATGGCGAGATAATACGAATTTAAGACCTAAGTATACCATTGCTAAATCAGAGTGGAGAAAGCAGCCTAATCTATGTCCCACCTTAGCGCCTGATGAGGGTGGTACAGTCAACGGCTGGCGACTACAGCAGATTGACACTATCAGACAGAATCTTGTTCATGAGACAGAAAAGTACAGCAGAACACACATGCGATAAAAAGCAGCCTACAACCGTCTCACACGCACAACCAGAGCTGGTTGGATGATTGGAGCCAGTGCTGGTGTGACAGCCACAGGGGTGGGTGCTATCGTCGCTATCCTGCTGGGTGCCATGACCCTCGCCTCAACTGTCCTGGCTGCTGGCTTGGTGGTTGAACAGCGCCAGCTCACCAGGAAGCTGGTAAAGCATGCTAAGTATGTTACCTTAGCACAGAGCAGCCAACGGGTCGTTGACGAATCGGTCAGTAAAGCTCTCGGGAATGGACAGATCGATGAAGAAGAGTAACACCATGTACTGAAGCTCCAAAAACCCTGTACCGCACAGAGAAACCCAAAGTGCGCCAGCAATTCCTCAAAGCTGCCGGTGGGAAGGTGGACATGGATGCATTAAAAAACGAAATGCTGCGGAGGGGCTGCATCGCAAATCTCTATGAGACCATGTAGTCTGTTGCGTCTGCAACAGTTTTAAGATGACTACTATAGATGGCCTTCCCAGTGAACCTCATGACGATCATGCAGACCGAATCAGCCCTCCCAGATCTAACACCAATCTCTATTATGGTCGATGGGTGGTCCCGCATCAGCTTCTCCACAACCACTGACCAAACTCACAGTCACCATCAAGGATGCGAAAAAAGCTCACACCTGGATTGTAGGCCCGAATCTCTCATTCTGGAACAGCTGAACTTTGCCATCTAGGATGTGGCAGGAAGTGGCATTGCGGCGGTTTGTTTTTCACTTCTATTCTGTACCCCATGGAGCTGTGCTCATTGCCAGCAGTCTCAGATTCCATGTGTACTACACGGTGAGACGAATCCTCCATGAGCTGGGCGCAAGGCTGCCTGATACAAATGGTTTGGACCATTTTGCAGCCAGCAGACAGTTCAATGCCCACTCAAACTATCGGTGGCATGGTGGTGACAATAACAGGCTGGGCATTATGTATGGTGACCCGAGAGGAGACTACTCGGGGTTCCCCTATCAAACATCACTGAAAATTGGCTGTCAGAAGACTGCAACATTTTCATTCGACCCAGACTCAGTGACTGAGTCTTTGGTGCGGAATATGCACATCATCAGCATCAAACAACAACACCCAGATGCGTGGAAGTACTTTGTTCCACACACAACCTCATGGCATACACCACCGGGGATCGGTTGAATCAATCAGTCCTTAGAAGCAGTATGTTATTGTCTCCTGACAGCCCAGACCAAGCTGCGCCACGCTATAGATGGGGGTGAGCAGCAAAGAGGTGCAGGCCATGTTCAACAGTCTGGTCGATAATATGATCATCGTTGCAGACCCTAGCAGCCTCATTGCCAAGTTCTAGCAGGCCTTGCAGAAGGCTCGCTGCCAGCTGGACTTTGCCATATCTCCACACCTACGGCTTATTCCGAGCAACCTGATCGTGAATATCGAGGACCTGGTGATCAGGGGCTATAACAACATGACAGTCAAGAGAAATTCCCCTGGTGTCCACTTTGGGTTTAAAACTGACATAAACTCAGCCATGCATGTCGTCCCAGCGCCTGTGACACCATCCTCACAAGCATCTCCATGGTCTCCACAAGCCAGTGCTACCATCATTCCGACTCCATCAGCACCGTACAGAGTGCTGGACAACACACAGCGACGCATGCTAGCACCCACCACTCCGCCCAGCAGCACTAGTGCACTCGGAATGATAGCCCTCTGAGTGGCGTCAGGTCTGGCTATTGCTGTGCTCGTACCAGTCTTCTCTGCCGCTAGTAGATCATCTAAAGGATCATCCCGACTGTCCGGTGTGGCAACTGCTGTCGGGGTTGCCTGAACTAGCTTACTCTGACCAGACTGCCCCCTATGCATGGCAAAAGCATACACAGCCACGGGCTGGATGGTTCAGCAGTACAGCCCGTTTCCAGCGTGTAGTAGCGCAGAGCCGTGTTCAACTCAGAGTCAGGGGATGCCATGGATGTATATAGTAACTGAAAAACATCCGAAGATACTCATGACCCTTGTAGAATCCATTAGCACACAGGAGCTGTTCAGCGATACTACTGCCCATGATGAGGTATTCGACGAAGCAGATCTGCCCCTTACCAAATCCTAGGTAGAGCTTCACGGCTCTCGGCTCCTCTATTAACACAGCACTAGAGAGCTCGTTCAACTCATCTGGTGGCTTCTTGTAGCTCATCAATTCGGTGTGGAAGACGTCATAGTTCTTAGTACATAGTACCAGCTGGTCCATGTTTAAGCTGCTATTTATAGCACGGAACTGTATGGATATTCCCGAGTACCAATCTAATCAGCTAACAGATGCAGACCGCGTAGATCTGGTTAGCTCTCTCTCGATAGGATGTACACATTTAACTGCATTGTATACTCCGTGCTTAAATAATGATCTCAATGGTACAGATTGTAAAGCACATCATCCCAGAGAGCCAGGGGAGCCTTCAGAAGGTGCAGAAGCTGGTCTTTCATGTCGTCAGTAACGTGGCAGTGAACATTGCCATGGTGATGATGATGGCCGGAGCGAAGTACTACCAGCAACCGACGCAGCCATCCTCACCACAGTCACAAGTGGGATTGTCAGGCACTGTCTGGAAATAATGCACCCCATCCCAAAGATCACCATCATTGCTGTCTCGTACACTGCTGCCATCTAGCTCATGGGCGAGCGCATTCCACTAATGGAAGCCGCAGCTCTGGGGTTAGCAATGCGTTCCCAGGCTGAGATTATCATGGCCTATGTCTGTCTACGAGTGCCCTAGCTGAGATTATTATGGCCTATGTCTAGGTTTCAGATGGGTATATAGGAGACGATGGAAGCCTGACAGGTCCATGAGACAACAGCAGCCTATGAGGCATGGCAGCCTATGCCAGAGTCGCAGGCACACAATCGAGCATGAGGACTGCGGATCTCCAATGCCCAGAAATAGTGGTTAGCCCACAAGGTATTCCCGTGCAGAGGGCTAGTATCCTGAGCACTGCAACCTATTTCCTTTGCCCACCACGTGGTCTAGCTATGCCCACCCGTTTCACTGGGGATATGACTAGGTTTAAGACACTATGTAGAGCAATATAAACCACAATGACATCACGTCAAGGTGAACATGCCAGGTCCCTAGCTGACAAAGTCATAGCTAACCTGCAACCAGTCTGAGACCATCCTCACACGACGTGACCTCCATGCGGTATGTGTCCACAGAATGACAGTTGGAGATGTGGACTGGGGGAAGGTGAAGAACAGTATGTTGTTCTTTCGTGCCATGTTGGTGACTGACTCCGAATTTTGGACCTAGTCATGGACATCCTGGCTGCTGATGAACGTGTGGACAAGAAGGACGGCTATGAGGCCTGCCACCTGGCTGAGGATATTGCTGTCTAGAAGAATGTCCTCACTAAAGAGCAGAAGGAGGTCGTGTATGACGTCTTCGACCAATGGCACATAGGAAGCAAGACATCTTCATCCAGATGAGACTGTTGCCCCCATCTCCTTCCCAGATTTCGACGAGAAGGGAGAGCTACGGGAGATCCGGGGTACCATACTGACCAGAGGCCTTGTCGGAAGCACTGACATGCTAGGACAATTGGCCATCAGCAAGGCCAAGACTCTATAAGGGCATTGACGTCAAGGACATGGCATTGATGCGTGGAATGCTCGAAGTTGATGAGGCTGGTGTCATCAAAGTGATGGCTGAGTCATATGCGCAAGACCTCGTTAAGGACCAGCTCAAACCGCGGAGCTCATTCCAGTAGCATGGAGAAAATCTCAAGGCAGGCACCATTGGCCTGATATCACTCTTGATGGCAAAACAGGCACTACCACCAGTCTCGAACTACCCGAGGTGAAGAAGTCCGGGTTCTTCTGCCTGCCATTTAAGACCTCTTAATAGACATGGCTAGCCGTGCTTGCATCATAAGGATACTCGATGTTCTGGACACTGCTACTGACACAGGCCCTCTGCGTTACCTTCTCAGCTGTTGTTGGATTTCATGCTCGACACCCTCACATCCTGTGTCTCGGCCGGTGGTACAACGCTGCCGGCCATGCAGGCAATAGAGCTCATACGGGAAGTGCTTCCATTTAAACTCCAAAACATAGACGAGGCTACAGCCAAACAGTTGCTGGCCATTGTCTGGGAACATGTCCGTACCATACAACAGTAGACGGGCAGGTGGTGCTGATCAGGGCCCCTTCGGGACAATGTAAAACCATTTTACTATGTTTCCTGCTTATTGATGACCCCGCGATGGACCAGAAGACAGTCACCTACCTCAGCAATATCACCAGGCGCATCTGGCACACCAAGGTCACTGTGTTCATCCTCTTTCAGATTTCAGAAGTATACCCATGAGATCTCACCAGACATCCGCCACAATGCGAGGTTTCTATACTTCAGCTCCAGGTGTGGGCATTCCCTGCTCGAGACCATATAGGAAATGCCTCGAGGAGACCAAAAAGGACTTTATCCTTGGTATACAGAGGGTAGCGGAACTGTACCAATTCATATTCAGCAACAAGAAGAGGGGGAAGCTCTCACACATCAAGACATCACTGGATAAGGCACAGACCGCCATCTACAAATTGAATCGAGCTAGGAAGCTCATGTGTGTCGAGGGACTGCATGATTTGATGTGACAGTCTTGTGTCTTTTTCAGGCTTGAGGAACTCGCCAGTAACTCGTCACTAGTCGTCAGTAACTCATCACTACTCGTCAGTAACTCGTCACCACTCGTCAGTACTCGTCACTTAAACTCTAACCACTGGGGAAATCAGATGCCATGGTCCTCTTCTTCTTGAACCTCGTCAACTATGTGGCTCATAGAGCCAGCCTGAGGAACTTCATCAGAACCTGAGTGTTGTCGCTGTAACTACCAATTGAGGATCAGATGTCATGACCCGCTTCTTCCCAAGCTTCTCACGGAAGAGCCACTTCGACCGTGCACAACTAGCATCTGAGTGCCAAGTGGTTTTGATGAGGTAGTCATAATAGATCTTGAGGAAGGTTGGAAATCCTGCCAGATCCCCCACTATCCTCTCTTGCCCCGCTTTATTGAAGATGTGCTCAATGCCCTCCTGGTCAGTGGCATGACCCTCTTGCATACCGGTGGCATGTCCAACCTCGTGGCTCTCAGTCAGTGGAACTGATCTCATCTCGGAAGTAATCCGTGACTCCAGACTGTAGAGCTTCCAGCATGCTATGCTCATCATCAGTGGGGATGTCGAATACACCATCCCACTTCGCCACTGTTAGCAGATCTTTGGGATCAACCCTAGCCTCCGGAGAGCGAAAATTATAGGGCTATTGGTGGGTGTCATGTGGAGATCTAGTAGACAACCCGTTGGACTGTCAAACTTCTTGTGCAGGATTCTGGCCAGCATCTCCCTGACAGATCTGGATACAGACTGCGGTGCTCCTAGTGAGGACAGAATCTCCTGGTCAAACGGAGTTGGCTGGGATACCGTGGCATGGATGACATTGATGTCACGACGTAGTCTTCCGACCTGAGTAATGGATGAAATGACTGGAGCAGCCATGCCCCCAGTCGAGCCGATGCCCGTAGACTTGGTGGTGCGACTGCACTGCGAGAAAAGAAGCACTTTACGGAACATAATGCCATTTAATCTGTCTATAGATGGAGACATTAAATATGAAGCTGCACGTGCAGCATCCAGACAGAGCAGTTGAACCTACGACCTCACACCACACCGATCCTCAGAAAGACAGCCTGACAGTCATTCGACCTAGTATCCATGATGTGAACCCTCTATCCATGGCAGGGAAGTACATCGACTTTGCTATCTCAGGACAGATCCATGAGATTAGGAGCATGACACTCAAGTTCAAGCTCTAGAGTACCGCATAGAAGGCAGTAGAGCTCACGCAGGTGGGAGATTATGCAGAGCAACAACACCCTGTACACCACCTATGTGAACGATGAGTACAGAGTCCTGGCTCCACTGGCTCATGGACCTTCCTACTATGCGACGAGTAAATGGTACTATGCCGTCGGATGTAATGAGGGCTTCACAGAATTCGGCTTACAACCAAATGTAGAAATGCCTGTTGCGGTGCCACTCTGCTCCCCCTTGAGAACACACACACACACACACACACACACACACACACACACGAACCCGGCCTTGATCTGGGACACACTGTTCCTCCGGGTGTACACTACTCACCTTACTAATGTAATGATGACCTCTCCATGACTTCATGTCTGGCATGATGAGAACGACCAGGGACTACAATGTGCAGGCTCTAGACAGCGAATCCTACATGTAGAGCGAGAGCACCAGCAAGCCCAGGCCATGGATAACCGGCGCCTAAAGGTGCCTCGGGTTGCGTAACTGTGGCAGTGTTGGTTCAGAAAGGAAGAATGGGCCAGGAGGTGGGTGAGCTAGACGACTTCAAACTTGTGGTGGCTGGGACCAACGTTCTCGGTGAGCTGCCCGATGTTGCTAATTGCTGTCTCTATTGACAGAAAACGAAGTTGTATGCCCTACTCCATCCAACCAATGACCACGGAGATTTCGAGTTGGCACTCGATGGTCAGTACAACCTCGGAGGTAGGGATATCTCGCCTAACCATGGCAACTAGCTCAGCTTTCATGTGGGGAACGTGCTTGGAAATCAAGCAGGTACTCGCGCAGTTGGCAGGACGGTGCTGTACTTAGACTATGCAAAGGTGTGTGTATTGCACACTGCTGTTATTCAGCTTGAGCGCATGTAGAGCACGATTCCTGTCATCATGGTACCACCGACAGCCATCACTACTATGGCCTCGATCGTCTTCTGAGCTGCCGATGCCTCATAGTTGAGCATTGGTGAGGCGATCTTTACATCCCCATAGTACTCGTTAAGACTCTTTTGTTGCCGTCGGCGTGCCTGCCTTTGGTGCATAAGCGTGGGTGACTTGCTGTACTCAAACTTCTCCATAGACAACTTCTCCGTCGCCAGGTTAGGACATTTTCACTCTACATCTGCAGGCTTATGGCCAGCGAAGCTGAGACCTCAGTTCGCCAAGGCGAACACGCCTGCATTTAAGATTGCGGAGGCCATGTATCTTACTATATATATATATATATATATATATATATATATATATATATATATATATATATATATATATATATATATATATATATATATATTAAAGCTGTTGTATAGCAGCGGATGATGTATAAACTGGAAGCTTCTGAAGATCCAGTGGATGAGGACTATGATGATGACGACAATGACTATGACGACGATGAGGACTATGATGAAGATGATTATGACGAGGACTATGATAATGGCGACTATGATGGTGATGATGTAGAGCCAGAATCCCGCCAGCTAATCCACCTAGCTAAAGGGATCTATCGTAGCTACATGAAGGGCTCTCTTGGCCTGTTAGTGGCAGTGGAGGCTCTGATCACTCTGTTCACGACGAAGGCTGGTGAGACAGTCCGCAAGATTGCTGCTAATACTCCATAGAGTTGAGAAGATCTCTGAGGCTATTCCAGTCATTGCCTCGGGGGTATGTACATTCTTTAGAGTTGCTGGCCCGTGGCTGCCATATGTTGCTATAGCACTCACAGTCATCTGGCCCGCCAACCATTTAAGACATGCTATGTAGCATGGCGTCGCTCTACGACCTAGTCCAGACCCTTAACTTGCGAGGCTTAGTCAATAAGCTGCCCTTCTCTGATGATCCAGCAGAGATTAGATGACAGTGTTTCCAGGTATTCAGCGATGGTCGTATGAATTATGACTGTCTGTTCGTCTGTCTAGAGTTTGCCCAGGCTGTGCATAAAACTACAGGAGTCAATGTGAGTGATGAGATCCGAGAGTTCATCAACCAACTCTCTTGACAGGATCTATTACAGGCCCGGTGGCTATTACCATGAACCGCACCAACTAGTCGAAGCCACACACTGCAAGGGTCATAACTTCACACTGGAGAGTGTCAGGCAGTGGCTCTGAAGACAGGAAATGTGGCAGATATACAGGCCGGTCCCACCATATCAGGCGTGCACACGTCGGTGAGCCCATTCCTAACAGGGTACACCAGGCAGATGTGGTGTTCCTTCCGCATCACAGAGTGGGATGCAAGACCTACAAGTATGCCCTCACCATCGTCGATGTAGCTAGCAGATATAAGGCTGCATTACTGCTCACTGATAAGTCCGCAGGCCAGGTGGCAGCCATGTTCCAAAGTGTCTATGAGGATCCGAAAACGCCCCTCCAGTGGCCAGAGTTGCTGCAAGTTGATGATGGTAAGGAGTTCAGAGGTAAGACTGCAGCCCTCATGCGGAAACATGGCATAGTAATTATGCGTGGTGAGGTAGGGCATCACCGTGCTCAAGCAATCATTGAGCGGTGGAATCGGACACTGTCAGAGAGACTGTTCCCACATCAGTATGCTCAGAAGATGACGGCAGTTGGCGATCGTTCCAGAGTATAGATACGAGGCTTACCCATTGTAGTTGAGAAAGGCCGCCAAATCTAAAAGGGAGTGCGATTAGGTTAGACTGGCTCAAGAGGTTGCGCAAACCCGTTCAAGGCCTATATGAGCGCCATTTTAATACTTGATTCACCTCCGCTTGGACATGACTACCATTATACCACCATAACAACTTTGTACACAGGCCAATAGCCAAACTGACTATGACAGGCATGTCCGCATGGAGGTCAATCAAGTATGAAAATGGTGTTCATGTGGGCCTTGAACGGCTTTGCGCAACCTACTGACTGTTTAAACTGCTCTCCTACTAATCAGACGTATATTGCCTTTTTACACAGAGGTCTGTTTACACAGAGGTTTTAATCATGCATAGTCTGTTTAAGAGAAGTCTTCTCTATCGACCTTTATGCATTTATCACAGTGTAGAATTCTATGATCAAGGAAACCCAAATCTATCTAAGCGTCTCTGGTGACAAGGCTGTGTTACCGACTTAGGTCTATGGATACGAAAGTACATCCTCTGGAAGAAGGCTCAGAGAGAATCATAGCTGCACTATTAAAATGCAGTTCGGATGTCATATGCATAATCAATGTCTATATTCCCTCAGCAGGAAGATGATCCACCGGCAATATGTATAGGGAGGCACTGGCTGAAATCTGGGAAATTATGTGCAGATATGGGAATGAAGGTGTAATATTGATGGGTGACTTCAATGGATCCATCCGTAGAGATCCACCAACGGAGTTTGACAAATTACTGCACCAGTTCGTAAAGGCGGATGGTCTATCTCTACCTGATTCATATCCAACAGATGCCACGAGAAGTCCTGACAATGTACAGAATCGAATGATTGCGCAGAGACCATCAGTCATTGACTACATACATCCTGTTCAGAGGCCCCAGTAATCTAGTCAGAAATGTACTAGTGCTATCTGAGGATAATGATATGGATGTAGAGACATGTAACGGATCTGACCATAAGCCAGTCTCAAACCAGCTTAAATAGTACCCAACCAAGGGAGACATACGTGACAGAGAGGGGTCCATAGAGACTATGCAGAAACTGTCGGCCAAAAAGTACAAAATATTCGTTCAGAAAGCATCGACTCTTTGACTGGGTTGGAACCGCTGATATCAGATACCATATCAGTCCTATCTGTGGCTACAGCTGAGCATGTCCCAAAGAATGCACCTAGGATGTCCAGGGTGAAACCAATACCTCTGGTAACTCAACAAAAACTGAATCAGTGCAAAAGAAAATTCTGGCAATGGAAGATGCTCGGGAGAAGTGAGGATGGCCCCTTGAGACAGGACATAACGATATTAAATAAATCTATCCATCAAAATCAACGCAAAGTAGAATACAATAAAGGGAATGGCCTTCTTCGGCGAAGTTCAATCATCTTTTGTAGGAGGCAAAAAGATGTTGTTTAAGCTCATTAATCGCCGAAGAGCAAGTATCCAGACAGTTGCGGACGAGTTGATCGTTGACTCAGATCAGATCAAGATATCCTGTGTGGCTGGGCCAAATATTTTGAAAACCTGGCAACCCCAACAGACAGGTAAACATTGATAATGTATATAAAGATGATACAGAGGCCGAAGTAGCCATCTTGGAAGTAGTAGCAGAGACTTTATCAGTCGACATTGATCCAATCACAGACGATGAGGTAATGCAGACCATAAAGCAGCTAAAAAACAACAAAGCCCCTGATGTGAATTGAATTATGTCAGAACATCTGAAGAATGCAGGGGAAAGCATTATCCCAGTGTTGACCAATAGCTTCAACTTGACGATCAAATTGCTGATGGTGCCAGGATACTTTAAAGATGAACTGATCTTGCCTGTGGCCAAGAAAGGTACACCAAAACACATACCTGCTAACTACTGTGGCAATCAGGTCAACTGCCTGATTGGGAAGGTTCTAGAGATAGTAGTGATACAGAGGTGTAACTCCATACTGAAAGTTAGCCAATCCAGACTACAACGTGGATTCACGGATATGGTATTGGTCCTCAATGCCACTCTAATTGTTGGTGAAACCAAATTACGAATATGACGATAGCAAGATCATCTATCTGTTATCTTCCTGGATGCAGCTAATGCGTTCGATGTGTTGTGGATTGATGGATTGTTGCAAAAACTCTTCAATACAGGCATACCTAAACCCCTGAGGTTGATCATGTTCGACTGGTGTAGAGGGCTGCGAGCAAGAGTAAAGCGGAATGGTGATCTGTCAGAGCACTTTAACATCAAGCAGGGCACTTGTTAAAATCGAAAGTTCTCCACTGCGATGTACAAGGTCTACACGAACTCGCTGCTTGATAGAATTGCGAAAGCCGGCATAGGTGCGAAAATTGGGTACTTAGACACGCATGAAGTGGAGCTTGCCGACTTTATATCCAAAGTAGTCGTAACCAGCAGAACAAACCAGTTGTCAAAGCTTAGAATTTCTTGACCAATCATGGCCATTGAAGTGTTAAGTTGACCAATCCTGACCATTAAACCATTTAACACTCAAGCCTGCCAAAGCAACGTGAGAACGAACCTTGAGAAATGTTAATTTTTGCAGACCAAGGACTGGCAAAGCTATTTTTTGAAAATTGACTACTGTAATGTCTGTCTCGATAACTGAGCCAGTCAGTCCAGAGGTAAACTTGCCAAAATCATCTCTTGGTCTACAAATTGACATTTTCTATGACAAATGGGTTGAGCCAAAGGCTCTAATTATGTAGTATGCTATGACTGGAATTATGTAAGATGAAAAATAGAGTTAATGTTGAATGTGCTTTGAACAACTCGGTCATGATTTAATATTGTACCCATATCTGGGTGTACACCCATTCTCATGTTGTGAATTGGTAATTATAGCAAGGTTCGTACTGATCATGGAAATCCTGGAATGTCATGGAATTTGAAAATTTAAATTCCAGACCTAGAAAGTCATGGAAAATCAATGTTTTTAATCATAGGTCTTGCAAAAGTCATGGAAAATGGTAATCATGTAAAATAACTCTGTTGGCATAAACATGATAAATAATCTCTATGCAATAACAAATTATGGCAACAGCTTATCAAAACAAGGCTGCGGCTTGGTTGTTGCAATATTCAGACCTTTTGCTGAATAACTCTGATCTTATTTTTTTAGCTATATCATAAATTTTATACAAATCTAGATATTAATTCTCAGAGGTCATGGAATTTGTTAATTTTAGTCTTGAAATGTCATGGAATTTCAAGCGCGCAGAAAGGTGTACCATCCCTGTTATAGATTATGCTCTAATGTTTGTACACAGGTCTCTGACCAATTTGTGGATCTCATTCAAGAACCTTCCCTATCCAAAATACTAATTTGCACGGGTCAAAGTATTATTTAGCTATGTGGGCAGTGATCTGTAATCTTTAAGGCACGATGGTTAGCCTTGGATCTATCTACTAAGTCTGATTAATTTTTAATTTTACTATTAACGTCTTTCTAACAATTTCAAGTCAAATCGGTTTTCTGATTTAAGCAGATTTCTGAACACAGTAATAGTGGATGTCTTATTCTTAATTAGAGAGGTTTTTCATAAAAATAGCAGAGTTCTTGTCATTCCAGTATCATTTCTTAAGGTCTGACCATACTCAGTAAATTATAGCCTGGCATGTGGAAGACTGGCGCAATCAAACATCTCACTGAGGCATGCAATCTTGACATCTCACTGAGGCAACCCTTATCATTTATTTAATTATTGTTTGGCAATTGGGGGAACGCAAATCTTATTAACATGACATGGACAATGTGTGCAATCTTTAGCACGCCTGGCTAGAATGGCCAAGTGAGGTTATGCCATGGCGACCGTCCATCTGTTATCCGTCATTCGTCCGTCAGCTTTTGCTTTAAATCCTCCTAAATCGCTGAGCAGATTTTAACCAAATTTGACTGAAGCATCCTAATTGGTGTAGGTTCTAGAACCTTTATTCAGAGTTTTGATTGGTCAATTGTTTGGATGAAAGTCAGATTTTATGATAGATTTACGGGAAATTGTAAAAATGCATCTCCTTCCTAGCCACTTGACAGATTTCAACTAAGTTTGGTTAGAATCACCATATTTTGACAGGCTTCAGGATTTCTATTAATAATTTGGCGTCATCATTTTTTAGGGTGAAAATCTGAGATTTTATGAAAGATATACCAGATATTGTCAACACACATCTCCTTATCCGCTTGACGGATTTCATCCAAAGTTGATTAGAATTACCATATGGAAGGTATAGGATTCTAGCATGCTGGGCTCCAGGACTTCTATTCAGAATTGTGCTTGGTAAATTGTATGGGTGAAAATTTTAGCTTTTATGAAAAATTTACCGGATTTTGTCAAAATGCATCTCTTCCTAAGTAATCAATTGATGGATTTTATCCATATTTGACTGGAAAGATCCTACTGTAGTAAAATTACGCACCATGTCATGCAAATGGTTCAAAAGCTAATGGTTCAGGTGGGAATCACATGCCCTTCTTGGGCCTCTTGTTCATACAGTCTTGCTGTCTCTGAGAGTTGGCTTTGTCTTCGCCATTAACAGTGTGCAGTAGCACAATTTCAATTAATTACACAAATTATCATTCAAAAGGAAATTGAATGGTAACATCTCTCTGATGTAATTGTTAAAAGCACTCATTGAATATGCAAACTAATGGCTAGTTCATAATTGTCAGGGTGGGAGAATTTACTTGTTACTATATCCCTGCTGGCTATGAGGAGCCTGTGCAGCTTTAGCACAGACCAGGATTTCAGTCGACAATATAAACAAGTGCGCCACACTATAATTGCAACATAGGCAGCTTTGTCATAAATGTCAAAAATTTGACGGACAGACTAACAAACTGACGAGGCACATTCGAGTGTATGCGCTATGTCTAACAAAGAAGTGGCAGGAAACGCATACAATACATCTTATAGTGTCCAGGCGTACACATTTTACCGTGTATGAGCGCGGCCATTTTGTGAAAAAAGTAGTTCCGTCATTGCGATGACGCAACAAAATGGCCAGTCATTATCTTAGAGGTATATTCTCGGCAAAGCACAAAGCTACGGCTCTATGTTTAGATCGCATACTTGGGTGGCAGGATGCTTTTCCCCATTCACAGCAAATACTCCCTAGGCTGACGAACGTCTGTCTTGTGGTGAATTATACGGATATGACGGTGGCCTAGGCATCTTAGCTCTCACGGGTCAGTAGTGTAGCCAGGTGGGGGGGGAGGGGAGGGGCAAGGGGAGCGCTCGCCCCCTAGACCAATCTTCCCAAATGTGCCGCCTACATCATGTCCGTAACACATACAAGTTTCTGGACGTCCCAACCTTAATCTACATAGAAAATTAGAACTATTTGAATTTACAACATTGGTACTGTCTTCTTGTTATGCTTGGTCATCGCTATGTTAAGACTTTTTGTTTTAATTACACTACATCAAGTCAAAGAATAGTAGAATACACGCTACTTTCTCGGTAGAATGAAATAATTGGCGACGCTGGGGTGTTATTTTCTCTTTATTAAAGAAACTTAAGCAGATTCCGACGCCTAATTGGTGTGCGGGATGGCGCCTTTTAAGCCCTCGCTCAAGTGGGGTGGCGCCTTTTTAGACCTCGCTCCCCCTGACGTGAAAACCTGGCTACGTCACTGTCACGGGTATCGATCTCTATTAGTTCAATGGGTTTGTATTCCTCGTTTTGAAATGGCTGATACCCAAATTGTTCAGGGTGCGGGGTTGGTATCGCAGATCTTGGTAGTAATAGGGCTGCTGTTTCTGGCATCTGGCGATGTTGGGTCGATAGAGCGAGTGGCCTATGATGAAGCGGAGGCCCAGGTAGCATCAACCAATCCGAACAGCCTCCCAGCTCTTCGCCGCATTTTGGTGATGTAGATCGTTTGATGAGTGTCGGTGATTGCTATATTGACACGTGACAGTGATGATTGGCACGTGTAGTGAACCATGACAGTGTTAGGGGCGTGGAAATTGTTAAGGGCGGGGCCAAATGAAGGGTCACGTAAGCCCTCACGGCAAATCAGAACAGCCACTTATACATTCACAACTGCTCGGGGTGTAGATCTATTGACAGGTATTTTGGAACTAATTTGACTGGGCTATGTGGCTGCCTATGGCAGCAAGTGCGTCGAGTCAAATTAGTTTCAAAATGTTCAACAGCATGTTTACTAAATAGGAGAGACATGTAATTCGTACAACGTGTCGGACTATTAAGAGTTCAAAATGGGACAAATAGAATCATTTATGATGTAATAATTATAACGTCATCCTACACGCCGTTTAGCTGATGATGACGTCATATGACATCAGATTATAGATGGATACTCTGGAAAGGTGAATTAAAATTAATTGAATATAAATATTTCATGTGTGTACATTTCAGGCTCAGATTCCTGTTAGAAGTTGTGTCTGATGAAAGTGATGACGTTATGGCTGATGAAGGTGATAACCATACACGGAAGTTGTCTTGTAGACTATTTGATGCAATTCGCGATAACAATATAGAACAAGTGAGGATTTGCGTTAGCCAAGGTGTTGATTTAACGTTAGACCATAAGTTTAATTTAGAAGAAGATAATTGTGCTTTTGATTTTAATATTTGTCCTTTTGCAAACGCTTGTCGTCTCGGTCATGAGGAGATAATGGCAGAGTTGCTAAAAGCTGGTGCAAATCCCAATCACATTTCTGGAACCCATTTTTATCCTGTTATGCATATGGCAACAGAGGAAGGTGTCATAACATTGTCAATGATAAGATCTTTGATATCCTATGGAGCCGATGTCAATCTCAGAGATTTTAATGAGCAGACTATTTTGCATATTTTGGCCCGGTATAAATGTAATGATACAGATGACAACTTAGTTGCTGCTGTTAAGCTCCTGTTGGATAATGGAGCGAGTTTATATGCTCAAGATATGTCTCGAAAAACACCCCTATATTATGGCTGTAGATATGGCAACTTTGTGCTTGTTAAATTCTGCATTGCTGAAGGCGCTGATGTGAATTTTGGCACTGAACACGTGACAATGTTACGAGGGGCCGCTGAAGGCTGTAATATTGACATGTTTAACTTATTGCTAGATGTTGGTGCTAATAGACATCTGACACCGGATGTTCTTATTGACCCATGTTCGCGGAATGATCATGCTATGATTGCTCGAATACTGGATACTTGCGATGTGGATATAAATATCGCACTAAATGAGGTAGGCCTATGTCGAGGTATGACTATTCTACACCATGCTTGTAATACTTCTGGCATTTCCAGTGGGACGGTACAATTATTGCTTGAGCGTGGAGCAGATGCGAGAGGAGTTTGCGCAGATGGAGACACTGCCTTACATTTTGCAGTTCAGTTTGGTGGTGACTGTATTAAGATACGCCACCTTTTATCATACAATCCTCATCTGAACATAAAGAATAATGAGAATCAGACACCTTTAGTTAAACTTATCCGTTTTCCCATTGGCGCATATAACCTTACTCGGAATCGCACCAACGTACTCGCTTTTAAAATGATTGTAATGGCTGGTGCGCAGGTTACTGCTGATTTTGAAGATAACCTTAATCAATTATGTATTAAACACACAGAGGCACAAATATCTGATTATGAAATCACTTCCACAATATCTTTACGAGAAATGTGCCGTTTAGTGATTCGTGGATCGATTCCTGTGCCTGTTGATGCCAGCCTGTGCAAGCTTCCAATCCCTAAACTATTACAGGAATATTTGAACTTTCCAGAATTTGATTCATTGGTTGATGAATATTTAAATATAATCGCTGGCAATGGACCTTTCAAGTTTTAGCTATGCCCCGCCCATCGGTAGCTAAGCTCCACTCACACCGTGCTCGTGTTGTGATCGATGGATCAATCTCTGATCTCGCTGCCTATCAATTTCCAGAAAACTATACAGGTAAGTTAGTGAATATTTTGGAATTAATTTAACTGGGCGTTGTTGCTGCCTATGGCAGCAAACAGCGCCCAGTCCAATTAGTTTCAAAACATTCAACAGAATGTTTATGAAATAGTAACGACACGCAATTCGTACAAGGTGTCGGACTATTAAAGGTGCATATTCACACCAGAATTCCTGAAAATAAAGTTGTTAAAATTATACTTTTAGAGTAAGTCGTGTACCTAGATGCAATGAAACGAAATAACCCTTAACATATGATGATTTTATTCCAAATAAATTAATACAATTCTTTTAGTTATGAATTTGAATTAGGGACTCGTGTCTCTAATTCAATTTCATAACTTAAAAATGTATATTAATTTGTACGGAATGAAATCATCATGTGTTAAGATTTATTTCGTTTCATTGCATCTAGGCGCGTGATTTAAGCATCTAAATGTATATAATTTTAACAATTTTATGTAAAATGACGTCATCCTACACGCCACTTAGCTGACTTTGACGTAATATGATAGACGGATACTGTGGAAGGGTGAATTAGCAGCATAGTGGCAGATGTTAGCAGCATTTTTCAATTTATCCTAGATATATTATTAGCTCACCTGTCCCTTTTCGAGCCAAGTAAGCTTATGCCATAGCCGCCATCCATTAAATGAAAATTGTTCAAAAGCTAATGCTCCAGGTGAGCATCACAGGCCCTTGGGCTTTTTGTTTGGCATATCGTGACCAATTTCTTTAATGTACACATACTTGTTCATTCATCATCAGCTAGGCACATGTAGATCTTTTTGTAAAATAGGGTGTGGTATTATGAGGATATTGGTGTCAGTCTCAGCTTCGGTGAAATGGGCCTTTCCTGTTTATCTATCCATCATATGACGTCATAATCAACTACGTTATGTGTACGATGACGTCATAATCAATTACAGTAAGAACGACTCGATTTAGTCCATCTTAAAGACTTAATTGTCCGAAACGTTGTACGAATTGTATGTCTTTACTATTTAATAAATATTCTTTTGCATATTTTGAACCTAATTTGAATGGGCGCAACTGCGCCCGGTCAAATTAGTCTCAAAATATTCAACAACTTACCTGGATAGTTTTCAGGAAATTGATAGGCGGGGGGTGGGGTTGGGGGTGGCGTTCGGAGATCGATCGATACGGGTACCGATACGCTGGTCTGTAATTTCGGCGTAAGGACGCGGGTTATATTTTGCATTTACCTGGCCTTACTGCGCAGAGTTTAGCTTGACTATCAATTTCCAGAAGACTGCAGGAAAGCTGTTCACTATTTTGAAACTAATTTGACCGAGCGCTGCTGCTGCCATATGCAGCAACAGCACCCAGTCAAATTAGTTTCAAAATATTCAACATAATGTTTATTAAATAGCAAAGACATGTTCGTACAACAACGCTTAGTCCATCTTCAATTACATGACGCTTATCTACGGCATTCATGACATCATTGAGTATGACGTCATCGTGCATACCGCATAGGTGATTATGACGTCATAAGATGGATGGTTAAACTGGAATAAAAAGGGGGCAGGGGGAGGGCGTGGGGGTGGGTAAAGGGGGGGGGGGAGGCGTGCAGAACTCTGAGGCAAAATATCACACAAATTTAGCCCATCATGCCGTCTTATCTGAAACAGCGTGTCCGAATTCAACCGCATTTATGAATGTGATTGCGGACGGGAAGATGATATCTATATATGGCTACTGTCATTCCAGGCTAATGGTCCTTTACTCTCATTAAGTAGATCTTCATTTGCGCAAATGTTGTATGCGACTTGTTGTGTCGTGTGTACTGTCTGAACCAACTTGTTGTGTCGTGTGTACTGTCTGAACAAACTTGTTGTGTCGTGTGTACTGTCTGAACCAACTTGTTGTGTCGTGTGTATCGAGCTTTAGGCCACTAGAGCGTTCACCTTTCCAGAGTAACTGACGTCATATGACGTCATAATCAGCTAAGTAGCCTGTAGGATGACGTCATATTCATTACGTCATAAATGATTCTATTTGGCCAGTCTTTCGCTCTTAATATTCCGACACGTATACGAATTGTATGTCCTACGAGTTAATAAACATGATGCTGAATATTTTGAAACTAATTTGACTGGACGCTGTTCCAAAATATTTAGGGCTTACCTGTTTTCTGGAAATTGATAGGCAGAGAGTTCAGAGATCGATCGATCCCAACACGAGCGAGGTGTGGCTGAAGCTTAGCTAGAAATGGGCGGGGCATAGCTAAAAATTGAAAGTAACGCAATACTGACGTATGGCGTTACGTATGGCGTTATCCCTGATTAAGTTTCTAGTGAGAACATGGCCCTAATCTGCTATGAATAATGGTATTCATATATTATGAAATCTGTATTTTTCCAGCTCTGACAATGTTATATAGCTATATATGTCTGTAATCAGATATATTTAATTAAAGGAAGTGATTTAGCTTTTGCAGTTGATACAATTGCACCCACAATGGACCTTTCCATTTTTAGCTATGCCCCGCCCATCACTAGCTAAGCTCCACCCACACTTCGCCGTGTTGGGTTTGATCGATCCCCGAATGCCCTAGCTATCAATTTCCTGAAAACTATACAGGGAAGCTGTTGAATATTTATTAAATAGTAAAAGCAAACAATTTGTACAACAACGCATAGACCGTCTTCAAATATGCGTTCGTGACGTACTTATCGACGTCATTCATTATGATGTCATTCTACACATCACGCAGTTCATTATGACGTCATATGATAGATGGGTACTCTGGAAAGGTGAATTATTCCATAATTTGGAGTTTTAATGGTAATAATTATTTCTTCAATTTTATGTTATTTGAAAAATCTCTACATATAGTAATGTCTTAAAGCCTTGTAAATCAGAATTATTAACACGATGAAAGTAATTTTGAATAATTTAGTAACAATTTATATTAGATATTTATCCTGTTTAAACGTAATAATAAAGAATTACTATAATCAATAGCATAATTTACACTCATGAGATCATCACAATTATTATTATTATCACTATTACATCACCACTATGACATTATCACTATGGTACCATCACTATGACATCATCACCATGACATCATCACCATAATATTATCACTATGACATTATCACTATGACATTATCACTATGCTTTAGTGTCACTATGTCATCGTTACTATGACCTGATCACTATGCCATCTTCACTATTACATCATCAATATGACATTATCACTATGACATTATCATTAAGACATCATCACTATGACATCATAATATGCTAAGAAGAAACATAATGTAGAGATCCAATCTGTCACTCAAGTCACAGATTAGCTGACATTACAATCATAATGGTGTATTCTAGGGCTTAGCTCTATGATGAAGATAGTAAAGTATGTTACTAGCAGGGCTGTGGAAAATCGCAAACCAAGGGATGACGAACCATGGTTCGGTTCACTTGCATGGGATTCGTGTGGTTCGTGAACCATCCATAAGCTAACCCTTTCACCGATGAATTCCCATATTTAATTTTAGGAAAACCATACAGGAAAGCTTGTTGAATATTTTGAAATTAATTCGACTAGAAGCGGTTGCTGCCTAGGGCAGCAACAGCTTCTAGTCAAATTAACTTCAATATATTCAACAGAGTAAGTTTTATATCATAAAGAATTTACTTTTTCAGGGATTTGTCAGTGAAAGGGCTAATAGACACAAATCTCTGAATGTCTTCTATGCGTGATTTACGAATGTGACCATGAACAGAACTTAGCTGGCTATGATTCTTATATGATTTTCTAACAGTTGTTGTCGGAACCTTTCATTTGTGTTTTTCTATCATTTATCCAGTAAAGCCACCTGCCTTTAAATGTTATTTTCTATTAGGAGTAATTTCTCGCATACAATAGCATATTAAAAAGGTTCGTGAACCAGTTCGTGGTTCAGACATCTGTATCGTGAACCGGTTCGGTTCGTGAAAATCCTCACGAACCTCAGCCCTAGTCACTAGTGTATGAATTGTTGCCTTTAGCTTGTGTTGAATATTTCAAAACAAATTTAGCTGCTGCCACAGGGCCCAGTCAAAGAATTTTCAAAATATTCAACATCCTACTTGTATAGTTAACTTGAAATTGTGATTCTAAATTCAGGAGTCAAAGTATGTAAATTGATTTCAACAGGCGTAAAAAGTAGGTGGGGCTTAGCTAGAAATAGAGCAATCCAGTATTATCTATGCCCCGCCCATCTATAGCTAAGCTACACCCACGCTTTGCTCATGTTAGGATCAATCGATCCATGCACTCTCTGAATCGCAAATTCCAGAAAATTATACAGGTAAGCTGTTGAATATTTTGAAACTAATTTGACTGGGCAGCAACAGCGCACAGTCAAATTACCTACACAGTATTCAACAGATTGTTTATAAAATAGTAAAGACACAGACTTCGTACACTGTGATCGACTATTAAGCATTTATGACGGACTAAATCGAGTCATTCATGACGTCATATGATTGACTGAGAAACTGGATTCATCACTGGAGGAATCCAGCTTTATATAAGCACCACACACACACACACACACACACACACACACACACACACACACACACACACACACACACACACACACACACACACACACACACACACACACACACACACACACACACACACACACACACACACACACACACACACACACACACACACACACACACACACACACACACACACACACACACACACACACACACACACACACACACACACACACACACACACACACACACACACACACACACACACACACACACACACACACACACACACACACACACACACACACACACACACACACACACACACACACACACACACACACACACACACACACACACACACACACACACACACACACACACACACACACACACACACACACACACACACACACACACACACACACACACACACACACACACACACACACACACACACACACACACACACACACACACACACACACACACACACACACACACACACACACACACACACACACACACACACACACACACACACACACACACACACACACACACACACACACACACACACACACACACACACACACACACACACACACACACACACACACACACACACACACACACACACACACACACACACACACACACACACACACACACACACACACACACACACACACACACACACACACACACACACACACACACACACACACACACACACACACACACACACACACACACACACACACACACACACACACACACACACACACACACACACACACACACACACACACACACACACACACACACACACACACACACACACACACACACACACACACACACACACACACACACACACACACACACACACACACACACACACACACACACACACACACACACACACACACACACACACACACACACACACACACACACACACACACACACACACACACACACACACACACACACACACACACACACACACACACACACACACACTTCATCCATGTTGGGATCGATCAATCCCTGAACTCAATTGATAGAGTTTAAATTTAACTTATATATTCCAAATGCTTATCCATAAACTTTTCTGAAAATTGATATTCAGGGAGTTCAGGGATTGATCGATCTCAACATGGATGAAGTGTGTGTGACGCTTATGTAAAGCTGGATTCCTCCATTGATGAATCCAGTTTCTCAGTTTAAATTTGAACTAATTTAACTTGGTGTTGTTGCTGCCTATGGTAACAATAGCGGCTAATTAAATTAGTTTCAAAATATTCAACATCGTGTGTATTAAATATCAACGCTTAGTCCATCACCAATTAAGCCTTCGCGATACACTTATCTACGTAAAGTCATTCATGACATAATTGAATCTGACGTCATCCTACATGTCACATAGTTGATTATACGGTCGTCATCCTACGTGCCATGTAGTTGATCATGACGTCGCCACACGTCACGTAGTTGATTATTACGTCATCATCCTACACGTCATGTAGTTGATTATAACGTTGCCACCCTACACGTCACGTAGTTTATGATTACGTCGTCATCCTACACGTCACGTAGTTGATTATAACGTCGCCACCCTACACGTCACGTAGTTCATTATTACGTCGTCATCCTACACGTCACGTAGTTGATTTTAACGTCGCCACCCTACACGTCTTGTAGTTGATTATTACGTCGTCATCCTACACGTCACGTAGTTGATTATAACGTCGCCACCTACACGTAGTTGATTTTTACATCGTCATCCTACACGTCACCTAGTTGATTATAACGTCGCCACCCTACACGTCACGTAGTTGATTATTACGTCGTCATCCTACACGTCACGTAGTTGATTATAACGTCATGTGAGTGATGGATAAACTGGAAGAGGCCATTGACTGATCATGCGGTAACATGTGGGAGAGGTTTCTTCGCTGGCTCGTTTCATCATATTTAGAGCATTAATACGACATAGTTATAGCACTTGTAAATGTTCATAAGTATTGGAAGCAATGTGGATAGTCGATGCTTTGGTGTCACATTTAGTTATCATTCGAGATATTGACTGTAGGGCTCGAAATGTTTTCCTGTCTGCCTGTCATAGTGCCAGGATTAAAGAAAATCTACCTTTCACATGTGGCAGGTAAAGGGTTGATTGATTAAATATGTACTAAATTTCAGCTATTAAGTAGATATCACTTGTTGGGCTCTAACGCAGTAATGTTAGAATGAGGTGTACACAGTATTAACCCTATCAACGATGAAACACCGTTATCTCAATTTAAAGAGACGGACAGACAGAGAGACATCCGTTGAATATTTTGAGAATAATTTGCCTGGAAGCCATTGCCGCTTCAGTCAAATTAATCTCAAAATATTCGTCAGCTTACCTATGCTGTTGCCCTGAAATTGAGATACAAGTTCATGGGTAGCCTGTACAGCAATGTTGCTGATCAAGTAAAACTCTGAACATGACAAATAAAACAAAATTCTACCTGTCTCTCTGGACAGTTGAATAATTTTAAACATTTCGAATTCCAACTGTGTAGTTTTTGGGCACAAGCTACCGCCCGTCTAGGAATTATATCGCTGTGACCCGTTTCAGAAGAATATATTTCAAAGTTAAGTTGTTATTGGAAACATTAAAAGAAACATTCAATCAATACATTTTGTAACATTTTGAGACATTTATGGAAAATTTAAAAGAAAATATATTGAAAACACTTCGTAATTAACAACATTTAATCTCAAGATCTTTAGCTGTTCGCTGCTGAGCCTAACTGACATTCAGCCTCCTGTTTGATCTCCCTACTGTTTCGATACCTGAATGGCATATCTTTTGCAAATCAAATCTCGTGTATGCCTAATATACTATTATATCATAATATTCCTAATATAGCCCTGTATAGTAAAACCATTTAATTTTTTCAGCAAAGCTTCTGTGAGATCATTGCAACATTACATTATAACACCTCTGTTAATAGTGCATGTGTACTGTGTTCTGCGTCTACAGTAGTAGTCTGAAAACATCCCACAGCTGCAATCATTAGTTCTTCCTTGGCCAATCAACGAGGGTCATTAGCACTCTCAAGTTCTTGTTAACGCCTCTTGTGTCGGTAACAGAGCCAGTCATTCTAGTGGTAAATTTCGAAAATATTCTCTCGGTCTGCAGATAGACACCCGCTAAGTAAAAACTGTAATTTCCTTTATCATTACCTCTTTAATTCTCAAGCTGGCGAAAAAGTGGTAAATTTACAAAAATAGTCTTCTAAAATTAAAATATCTTGAAAAATATTGACCATTAAAATGTTTAATTGATATATCAGGTAGTATTTTGAGTGTTCTGAGGCGCTGTTGATACAAAATGATTTTATATAATCTTATATTGTAATGCCATTTAAGTTGGAGTCAAGTCTCAGGTATATTTATTACAACGTTATATAATAGCATTCTTAATATAGTCATGCGTCGTAATTTTCCAGTCATATCGTCTGCGAGTCTTTTAAAACATTATATTGTTAATATAGTCTTGCCACTTCGTTTTAGGAGTGTACTCTGGTATGGTAGCTATTAAGCATGCTACGAAGTCACCTCAACAAAACAGGTCTCCTGTACACTCAGTTCAAGAAGGAGCATGAGGAAGCGAAATTTTTTGGCTGAGAACAAAACATAGACGACAAAAGCGAAGAGTTGTAACTGCAGGGTGTTTCTACTACTACCGCTACTAATGGGACAGAATACAGTAATCATACATACATACTGTGGTATCTTATGATTTCATAACAGCCAGTAGCGTAGGTGGAGGGGGGAGGGGGGGGGGGGAGCTCGCTCCCTCTGGACCAATCTTCCCAATATCTATCTTAGTTATAAAGATGAAGTAGTCATGCCCTTAAACAAAGACCATAACTCTGGATCATTAAGCCATTTGTAAGTATGGGAACATATGGGGAAAATACAGATGTTTCGTCAATTGTTGATAGATTAAAATATAATTTAGCAGAGATGTTCCCTTGGTCAAATTTCTATTTGAACAATGACTATGGAGTGGCCACGCCCACAAATAGCAGAGTTATAGCCCTTGCTATATTTTCAGTCTTGAAACCTATGGCGAAAATTCGATTATGGCACATTTCGTCATTTATCAATGGATTAAAACTAAATTTGGGAGATATGTTTCTTTCTGCAACATTTATTCGTGTCTTGAATATGAAGGGGCCACGCTCTTAAACAAGGGCCACAACTCTGCTTCATTAAGTCGTTTTTAAGTATTGAACCTTATGGGGAAAATACATGCGCTTCATCAATTTTTGAGGGATTAAAACCAAATTTAGCAGATATGTTCCTTCAGTCAAATTTCTATTTGAACTATGAATATAAGGGGTCTGAACCTTTAAACAAGGGCCATAGCTCTGGTTCCTTAACATAAACTATTCAACCCCTTGGTTACAGTATGTTGGTATCGTTAATTGTTGATGGATTAAAACCAAATTTAGCAGATATGTTCCTCCAGGAAATACCTATTTGCCCTATGAATATGAAGAGGTCGCGACATGAAATAAGGACCATAACGTAGGCTCTAATTTGTTTTTAATTATTAAACCCTTTTGGAAAAATAAATGTGTGTGATGCTTCATAAATTGTTAATGGATTAAAACAAGATTTAGCAGAAATGTTCCTTAAGTACACTTTAATCATTTGACAGTTAGTGTTAGGGATGATGTCGCCTTAATCAATGATACTTTTCCCATTTGTCAATCATGCCATTATTCTTGCATTTCCTCATCCAAAATGTTTATTGGGACCTCACCATAGCCTCTGGTAAATGCCAGTGTTGTGATATTTGAACCGTTGGTCAATAGTGTCAGTGATGGCTCCCCAATGGTCATTGGTACTTTTCCCATTGTTCAATAGTGTCAAGGACACCAAAATTATTATAGCTCGCCAAAGAATTGGTGTGGTGTTATGTGATGGTGCCATCCAGGCCGGCAGATGGGCTGGGCGGGTGGTTGGGTGGACAGGCGGCAGAATGGATGATAACGCCGTTATTATTATCAGACCGCATTGAAACCACTGTGGTGTTTGGACTACGTATGGGGAAGAAGTCTACCGGAATTGACGATGATCCAAAATCCAAGATGGCCACCAGACATTGGCGGCCATCTTGAAAATTGGTGTTCAGATGATAATTCCGTTACCGTTTATCAGATCGCTTTGAAACTTCATCATAAGATTGAAACCACTGTGGTGTTTGGACTACGTATGGGGAAGAAGTCTACCGGAATTGACGATTATCCGAAATCCAAGATGGCCGCCAGACACCGCCTGCCATCTTGAAAATTGGTTTCCGCAGGATGACTGTTATCATTTATCAGATCACTTAGAAAATTCGTCGGTGATTGACCTATGTCCATGGAAGAAGTGTCTCGAAATTGACAATGATCCGAAATCCAAGATGGCCATCAGACAGTCATCTTGAAAATTGGATTCCGGATGATAACTTTGTTACCGTTTATCAGATCGTTTTCAAACTGTATAGGGTGATTGGACTAACTCTGGGAAGAAACCTATCGAAATTGATGATTATCCGAAATCCAAGATGGTGGCCAAACACCAGCGGCCATCTGGAAAATTGGTTTCTAGATGATAATTCCATTACCGCTTATCAGATCACTATGGAAGAAAGCCCTCTAAATTGACGATGATCCGATATCCAAGATGGCTGCAAACTACTGGCGACTCAAGCTGCAATACCGTTTATTGGATCACTTTGAAACTGTGTGTGGTGGTTGGACTCGATCTGGAGAAGAAACTCATCGAAATCGACAATAATCCAAAATCCAAGATGGCTACCAAGCAAGGGTAGCCATCTTGAAAATTGGTTTACAAGCTATAAGCCTATTACCGTTTATCGGATTGCTTTGAAACTTGATATGGTGGTTGGGCTAGCTCTGGAGAGGAAACCTATCGAAAGCAATGATGAGCCTAAATCCAAGATGGCCACCAGTGGCTTGAAAATTTATTTCCGAATGATAACTACATTTCTGTATAGCGGATCGCTTCGAAACACCGTAGGAGGATCACTGGACTAGGTCTGAGGAAGAAACCTGTTGAAATTGTAGATGATCCGAAATCCAATATGGCCGCCAGCCATCGCATGGATGAGTTGTCTACATCTAAGGAAAAAAATCTCTATTTTCTGATCGCTCTCATTCATTTGTTTGGCATCATGTCGTGGTATTATGCGCCGTTTGCGGACCTCTTGTTGTATTCTTAGTAAGGATGAGTGCCGCATTGGTCAAGAATGATAAGGATCATTGCCTCATTGGTCTATGCCAACTGTTGTGCTTGCCTAATGAAGCAATGGTGCTTGCTGTGCATAAATTAATGAAAAATGTTTACTAGATGAGCACTAGGCCAGCTAGGTGAGCACTATGGCCCTTGGGCCATTTATTTATGATATCCTTGGTGGAAAAGAGTGACGAATCCCCCCACTGAAGCATATATATGTCAGGGGTGATGATGACATTATTCAGTATGGTGTTCGACCTTACCTACATGAAGGCCCCCTTATACTGGCTTGTTCGGTTCTGCCAGTTTGCCTACTCTTGATTGGATATGAACATATGTATTTTGGTACACTAAAACGTCATACAGTTTGTAATAGGTGATGCAATGGGAAGGGATTAGGATGTTGGAACATTGACATTTCATAGGACACTATACTTTCATCAAACTTACATTATTTAGATGTTTATGTTCATTTAACCGTGGCAAGTAAGGGTTGAATTTTGCACAAATTTCGACCAAGCTCGATCAGGAGGTCGATCAACTATAATTAACTCGCTTGTTAATTATTCAAGTTAGATTGGTGTCTAGTTAACTATAGTTAACTATGGCTTGCGAATTGACTTGACCTATGATATCAGGCACTTTTAGAATTGTGGCAATAGGTAGAATCTATAAGATTTGACATCCTTCTGGGAAAAGAGCAACAGCTGACATTTCGTATGAAATTTGTCACACGAGTTTAGTAAGGTATATAGTGACACCACATCATAATA
The DNA here is from genome assembly GCA_034401795.1 of Chaetoderma sp. LZ-2023a. Lineage (NCBI taxonomy): Eukaryota > Metazoa > Mollusca > Caudofoveata > Chaetodermatida > Chaetodermatidae > Chaetoderma > Chaetoderma sp. LZ-2023a. Next base: position 37,182,832 of record CM067364.1, on the reverse strand, counting down.
TCTCAGCTCTTAAATAATGTTAGGTCCCCATGCCAAGTGAACTTATGCCAGGGCGACTGTCCGCCATCCGTCTGCCGTCCGTCAACTTTTCCTTTAAATAATTTTTTCTCACGAACCACAGGGCCGATTTAAATTATGTTTGCCAGGAAGTATCGGTAGGGCATAGAGATCCACGTTTATTCAAAGGAAGCTGATTGATCAATTTGGCCAGCGGTCATGTTGGATTTTGACTGCTCTTTAGAAACGTCTTTAAAAATCTCCGAAACCGCTTGGTACATGTAGGTTCATTTAGAACTCATAAAAGACCATATAGGACAACAGCTGAACTAAGCGTGTTCAACGGAACTTGATTGGCTTAATGCTTCGGCGGCAATCTTGGATGGCCTAGTTTTCGCGAAAAGATGTTCTCCAGAACCGCTAAACGGATCGGGCTGAAATTTGAGAGATATGATTAGGCACTGGGGGCCATTAAAACTTGTTGAAGGGAAGGTGATACGTAAGAAAACACGACCACTGTGGACGAATCAAAATGTAGCATGTTTGTCGGCCATATTCGTATTGCAGTGGCCTTGTTAACAATTTATTGGTCATGACGGACACAAATGGATTCTGCAATGGGCAGTAAAAGGGTTGTTTCGCAGGCCAAAAGAAGTCTATTTTCTGTTCCACTGATATGGCAGGCTCACTAACGGACCCGCTTATTATAGTGGGTGATCTTCAAAACTAGCCTGTTGTTGCTTGCAAATGGACACTGGACAAGCCGAAATTTTAATTTTCCTGGCCATCAATCATCAGGGCTTCTAACAAAACATTGTTTCGTGTCTATCTTTATATGACCCGCACACGACCATCAATTGCCCTTTCCAGCTTATACATCAATCATATGACGCGTAGGCTGACGTCATAATCAATGGTGTTATGAATGACGTAGATAAGTTCGTCACGAACTTATAATTGATGACGGACTAAGCGATGTTGTACGAATTACATGTCTTTCTTGTTTAATAAACATGTTGTTGAATATTTTGAAACCAATTTGACTGGGCGTTGTCGCTGCCAGCACAAGACAAATTAGTTTCAAATATTCAATGAAATGAAATGAAATGAAATGAAATGATTTCTTTACACCCCAGACCACGTTCCATGGTATATGGGGATATATACGTAGTAGTTACATGGAGTAGTAGCTAGTATATTATATCTACAATTGTTCTTGTCGAATACAATATACACATATATATGTTTCGATATTGCTGTTGTTGTTGTTGTTGTTGTTGTTGTTGTAGCTATTGCAGTTGTTGTTGTTGTTGTTGTTCTTGTTGTTTGTCGTTGCCGTTGCTGTTGCCGTTGTTTTGTTGGAGTTGCTGTAGTGGTAGTAGTAGTAGTAGTAGTAGTAGTAGTAGTAGTAGTAGTAGTAGTAGTAGTAATGGTTGTAGTAGTAGTAGTAGTTGTTGTTGTTGTTGTTGTTGTTATTGTTGTTGTCGTTGTAGATGTTGTTATTGTTTATCTTGTTCGTGTTGGTGGTGTTCTTGTAGGTATTGCTCATGTTGTTGGTATTCATTTCGTAGTCGTGGTCAATGTTTTGTATCGTTGGTGTTGTCATTGTTGGTGTTGCTGCTATCGTCGCCGTCTTCGCCATCCTCGTCGTCTTCTTCATTAGTGTCGCTTACTATCATTGCTGTTCCTAGTCTAAACTACTGTTGTCATTCTCTTTGTCATCGTAGTCGCTAACATTTAGCTTTGGTGTTGTGGTCTGCCATCGTCGCCATTGTGCATTTTAATTCGTTGTCTTCCTACGAGCAGGGGATTGATGTGTAATCACCTTGATAAATCTAAATAGTTTTACTAGCAATTTTATATCCGTCGTAGAAAATAGCTTATGAAACTTGTAGTAGTTTGGATGTGTCTAGCTTGATTTAGGCAAGATGTCTGCTCTTTCTTTTTTTAAATAATCGCAGGTGAATAAGTAATGGTATTCATCTCCGATTTCATTCTGTTGGCATAATTTACAGATTCTTTGATCTCTTGTTATCCTGTCCCGGCGGCCTATTTGTGATGGTTTGTTGTTCGGAAATGGGTAAGCGTAATTCTCTGGTAATCGGTTAGGTGGAGTAGATAATATTCTAGTTCGAACTGTGTTTTGAATGCGTGATATGTTTTCCCTTTCCACGAGTTTGGCATATGTCCTTCCCATCCTTGGATATATTGATCCTTGAGAACTTGTTTGATGTTTTTTGTCATTATGTTTATATTTTGTCCAGTTTGATGTGTCCAGAAATAGCTGTACCCAGTGTCGTCTAAAATATTTTTGACTTTAATTAACCGCCTATATTGAGTTCCTTTTTGTGAGTAATCTGCGAACATATATCTATAAAGTGTTGATGACAGCTTTGTTTCTTTTCCGCTCAAAAGTCTTTGCCAAAATGTTATTATACGATGTTTAACCTGCATAAATAGGGGTAGCTCGCCAGTTTCACCTAGCAACATATACTTTGGTGTACTACGCTTAACTTTTAAAATATGTCTAATAAAAACAGTTTTTACTTGGTCCAGTTGATGGCAGCATTCAATTCCAACTACTTCAGAGCCATATAGTAGGATCGGGTCTACTAATTGGTGAAACAATTTTAGTTGGCAGTCAATGGGTAAATCTAATCTGCGAGCATTTTTGAGTAGGGAATATACTGCTTTGCGTGATTGTTCACATATATACTTGCGCGCTTTTGTAAATTTACCATTGATAGACATACTAATTCCAAGGTACTTGTATTCATCGCATATGTCTATTTCATTTCCATTAATATAACAATTTAATCTTTCATGGTAACGTTTACAAAAATAATTATTTTAGCTTTATCAAAATTTTGTTTAAGCTTCCATTTATCGGCATACATTCCAAAAGCATTTAGCATTTTTCGAAATTCAGTTTGGTTATCGCTCATAAGGATTGTTTCATCAGCATATAGGAGTAACACAATTTTGAACAATACGTCTAGGTCATTTTGTGCATAGTTGAGTTTGATTGGGTTCGCGGCGTTACTTTCGAGATAACTCTGCAGATCATTTAGATAGATAGAGAATAGGATTGGTGATACGTTTTCACGCTGCCTGACGCCGCAATTGCATATAAATGTTTCGGAGAGTTCACCGTTTACCCTAACCATGGACTTGATGTTAATATACACGTTGCGTATAAACCGAAACACCTTCCCTTCTATATTAAGTTTTATTAGTTTTTCCCATAGCCCTTTTCGCCAAACCTTGTCGAAAGCCTTTTCGAAATCAATAGAAACGCAGTATAATCTGTTCTTGCTTTTTGAAAATTTCTATTAGTGAGGATAAAGTAAAAATATGATCGGCTGTAGAGTAATCTTGTCGGAAACCTGCCTGATTTTCAGACAGACTGCTTTACCTCCAGAAATTGAGCAATTCGGTTTGATATGATTGAGGTAAAGAGCTTCCCCAGACAGCTTAGTAATGTGATAGGCCTGTAGTGTTTAGCTTCGTTCGATGTCACCCTCTTTCTTATATATTGCCGCTATTATTCCTTCTGTCCAGGTATCTGGTATTTCACCACTGTTCAGGACCCTATTGAAGACGTGAATATAGATGTTGATCATTATATTTTTGTCGCCTTTATATATTCGTTTGCAATACCATCTATACCTGCGGGTTTATTGGTTTTCAGGTTTTTGATAGCATTATAGATCTCATTTTCGTTGATTGTGATATCCAGATCTGGGCTTTCACCACTTGTTGTTGGAGTTTCAACTGTATTCTCGTCGGCATTATCTCGTCGGCATTTCTATAATTTCATTTTCTAGTTCATCAAATGCCTCTATAGATGAGTAGTTAGATCCTTCTGGTGGTATATACACCCCCTAGTATTAGCTCACTATCTAATTTAGTCAATTCCTGGGACATGCTTACCCACAGGGAATATTCACTGTTCGTTTTAATTTCTCTGCCATACCTCGAAAGGGGTTTGCTTATAAGCCAGCATATTCCTCCAGATATTCTACGTGTATTCGTTCTATTCTTTTGGATTGCGGTATATTTAGGTATTCAACAGCTTACCTGTATAATTTTCTGGAAATTGATCCCAACACGGTAGAATGTAGCATAGTTAAAACTGGATTACTCCATTGATATAAGTGGACTCATGGGGCACTTTGAGGCGTTATTAGCATAAGAGGAGTTGACACACCCAGTTGATAATGTAATGTATATTCATCAGCTTGCTCTACACGTTTGCTATACGATCCAAGATACAGCATCTTACAAAACGAATAATTTCTCCATAAAACGTTGTGGAAAAATAAGGTAGTCATAACTGAATATGAGAAGCTTCATAAATATCTGAAGTAAAAGTACACGAATACCTGTTTTTGGGCTTAGGTGTTGGAACACCTCTTATGTTAACAGCGCCTTAAGACGCTCAAAATACTACTTTTATAGATTAACCTTATAATGAATCAAGATTTTTCAAGAAAATTAAATTATTTGCTCAGTGAATGACCATTTGCGGCCAAAAGAACACTGTTTTTGTAAACTTACCACTGGAATTTAGGGAAATTGTTTTCAAGAGCGCGTTTTCGCCGGCTTGACGATTAAAGAGTCAAGTAAATACAAATTTTCGCTTTTTCAATGTCCATTTGCAGGCCAAAATAAGATTATTTTTGAAAATGTATCACTGATATGACTGGTTTGGTAACCGAGACAGTCATTTCAGTGGTAAAATTTCAAAAATAGTCTTCTTTTGTCCTGCAAATGGACATTACTAAAAAAACCACTGCATATGATCTGTTTGGCGGTTAAAAGGTTAAGATGACACAAGAGGAGTTAAACCGTCATTAGGTAATGGCAATTCTGATACAAACAGCTCTGAGCTAGTAAGATAGACAGTCCATCAGTTTTATTTCATATTCCCAGGTCACATCGTGACATATGGGACACAATTTACATGATACATATTAAACATTGCAAGTGTGAGCTAACATCGTCATCACAATTATTATCATTATTGTTATTATTATTATTATTATTATTATTATTATTATTATTATTATTATTATTATTATTATTATTATTATTAACAACAACACGCTCTTCTTTTTTTTAAATAACATAATATTATGCGGACTGTATTTTCCTTGGTGGCGTAGCACGGATCGACCGGATGGGTACGGTCCGGCTGTGCCAGATTCGCGTGTCAGAGCTTCCCTGGCAACACGTCTCCGAATTGGAAGCGAGTGCTTACCTATACTGTACCGAGTAGGTACTCGTGAATGCTTAGAACCTATCCCTTCTCGTTTCTCTTGGTACCGCTTAGGACCAGAATTAAACGAGATTTCCAAAACTGTAAACTATTTTAAAATCGTCCCAGAAATGGCTGACTTATCGTCGAAGCTCCCCGCTAAATTTTACTTGGAATATTGCTACAACGTCGTAGTCACGTGTATATTAAATTAAATACAAAGATCTGCATATATGTGGTCGGTATGTCACTAGCATACCAGCACGCTGATTGGCTGGCTCTCGGCCGTTGATTGGTTGAGGCGCCCAGGCCTGACTCCACAGCGAGTATAAAAGGGGTGAAAAATCGAGGATCAGGATCAGGAGCATCGTCGGCGTGGAGACAGACCTGCCGAGAACTGACTGGAGGTGCGGGGTAGACGAGTGGACCAGAACACCTGCGGAAACAACCAGATACAGCACATCCCCCCACAGTACCTTGCAGCTTTCAGATCACCCGCGTGTAAAAAGAGTTCTCGGACTTTCTGCATTACGTAATTGTGGATGCTCTCGGACAGCCATCCTGGAGCAAAACAATTAATTAAAGTAATGGTTCCCGCATTCGAACTTTTCTAATGGGAACACTTGCAGAGAGCGCCCTTGCGGCCCAGGATGGAATCCTACGTGATGTAGAGCTACAGTGATTCTTGGTGGACGACTCGCCGGATCTGCCAACCACACTGAAAAGTGAACACTATATTCCGCACGGCATGTCGTGTGTGTTTTAATTAACTTTTCGACCACAGTCTGGTGGACTTTGCTAGGTGCGCCGCAAGAGCTATGCGATGCCACCGTGTGCCAAGTTATATATCCGCTGAACATTATTATACAGCCCTCTCTGTTAATGGGCAACCTTTAACTTTAGTACGTCGCCGGATTGAGAACTTTCTCAATTCCGTATAAATTATGATTTAGTTATAGATACTATCTAATAGATGCTACTTCACTGTTCTGTTTCACTGTTATGAGTATGCACCGTATCCACCCTGCCTGGAGGAGTCAGCTTGCGGAGCCAACCTGTGGAGACCAGCTGCGGACATCGCCTGCGGAAAACTCTCCAGCTCCAGAGAACGTGTCAACTCACGCTATGAAAATGTTAGCGCCTCAATTTCAGTAACATAGTAGCCTGTTCCATACCGACGACTATTAGGTACTCAAGTAACTATATTATTGTACCTCTAATTATTATTTCCGTACATGGCACTGATGACTAATAGGTGTCTTCCTGGTCTTAGGACCGCAATTTATAATCTTTTTATTACTGTTCATATTATTCTTATTTACTATATGTGCTTTAACTAACCGCAACGTTTAGGTCTATCAGCCTGATACATACTACCTCAATAACTTATATATAAATTGTTATTGTTCATTGCATTGGTTAGTTGTATATGGCAGATAGCCATTTCGTTGATATGTTTTGTTAATTATAGAAAAAATAGACCGCAGTACGCTAGGATAATACTAAACAACAGCATTTATATCTGCATCACTTATCCCAACCATCATCAATTTTACACTGAGGTCGCTGACCGTGCTCTAACTGTTTGGGCCCAGCATGTTACCGACGAAACATTACTATTCAGCTCAATAGGATAAGTTAAAGTGGTTAGGGACAATCTCTTCATTAGTAGACATATAGTGTATGCCTCTTTTCCGGTTGTTGCGGTAATGTAGCCCCGCACTCCGGCAAGGTTGTGTAAAATTGGCCAAATACCTCGTATATATTAAGTTATTGTCACTTTCCACGATCCACTAGCCGCATGGCTTCTTAATTGTTTGGACGTCCCATCAGCACATTGATCTGATCAAATCCTGGGAAACTATCAGAGGTTTCTGTGCGGTGATGGTTAAAGTGCTGATTTACATACATCTCCCCTGTATCCTTGGGTACTTGCTAGCTAGATAACCCCGCCAGCGAAGGAAAGCACTGCAAAAACATATAGTTATAAATGTGAGTTTGATAGGTTTATTTACCGGCCCGCAGTGCATATCTGGACACATTAGAACCTAATCCTAACGACAGGCCAAAAGTTAGATCCGTAGGAGACGCGCATCTCCATCCAATTTGTCGGAGTGTCTGGGAAGGATCTTGGAATCCGCCACGCCCTCACAGGAAGGACGGTCGCGATGGATATTTGCCTCTCTACCCCCACCTTAGCGATATGTCAGTGATCAAGCTTGCTTACGTGAAATGTAGCCATTGTCCAGGTGATGTTTTATGTGGTTGCGGAGCAAGGTACCCAGATTTTCACCAAATTCGGATGCGTTGCGATGTAACATGTATGCATACCGTCCATGGAGGTATATGCTCTTTCAAAGTGACCTACGGGAAGCTACGCGTCTGCGCCCATTGGACAGCTGTATCTAATGATACGTAGGAATCCCTGTCACTTGCGGCCAAAGCTAGATTTCGTTTCTAACACTTAATTGGTAGGTTAGACTGTAGCAGAAGGCCCGCATAAATAAAGTGGCATCTACCAATACAGCATCTTGGAACTACATAAGACGGTGACGTGGGAATTCTTCGGAAATCGCTCATTCACGTAAACCAGTACGCATCACATTAATTATGGCTTCACTAGGATTTTTCAGCACTTAGCATTTTCTGATGAACAAAAGAGTGACCCTTTTTGCCAACTCTTTTCCTCTGCTTAGGCATTGGGAGCATTTTCCTGTGACGGAGGCCCGCGCGAGGCACTTTCCTCTGGCAGCAATAATGTTCTCTCTGTGTATGTTAGGGGTATAATAACTTATATTAAGTTACTCAGTGATCTCCTATGTGGATGCTTCTCTTGCGGGGATACCTCTGTGGATTCAAGTATCTGTGTGGTACCTCCGGCGACGCCACGTGGAAAGGACACCAGCTAGCTCTAAATTGTGTGTTATTGTGCTCATTTTACTGTCAAACGATTCACCTTGTTTGTATAGTACTTATTTATATTTCTAGTATATTATTCTAATTGTTCCATTCTCTAAATAAGTATGGATAGACACCTTGGTGACACAAACAGTTGGAATGACACCGTGTGGTTCAATCTCAGCGACAATGGTCCCACGACCCTAATGGAACATCAGTGTTCAACCGGCTCTAGAAGTCGGTCTATGTACTCCGTGGAGAGATGGCACATGGGAACTGCAACCTCGAGATCCGCAGCTAACCAGCCATCCTGATTATCATGCACTTGTGGTGCGATGGGCGGATATTTAACGGCGGACCAGCGCATACCCCCATGAGCTACAAGTGGCACCCGATGTGAGGCTCGAATAAGAAGCAAACCCCCGCCTACACTTACCAACCGCAAGTTCCAGTCTCCATCTGACAGTCAGTATTTCCTCGATTTAGAGGTAGCATCATATGATGGACGTACTGCTCGCATGCTCACCGATGATGTAACAAATTCAACCGGTGCGGAACGACCAGCACCACCCCAACACGAGTTCTCACCGATCAGTGAGGGGACATTCCGCGATGCCTCACAGGCGGGAACTCATTACATCCCCTTATCGGATCTCCAGTATAGGCTACCACCATCTATGCCGGATTGCGGACGACCACGACAAAGACCCCTACGGGGCCAACTACCGCCTTCACGACCATTATGTTCACCTACGTCATCAATGGGTGATCAGTGGCCAGATACTCATGTATCATATCCCGTATCACATCCTTTCATGCAGCATCTCCTTATTATTCACCACATCTGTGCTACGAACTGGCGGATATGGCTACACCATTCCAGCAATACATCAGACAATGTACACACCATGCACATCATTCACGTCAGTCACCTGCATCACCTTCGCACGAGGATTACATCTCACAGCATCAGGAACGTCCGCGTCGTCTACACAACACGCCTCCATCAGTCTACAGACCTACACCTGTCTATGGACCCGCATCAGAGCGGTATTCAGCAGAACCAACGTACCGTACAGCACATCATCACAGAGAATCGCCTTCATGAAAGCGTCGGCACTGTCAGGCACATCGACAAGCACCACCATCACCTACACGCCGACCTACATCCGCATTCTCATCAGTTTCGCCAGCACCAACACCAGGTTTCGCGCCAATTACTTATCCACGAGGACATGGCCGGATCATTCTCCCTCCCCCCCCCCTCACCCCCGAATTTAGCGGGGAGACTGATTGGGCTAATTATAAAGTTCAATTCGAAATAATAAGCAGGACAAACCGGTGGAGTAATCAGCAGATGGGAGAGTATTTAGCTGCAAAGTTGTCCAGAAAGGCTTTACAAGTTCTTGCAGACTTAGGCACGGACTACACACCATCTTACACCGAACTAGAGAACACGTTGTCGGAAAGATTCGGCAACACCGCCCTCGAAGAAACAAGTCGGCTTAAACTGAAGAATCTACGTCGATGCTCGGAGGAAACATTGCCGGAATTAGCGAGTCACATCTGTCGTCTTATTACCCATGCACACATATCGAGGGCGTAACACATCTACATCTTGACACTTTCATAGACGCGTTAAGCGGAGAGCCCGCCCTCAAAAAGAAAAACTGTTTCTCATGGAGCACGGCAGCCTTCAACAACTTACGGCTACCATGGCTTGGATAGATAATTTCTTGGAGCGGGAGAAAAATAATCACTGCCAACCGCATCCAATAAATGAAATGAATGATGTTAATGTCGCAACTACAACCGAATCAACTACTGCACCCGCAAGCGCCACCAACAACGAACAGCACACACAATCAGAAAACTCCGGTCAATATCATGCGTCTAGAGGGAGAATGCGTGGCCAATCTCATCCTGGGGGTCCACAAGAATGCCCAAGGATGCGGGAACCAGCACAACAATAACAATACACAAAACATGCATGAAAGGGTAGAAGAGATAACTAAACAGATCTCAGAACTCGCCAACCTTGTGACGACACTCGGTACTACCGTAGCAAAACAATCCACCACTAGACCGCAATCAACCACAGCATCAGCACTGCCACGAAACACGTGCTTTGGATGTGGTCAGCTAGGCCATTTGAGGGAACGATGCCCAAACCGTGCTCCATCTACAACTCCAACCGCTGACCAACGAACCCCGCAGCCAGAGAATCCATCAAACTAGCACAGGCACCGATTACAGAGTCACTTTGGTGCCCGTCCCTACAACCCGGCTCAACTACATCTATGTCAGGTGGCCACACCTACTCATCGACATATTCCTAAAACATCATACACTCACCCGCAACCGGCTTCTTCTATGACGGTGCCTACGATGCACACTGCATCCGCAGCACTGCCATCCTCCCCCTGCGGAAAGTGTGACCCAGCACATTCCGCATCTACACGACCTTCTTTCCTATGTAAAACGGCAGCGGTAGGTTGTAGCATCTCCGCTGAAACAACGTGTTTGCAAGCACCACGTCCCACCGCCGGGACACATAACATCCGGTGTCCTTTGGTGGTTTCCAATTCACAGCCATTTACAGCCACATCACCAACATGCACCATCAGCAGTGATTCCAAGGAAAGCACCCCTTCAACCGCATGGATCCGCAAGAAGGGACATCGGACAAGGAAAAGGAACGTCCCATAACGGCGTTGCTACTTCTGCACTTCAACTAAACATCCCATGTTAGTGCCTTCGATCTTATTGTTTCTATTTCGGAATACAGAACATTCTTCCGGTTTCGTCATCCATTTCTTCACTTGTGCGTTTTCACTCCCGGTGCCACGACAGATCGGGTTTTCATCTGTTCGCCTTCATTCCACGACCAGACTTCTGTATTCAGTATTTTCAAGGTATCTAACTTTTAACTGTGATTTCTCAAAAATTATTTACCATACACCCCAACCAACTCGCGTGGTGCAGAGACTGTCCAGATTTTTACTTGTGTAACCAATTTTCAAAATATCTATAAGTAAATTTTCATACTTATTATTGAAATATTTCTATTTAAATTGATTGAATATTTGTTTCGTTTTGTTGTTATTACGTCATTTGTCCAAGTTCAAATAACTAACAATCATTCATCAATCAGCATGTACACTTGGTTTCTAGTTCCAAGGCCTGAGTAGCCAATCATCCAATTCATAACGTAAGTTCTTGATTGGTTGAGTGGTTCATCAGTCTTTTGAATTATCCATGCAATAAATCTCATTATTATTATTATCCTACCGACTAGCGGTCAACTCGCTATTAAAACCCATTTGAACTTGTAATGCATAATCCTTGAATTAAAATATGCATTCAAATTGATTAAGCTTGCTATGCTATTTGGTGATTGCCTCTTTAATAAATTAACCCTTAATGAAAACTAAGGGCTGATTTATTAAGATTTCAATCATCAAATTTCTAAAAATAAAATTCTTTCCGCTTATTTCCGTATTAATTTATTCAGTCTATATCCATTCTTATAACGCATCACTGGCGCTTTTAAAATATAATACATATAGCATTAGATCACTACTCCATTCATACTATAACAATATCAATTCATTTACTCCGCTTTCTATCAGCTATGTAATGAATGAATGATTACAGGTTTTTTTGTTTTCATAGTTTCATTTACAGAATTTTCTCTGCCGCATGCAGATTAACCATCAAATTGTATCATTCCCAGATAGACGGATTTTCTGGTTATGGTAAAGAAGTTTGAACAGCTCTTGTCTTTTGAAAGAGAGATGGAACTGTTTAATCTTAGCTGCTATAATTTGAATCGAGGTATATCTGGATTGATCGGCCGTAATTTTTCTCGTTACGATTTCAATGTCATTCGATAGATCAACGATATTATTGTGGTCGGTTAATGAGGAGCTTTGGTTGTGACTGACCAAGTCAGACATATCTGAATATTGATCATAACTTGATCACTGGTATATTGATACTATTGATCAAGTTTGGCCAAAAAGCAGAGACATGTGAACTTCAAGTATAATCCGGAAAGATCATCACTATTGTTTGCCATTATTCAATCCCAATAATCTAATTTGAGTTACAGCCATATCCATACCCTGTCCACTTCTTTCATTAAATCCGAAATCCTTTGCATTGATTCGAAATCCTTCCTATGTCACATAGATCTGGAGTCCTGATATCATATAATCTACATCGGCAATACCACTGTAATTCTTGATCCTTTAACACTAAACATTTGAGCCATTTAATTTACACCACTTTGGGCGATTTCCTGATAACTTGAAACTTCTGATCCGGCCATCAACAAATTTGGTACTTATCATTAACAGGCTTTTGAGGTCATTGAGGTCAAATTTTCACCTGGGTTTACCTGCTCGTCCAAACATCATAGAGAGTTGAGCTTTGTAACCCCTAGATTTACTTCCATAGCATAACCATACTTTCTAGGTCATGACCTTGAAATAATCTTAGCGTCAAATTTGACATAATTGACCCAGATAACTCGACATTCCTATGATAACACCACCAACAAGGATCACATACCCTTCCGTGTATTCATTGGCACTGCGGACCCAATAACACTTGAATCAGGAGTCCGTTGTGGCCATTTGGTGGATGCGATATCACTGGAAACAGCACCCAACCGCAAACACAACAACAACAACGTCTGATAATTTACTCGAACATCTACATGACTTACATTTACGTGCCACAGTTGGATTGATGCAATCCCAAAAATTACAAATAAGAAAATTACTTCACAAATATCGTGATAGTCTCTCATCAGGAGACATAGACCTCGGAGAAATTCATCTAGTACGACACCAGAAACAACCAACCCGTACGTCAACCCATTAGATGTCTCCCGATTCATAAGGAAGTGAAGGCACACCAACAGGTAGACAGCCCCATTGTACTAGCAGGCAAAAAGGATGGATGTTTGTGGTTTTGTATAGACTACCACCGCCTTAATGATCTAAGCATCAAGGACGCTTATCCCTTACCACAGCTTGATCAGGCCTTAGATTCCGTGTCCGGAGCCAAGTGGTTTTGTACCCTTGATTTAGCTAGTGGATACTGGCAGGTAGCCATGGATGAGGCTGACATGGAGAAGACCGCATTCGTTTGTTACGACAGCCTTTTCCAATTCTGCAAGATGCCCTATGGCTTGTGCAACGCTCCTGGAACTTTCGAGCATCTCATTGAGCAGGTATTAACTACCCTGCAATGGGAAATCTGTCTGTGTTACATTGACGACGTAATCGTCTTTGGTCCAACGTTTAAGCAAACTCTTTCCAATTTAGACACTGTGCTATCAAGATTCTGCACAGCTAACTTGAAGCTCAAACCCAAGACATGTCATCTCTTCAGACAGAGCCTCGAGTTCCTGGGACACATCATATCCGGTGATGGAGTGGCCACACAACCGTCAAAAACAAAAGCCGTGGTGGAGTGGCAGACCCCTGAGTTTGTCACAGAAACTAGGAGCTTCCTTGGTCTCTGTCAATACTATTGTCGATACATCCATCATTTCAGTGAGATTGCATCACCTCTCATCAAGATCACCGAAAAGGATCGAGCCTTCAAGTGGAAGAGAGAGTGTGAAGGTTCCTTCAGGGCATTGAAGGAACTCTTGTCGACCGGCCCTATTCTTGCTCATCCTAACCCTAACCTCGATTTCATCCTGGACACTGATGCGTCAGCTTACGCTATTGGCGCAGTTCTATCTCAGGTCACAGAGGATGGAACGGAGCAGGTATTGGGTCATGGTTCGCGTACTCTAAATAAAACAGAGAAATGTTATGCAACCACCAAGCGGGAATTACTGGCTGCGGTCTACTTTGTCAAGCATTATAAACACTTTCTGTACGGCCGCCCATTTACTCTCCATACAGATCACGCTTCTCTACGCTGGCTCCGCAGCCTTAAAAATCCAGAGGGCCAGGTAGCGAGGTACCAGAAATCCCCGCAGGCTTTTAACATCAAGGTGGTTCATAGACCCTGAAAACTGCATGGAAATGCTGATGCCTTGAGCAGAATTGGGCTTGAGAATGAACCCGAAGTAGCCACCACCATGACACATACAACACAGCCATCTGCGGCATTCCATGAATTGCAGTGCACAGAGTGGAACATGGAGAAAGTCGCTCATGAACAAGCAACAGATGCGCAGACACGAAATATACATGCGTGGATCCAGGAGGGGGTATATCCTCCCTGGGAATCTGATACATCATTATCCACAACAGCCAAGTACTACTACCAGGGATTCAAGGAATGCCACATACAACAATGCGTTCTCTACATTAATAACCACCTGGTAATTCCGGAATGTTATCGTGAAACAATATTACAGCAGTTGCACAATAACGCCGGTCATCTAGCTGTCGAACGAACATTAACGCGGATAAAACAGAGATTCCACTTGTTCGGAATTCGTGATAATGTAACGGCATGGGTCGTCAAAGACACACTGTTGGCCAGCACCATTCCGCACCCCTACAAGTAAAACTTGTTGTTGCACCATGGGAGTGAGTGGCTATTAATGTGCTCGGAGCCTTAAATACGACAGATGATGGAAACAAATAGATTCTCGTATGAAGTGGGTGGAAGTGTTCGCTTTGCCGAACCAAGAGACATCCACAATCGCAGAGGTCTTGGAAAGCAATGTATTCTGCCGGTTTGGAATGCCCTATAAGCTGCACCCTGATCAAGGAAGTAATTTTAAGAGCCGGCTGATCTCCGAGCTCTGCAAATTGTTTCATATCATCAAAATAAGGACGATTCCATATCACCCCCGCAGTGACGCGATGGTGGAGAGATTCAATCGTACTCTCATGGAGATGCTTACGAAGGAAACATGCCTTGATTGTCGAGATTCGGATCTACGACTCCCATATGTGCTCAAGGCATACCGCACTTCAGTACATTCCAACATGGGTTATACCCCTGTGCAGTTAATGTTAGGCCGTGAATTAACCTTACCGCTGGATCTGGCCATGCCCAGGATTTTGTGGGAGAAAAATTCACCATTTCTCTACATAGAGCTCACGCGGCAGTGGATAGAACAGACCCATGAGCTAGTGAGAGCAACTTTATCCACTGCACACCGGCGTCAGAAAACATGGCACGACTGGAGGGTGCATGGAGATCCATAGGAAGCGGGAAGAATGGTTTGGGTACACGATTCACGATGATCTGCAAACGTGCTGAGTAAAATGAGTTACCAGTGGAAAGGCCCCTATGTGGTAGTAGGTAAGATGTCGGACGTGACCTACTGTATCCACGTTTCGGATGGCCTGACCTCAGTCATCCACTTCGATCGACTTAAACCTTGTGTCATTGACGGCCCTGTACCAGAGCTCGGACTGGGCATTCCACTCAGCACTGGTACCCAGACAGATGTCTCTATGGAGACGAGTATTCCCGACATTAGCCTAGAGAACCGCGGTGCCAGTTTGACCCTTCTCCTACCAAGCCAGGAGTCCGGTGAACAAGCGACTAATGCTAAGGACGATGACGAGATACGTACTCGCCCTCTCCCTCCTCAGCGCAGGTCTACTCGATCTGGAAAGTCATATCTGAAGACTTTCTCGTTTGTGTTGTCCAAGGGGAAGGATGGAAAAGTTGTTCCGCCAACCTCTTCCCATTCCCACCCACTTCATGCTATGTCCCCATTACAGAGTTACCACAAGCGGAAGCTGAGGCTGCCCTGGGCCATGATTCTTGTGGGGTGGAACATGTAGTGAATAGCATGGAAGTGCAGAGGCCGGACGAGACCTTCGCTCGTTTTGAAGAACAGCGGAATCGCACATCTTGGTGTACCCAATCACGCCCCAAAATCGCACAACCCCACCCCAACGAAGGTGCTCCCCGCCCATATGCACCACCACCGCCCCATCTCCAACTGTCCTAATTTTGATTAAGAACACTATCGTTCTACCATGTGTACTGATCCTTATTGCACGGGCCAATGAAGCGGCATCTAAACTTCGACAGTATCATATCAAGAATTTCAAATATTCTCTTACCTACATATTCCCGCACGAGATCGACACGGGCTGGAATACATTCTTACAAACAAGACACGGACGCATGTATAAGATCACGCACATATAGGGACACTGTTCTAGGGAACAGAATTAAAAACATATATTTCCGTCTTTCGCATTAACAGCGAATATTCATCAGCATCAACCCGCCGCCATTACGTAGATATTACCTAAGTTTCTGATCAACCACGTGCTTTCGCAACAAAGACCCACGTGACTATCAATTCTATTTCCAGTAAATTGGATCAAAGACTAAACACAAGAGCCGCCCAAAACGCGCAACTACCACGGGGTGATGGAGGAGGTGAGAGGGGTGAGTCGGGGCAATTGCCGCTGACGTCACCGCGCTCTCCCACACCCCATCGGGTGCTCCAGCCTGAAATTAAAACAGGCAAGTTTATAAGCATCCAGTCTGTAAAACCGCCTTACACTAATTAAAATGTGAGCTTCCACAGGAATAAGTAGTTCCGAGTGTTTACGTTGATCAGAGACTTGTTTTTCCGTCGAGTAGGGACGAAAGTGACATACATTTCTTCCTATAATTATAATTACTCCCTTTACACGGGAGGAAAACTTTATATGACTCCAGGTTTAATAAATCAAAACTCCTTATGGGGCGTGGACGAATCACCCTGGAACTTTCGGGTGTGGTCATCCGCCCTCCTGTGACATCACCAAAAAGTATAAAAGGAGATCGCGCACGTCAAAACTCGGCACAAGGGCAGAACAAGCATTAGGCTACTTTCGTGTCGCAAACCAAATTATGCTGTTTTTCTTATTATTATTAATTTATCACTTCTATTATATATTACTTGGCCTGGAAAGTTATGAAGAGCTAGGAAAAATTAGATTAGGTTAGGCAGTCTGCACCGCCATTAATATGCGGAAATAAGATGCCACTTGCCGAGGACCTTGCATTGACAGTTCGGAGGAGTCGACGCCAGCACTATCCAGAAAGAAATGTCTGTGTTCAGCATTTCAGCTCAATGGACAGCACCTTCTCCCGTAATTCGGATTTAACATTGCATGTTAATCGTGATCATCTTATGCAGTGAGCTTTTTGTACGGACTGCAAATACCTTTATACTGCTACCCTTTATGGTGTGACCCACGCGTTGACGGATAAGCATCGTGTGCTTGTAGTTACATTACAACCTGGTGAACAAAGTGAAAACATTGAAGTGCTAGCCGCTCATTTTGAAACTAGACTTCCTATTTCCCAGGGAAAAAAATTGTTGGTGATGCATTGGGCGGCCATAAAATAAATCGTTACTGCTTAATTAACCCTTTAACACTCATATCAGCCAAAAACGGCTTCAGCAGTGGCCTTGAGAAATGTCCATTTGAAGACCAAGAGAAGACCATATTTTGAAAAGTTACCACTGTAATGACTAGCGCGATCGAGCCAGTCATTCCAGTGGTAAGTTTTCAAAAATAGTCTTCTCTTGTTTTGCAAATGGACATTTTCTACGAGAAAATTGACATTTTCTTGAATAAATTCGCGGGTTAAATAGGTGTAATGGAGGAATCCAGTTATTTCCCATCGTTTTGATCAATTACGTCATCAATGACGTGACTAAGTCCGTCACGAACGCTTACGGACTAAGCACGAATTGTATGTCTTTACTATTTAATGAACATTCCGTTTAATATTTTGAAACTAATTAGAGGGGGTGGGGGGGGGGATAGTTGCTGCGATAAGCAGTTATGCCAGCAACAGACCCAGCCAAATGAGTTTCAAATTAGTCAACAGCTTATCTGACTAACTTTCTGGAAATTGGTAATCATGCACTTCAGGGATCGATCGAATGCCACTCGTTTGACAGTAATGAGTGCAATAATACACAACATAGAGCCATCCGGTGTCCTTTCTACGTGGCTTCGGCGGAGATCCTTGAATCCGCAGAGTACAATGGTATTCGTTTGTTAGCACGAGAGAGAAAATATAGAGCCATGTTGGTGTCTTGTTGACGTGGATTCGTCAGAGGTACACCACCGATCATTATATATCCGTGAGGTATCCCTGCAAGGGAGCGTCCTAACGAGGCCACTTATGTAGTTTAATATAAACTATTATACCCCTAAGAAAAATATTATTGTTGCGAGAGAAAAGTGCCTCGTGCAGGTCTCCATCACAGGAAAATGCCTTCAACGCCGACGTGGAGGAAGAGAGCTGGCAAAAAGGGCCATTCTCTTGTTCAAACCTATGCTAAGTGTGGTGTGTGTCAACCTAGTTAAATTATAATTAATGTGATGCACGCTGTATTACGTGATGATGGGGTGGATGATTTCCATAGAATTAAACACCGTCATCTTATGTAAGTCCAAGATACTATATTGGTAGTTGCCGCTTTTATTTATGCGGTCCTTCTTCTCAATCCTAAACTACCGGTTAGGTGTTAGATTTATATCCTAGCTTTGGCCGCAAGTGGCAGGAATTTCTACCTATCTTTGACACATGAGCCTGATTGGCGAAGATGATCGGTTTCCCTAAGGTCACCCTCCGGCGCATCTCCCTCAGAAAGGCAGCGAACGGACATGTTACGGAGTGACAGCTTCAGAATCACATAACGATATGGTTACATATCACACCGCAACCATATACATCATGACTAGGACAAGTCAATTTTACACAAGCGAATTGAAAAGCGCGTAAAAGGTTATGGCGGGGAGTAAGAGGCAGATATCCATCTCTAGTGACCTTCCTGCGAGGGCGTGGTGGGTTCCAGAACCGACATAGTCACTGTACAGGAGTTAGATGGAGATCTACATCTCATCCATCACCCAGTGTGTCGGGGCGGACCATCTAAGATCCGACTCCGGGGACTAATGTTTGCCTGTCGTTAGGGTTAAGTTTCAGGATGCCCAGAGATGCACTGCTGGCCGGATAAAATAAATATCTTTTCAGAGTGCTTCCTACTTTGGTGGGGTTATCTATGCTGACTGGTATCCGAACATACAGAGGAGGTGTATGCGAAATCGACACTTTGGTCTTCACCACCTGGAAACCCCAATAGTTTCCCATGTCGGATCATGCCAACGTGGCGATGGGAGTTCCAGACAATTAATGAGCCTTGCGGCTGGAGGAGCGTAGAAAGAGACAATCACTCGATATAATAAGAGGCCCCTAAGGTATATGGCCAATTTTACCCAATCTAGCTGGTGTGCGGTGTTACATATCCGCTACATTCAGAAAAGAGGCTTACACAAATGTCTCATAAGGAGCGGTTGTTCCTAATTACTTTTAAACATATCCTGTCGAGCTAGAATAGCCAGATTTAGTCGATCACATGTCAGGTTCGCGTAATGAGAACATGAACAGTGACCTCAGTGTAAAATTGGTGCCTGGGGGAAAAGTGATGCGGATTTATTGTTGACATTTACTTAACACTTATTGTTCTGTAAAAAACCCATTGATATATTTAATTAGCAAATTGTATGAAATGGGCTCAAATGCAGTGGATAGCATAATAAATATTGGAATATGTATGTGAAAAAAGCCTTGGAATTGGCCTGGGGCTGGGGAGGGGGACACGGGGGGGGGGGGATATTCCCCACAGGAAATTGTAAAAACTAGATGCTCTGAGAAGCCAGTTACTGTATTCTGAGTAATCAAGAGGGACTTTAATTTTGATTTCACTGTGTAGAATTTTAGACTTTCACTAGCAATTAATTTATCGTGGGTTGGTGGTCGGGTTGGATGTGCAGATTGATATACCTACTTAAGCCAGGTTATTGTGAATTTCCTAATGGATAGGCTTATTGCGGGTGTCTTTATCGGCTCCCCGGGAAAAACTTTGAAAATGAGAAGCTCTGAGAAGCAGTTTTCCTAATATTCTTTTACATTAAAGCGCCATTTTAATAAGGGGCAAAGCATACACATGCTGACCACAACACCCCCACCCCCACCACCCCACCACCCCACCCCACCCCACCCACCACCACACGCACGCACGCACGCACACACACACACACACACGCGCGCGCACACGCATATACTCACTCCTAGGTATAGTCGTTCTAAATAACAGTGAATTTGAGTTGACAGAAAACTTATGGCGGTAAGTACGCGCCTCAAGCGGTGTTTGAGTTATCATTTGTTATCATAGATTCATAGTCAGAGTATCTCTGCGGGATTACCAATACGCAACTAAATGCTCATGCAATTAGGACGGTAACTGTTGTACCATGATGCAATTAACGTAATTATTACAAAGTATTAAAATATCGTATCCCCCAGTTGAAAAGTCTAAGAGATGCACCTATTGATATCACAATTTAAAGGCGCATGTTCACAGCAGATGCTTGAAAATAAAATTGCTAAAATTGTATAATTTTAGATTCTTAAATTTGGTTCCTAAAAAAATGTAACGAAGAGAAATAAATCTTAACATATGACGATTTCATTATCATAATTCAACATCGCAATTAAAAACATTATACTAATTTATACCGAATAAAACTATCATATGTTAAGATTTATTCGTTTCCTTACATTTAGGTACACAAATTAAGCCTCTTGTGTTTGCAAGCATTCCTGGTGTGAATGTGTACCTTTAATTTTCTTGCTCGAGACTACTTGTTGCACAAAACCAAACAAAATAAATAACAGTAATCAGAGATTGTTGACCCTTGCCTTACGGTTTTTGCTAGGTTGTAGGTTTTCGGACTTTCTCAATTTTATTTGTATTCCGGATTTTCGTTCGGATTTTCAGGATTTTTCCGATCAAGCCTAATGTTGTGGCGGTCACACCATTTCTTGTGTTAAAATTTGAGCCAGACCGGATCCGGGATATTCATAGATGAAGACTTGGATCCATGCTTTTTACTCGGATCACGGCCAATGTTTGCAAATCCTATTCTACCGCGTGTTCCTTTTTTGTCTTTCAACCAGTACCAGCTCTGTATTGTTTTGATACAGATCTGGACGCACTCTCGCACACGCTCCCTCCCTCCTTCTCTCCTTCCCTCCTATCCCTCTCTCCGTCCCGCCCTCCTTTGCATGTTCTCTCGCGGGATGCGCGCACATACACACACACACGCACACGCACACACACACACGCACGCACGCACGCACGCACGCACGCACGCACGCTGGCTCACTTACTCACTCACGCGCGCACCAAAAGCAGCACGAGATCAGTTCGAAAATATTCAACAGAATCCTTATTAAATCCATCACAATGACAGTTTCCCACAGCGACAATCAGTCCTTCTTCGCTTTTGACCACTGTGTATTGTCCTCAGCTGGAATCTCTAGCTTCCTCAGGTCCGTTCTTGATCTGAGTATAGGCTACCGAGTCACGTTTTCTTGAGGTTACATCAATCTATATATATAGACCTATATATAACTTCTTTATTTATTAGTAGTACAGTGTCTTGACATATCAAAGGGCATAGATTCACAAATAGGTACAATCTGTTGAAATCACGTTCCGAACTTTACGTCAGCATTAATTCGATTGTACATGTGGTCACGTGATCAACATACTTATATAACCTGTCTGTATAGACACTGAATGAAACAACAACAACAACAAAAGCGCTGCAACATACCCGCCGCATTGCTTACTAATTTAAGGTAAAATCTTCAACATTTTCAAGCACACCATTCAAAAATTTAACAAACTATATTTGTTGCTCTGCTGACAACGACGACGACGACGACAAAAAGACGATGACGACGAGAGTCGTCGACGACAAAAAGACGATGACGACGAGAGTCGTCGACGAAGTGCAGTGCTTATTATTTTGCAATAACGGATTTTAATGAAATGTTTACTTTAAGGATATTTTGGGAACCAGACAGAGAACTGAACCAGCGCCCTATTTCCGATTAACAACTTACAACCAGCAGCGATGCTGATCACTGTTCTAGTAGTGATGGCTCTACTGACCATTATGTACTACAGGTGAGTAGTCACGGAACAGACACACCAGGTACAGTAGTGTCGTCTATGATGAAATTGTTTCTCAATAGATGGATTTATTTCTAGCTATGCGCCTCCCATTTCTATCTAAGCTCCGCCCACTTTGTGCTTGCTTTAGAACCTACTTGAAATATTGAAAGCTGAATTCCCAGAATTCAAATTTCAATGGAAAATATACTGGGAAATTGAACAAGTTAAATATTTCGAAACTAATTTGAATGGCTGTGTTACTGCGTATGAAACATCTCGCAGCCACACTCGTTTCAAAATATTCAATAAAATATTGATTTAGTTCTAAATTCATTACAGACATGAAATTCATACTCCTTGGGACCAACGTGATTCTGATTGTGACATCACGTGACATGTATATTGATTATAACGTCAGATACTTGAGTGACAGATCTCATCCCTCTATCATCATAGGCTAGTAATCAACTAACTGTTGCAGTGTGTCAGCGATGTTAGAGGGACGGACGGACGGAATCAGATGTTGTATATCGAGTTGTTGACCAATCTGCTTCTCTTTCCGACGTAATGAGAGGAAAACTAGTAAATGATCAGAAATATACAGAGAACATATAGAAGTGAATCTTAAAATGATGACGAATGGTAGAGCTATTTTAAATTTCATCAACCTCATTTATTTTGGCTTCGTTTGATTGGGCAAGCAATTTGGCGACCATGTTGGTCATACTTCCTTTTCAGCAATACGCGATTCCCTTGTGCAGGTTCGGGTTCAACTTTGGATACACACGAATGGATTGTTTTGTGGGACTTTTCCACATAATAATGAAGAATTCTAGTTTATCTATCATTCATATGACGTCATAGTCAACTACGTGACATGTATGATGACGTCATAATCAATAATGTCATAGATGACGTTGTTAAGTTCGTCAAGAACGCTTAATTGCTGATGGACTACGCGTTGTTGTACGAATTGTGTCTTTTACCTTTCAATAAACATTCTGTTGAAACATTTAAAAACTAATTTGACTGGGCGCTGTTGCTGCCATGTAAAATTAATTTCAAAATATTCAACATCTTACCTGTATATATTTTCTGGAAATTAAGATTTTAAGAATGTTGCGATCGATTGATCCCAACATGGGCAAAGCGTGTGTAGATCTTAGCTAGAGATGGGCGGGGCATAGCTAAAACGGGATTATTCCATTATTGCTTCTGCAAAGTATTGTTTGATAATACACGTCCTGTTCTGATGACCTTGCTATTATAAAGTCAGAGGAAACGATATATTCCAGGTCAAGAGACCAAATCTTCTGCAGTTTTATTTTGGAGAAATAAATCCCTAGTGCAAATCGATCCTAAACTCTAAAATCATGTCTGACTATCTGACTGACGCCGTGGCCACTAAAAGCAGAAGGTATTGGTGTGATAGGCCTATATCGAGCCCTTAATGTCTAAGTACCATTCAGACAATATCGAGGCTGGGTTTATTTTCAGTCTATTTTGCCATTTCGGCTAACTTCCACAGTTTATTCAGTTACTCTGTTTTGCTCTTGGGAGGGGAGGTATAACCAGGAGTGAAGAAGATTGCTTAGGCGTTCCACTGAGAGCAAGATAGTCACACACATAGACGCGAGCCATGAATGCTGGTAACAACGTCAGCACGCCACCCACTGAGCCACCGAACCTCTGTTAATGGATGGATATTAATGGATGGATATGGGCCCAAAAGAAAGGCTTTGCTGTAATTGAGGAATCCAGTTTCTCAGTTAATCATATAACCTCATAATCAAATACGTAGCGTGTAGACTGACGTCATAATCACTTATGTCATGAATGATTCGATTTAATCCGTCTTAAACCCTTAATAGTCCGTCAGGTTGTAGGAATTCTATATCTTTACTATGTATAAATATGCTGTTGAATATTGAGAAACTAATTTGATTTGATCCATCCCAGAATGGGCAAAGCGTGGGTGGAGCTTAGCTACAGATGTGCTTGGTATAGCTAAAACTGGATTTTTCCATTGTGTATATTCACATAATACACTACCATCAGTTGTCTTTGGCCTGCTTGTATAGGAAAAAGTTTCAATACCTGGTGCATATTTGACTTCGTGTTTAGCCAATATGCCTAATTAAGCTATTGTTTATCTCTGTGTATTATCTCCCTCTTCTCAGATATATGACGAGGAAATTTGATGTGTTTAAAAAGATCGGCGTGGATGGACCTAAGCGGCGTGCTGTTTTTGGCAATTTCTTGGATTTCATGAAAATCGTGAGTACGATCTAAAATGTCAATCAACATTCAAACACAAGAAGCAAACTCATCGTTCATCACTTCGCATATAATTCACGGTGATAGCAAGACCGATGCGAGATTGACAAACAGATTTTACACCTACAGGATCACCAGGCACAAAAATTGAACAAAATCATATCGGTTTTATGAGATGCAACATCAGATGAACGGGTGGACGGACGGACGGGCGGGCGGACGGAGGGCTAGACGGACGGACGGACATGCACGGCCTTGTTTCTACATGTGGCGATGCTAAAATGTAGTCGTTCTTCACCTTTAGGTCTTTATCGAGTATTGTAACACACAGTGAACCCCGTCCAATCATCATACTAGCGCAAACAATAGAAGGATCAATATCTAGCTATGCCACGCCTACTTCTCGTTAAGCTCCGCCCACTTTGTAAGCGCATTTGAATCTGTTTGAAACTCTGAAAGTTTCACGCTCAGAATCTACATTTCAAGGTAAATATGCAGTTAAGCAATTGCATATTTTGGAATTAATTTAACTGGGGGCTGTTGCTGCACATGGCAGCAACAGCTCCCTGTCAAATTAGTTCCAAAATCTTCAACAGACTGCTTAGTAAATTGTAAATTAATCAACGACATACAATTCGTACACATTTGCGATTTGCTACTTCCATAACGTGGTTATGTCGGAATAACTTCATTTTCATTGTGACATAAACTAGCAAGTTAAATAATTGCTTATGACGTCAGATACTTGAGCGACAGATCGGACCCCTCCATCGATCACTAAGCTATAGATAAATGGACTCACGTAGCAACTGGCGTGCTATATTAGAGGATATGTATTTTGCTATCAACCGATCGTAGTTCGTTATTACAGGCGGTCGAGAAGACCACGTGTCTTAAAGAAAGAACCACAGACGGCTGGTTCCAAGATGTACGTGTTCCTCCGTGCAGTTTACTCTGTACACTAATGAACGGTACTTGTTCATTTCTAGGGTTTCCGAGAGTGCGACATGATGAACTATAACAAATATGGTAAAGTATTTGGGTAAGTAAAGTACTTCTCTGTTTAATTTATATATCAGACAGTAACGCCATCCACCAAAATTGTTGAATTCCATGCTATCGATGCAGCCAAAGATGTCTATATTGACACCACGGTACTAAGGGTTAATTGAAGGTGGAATTGGAAGCGTAATAGCCACACGTGAATATACAGCATCTTTAACCACCCAAGTAGTGGATAACAATTGTAGGTGGCGCTCGCATTGGAGAGCCGACCCGGGGAGGCCCCGGCTCTTCACAGACTTTTGTGTACTACTATACAGCGAGGAGGCGAGCGTCCACAGGTACTCTACTGGACTGGCTGCGGGTCGCCTCTCCAGCGTACGCGCCACCCTAGTATAAGCTCCGAAACAAGCTCTCCTGGCTCTGCCACTCTAGCGCCATTTTATATTAAGTGTTATAATGCAACTGGTCCTGGTCTGCTCTGACTCTGGGCCAGCCCTGTGGGGTAAATCTGTACATGGCGGGCTGGTTAGACTAACCAGCCAGCCTCGTCCAGATCTTTTTCACGGGGCTGGCTCAGAGTCGGAGCGGACTCGGACTAGATGCAACACTGCATAGCTTCTCAAAACTGCCAACCTTGTTTATTACAACCACTCTAATGAATGTTACTTCCTATTACCATTTCTCCTTATTCCTCTGTCCTCTACACTTCACATCTATCCTGATTTCTGCAACTAGACCCTTGACTGCTTCTCGCCCGTGCCTGCCTACATTGTACTGGACCATATGCACTAGCATATGGACCTTAAACTCTGACAATCGCTAATGATATAGATAGTTATCGTGCGGCTATAGGGCTTTTTAATTGTCATAGAACTGTATCAACTGCATCTGTAAAGAGGTATTTTATCCCTTCCAATATGTTACCGCTGATTGGCATTGCTAAGGTTCCACGAAATCTAATAAATTTTCTTGTCCAATGCCGAACTACAGCTAACTTGGTTCTAATTCCCGTGCTTCTTTGCATCGCTGGTGGCGTGGAATCAAATCCAGCCCCCCCCCCCCCCCCAGAATAGTGAACTTTCTATTGTCCATATTAACGTAGATGGGCTCAAGGATAAAATCCATTTAATTGAAGCCAGTCTTTAACATTGTAGCTATAACAGAGAGCCATCTCACATCGAGTATTGACAATAACTCAATAAACTTACCAGGTTTCCAAAACCCATACCGCAGGGACCGCCATCATGCATGGGGAGGAGTTTGCGTCTATATATCTGACAATATTGCTTCCTCTAGGCGTACTGACCTAGAAAGTCTCAACGTAGACATGATTTGGCTTGAAATCAATAACCAGCCGAACATTCTTTTATGCACGATCCATCGCCCACCTAATTCCGATGTTGATAAATGGCAGCTTGTAGAAACCAGCTTGCGGAAGCCTGCATGCGGAAATCTTCCCTGCATCAAAGATCGTGCCGTCTTGCGCTATTTATATGCTAACGCATCAATTTCAGTGACTCTTGAACTTTTACCGTACCGATGACCAATAGGTACTCAAGTAACTATACTATTGCACATTTAATTATTTCCGTACTTGTTACTGATGACAAATAGGTACCTTACCGGTCCTAAGACCGCATTATTATATTTTCTGTTTCTCACTGTAGATATTATCTTTATTTACTGTGGGTGCTTTAACTAACAGCACCATAATGTCTAGTGACCTGTGATATACACTGTTCTCATCGTATTAGTTGGTTGTGTATATGGCAAGTAGTCAATCTAGTTAATATATTTTCTTTGTTTATAAAAACACTAGAACGCAGTGCGCTAGGAAATACTATACAGCAACATTATATATCCGCATCACTATTTTCTCAGCATCAATTTTACACTGAGGTCGCTGTTCATGCTCTAATTGTTTGAGCCTGACATGTTATCGACTAAACCTGGCTATTCAGCTCGATAGGATAGGTTTAAAGTGGTTAGGGACAATTTCTCCTCAAGAGACGCATAGTGTACATCTCTTTTCCGACTGTTGTGGTAATGTATCCCCGAACACCGGCAAGGTTGTGTAAAATTGGCCAGTGACCGTAGGCCATATTTATATTGAGTTATTGTCTCTTTCCGCGATCCACCAGCCGCAAGGCTTATTAATTGTCTGGAACTCCCGTCGCCACAATGGCATGATCCGACTTAGTAAACTATTGGGGTTTCCAAGCAGTGAAGACCAAAGTGTCGATTTCGCATACACCTCTGTATCTTCGGAAATCAGTTAGCATAGATAACCCCGCAAAAGTAGGAAGCACTGCGAAATAATATTATTTAATTATGTTGTGATACCGGCCAGCAGTGCATCTCTGGGCATTCTGGAAAATAACCCTAACGATAGGTCAAATGTTAACTCCATAGTACGCGGTGACGCTAGCGGTGGATATCCATTTCTCCATCCCCACCATAAATGACATGCCGCTTTCTAAGAATTGTTTGTGTGAACTGTGAAACTTGTCCTGGCGATGTTATATGTGGTTGCGGGACAGGTTAACGGGATCGTTATTTTATTCTGGAGCTTTGCTCCGTAACATGTACGCACGCTGTCCCTTGGAGGTAGATGCTATGCGGGGTGACCTACAGGGCGCGGAGTCTCTTCGCCCAATGGATAAATGTATCTAAAGTTAGGTAGGAATCCCTGCCACTTGCGGCCAAACCTTGTTTTCATTACTAATAACTAATGGTTAGGTTAGAATGTAGCAGAATGCCCGCAAAAATAAAGCGGCAACTACCAATGCAGTACCTTTGGAACTACATAAGACGGTGACCTGTGAATTCTTCGGAAATCGTTCGCCCCGTCTTCACGTAAACCAGCGTGCATCACATTAACTATGGCTTCACTAGGATTTTCAGCACTCGGCATTTTCTGTTTGAATAAAAGAGTGGCCCTTTTTGCCAACTCTTTTCCTCCACTTCAGCGTTGAAGGCATTTTCCTGTGATGGAGGCCCGCGCGAGGCACTTTCCTCCCGCAACAACAATATTTTCTTTGTGTGTTAGGGGTATACTAGTTTATATTAAACTAACCAGTGACCTTGTAACGATGCTCTCTTACAGTGATATCTCTGCGGATTCGAGGATCTGCGTGGTACCTCCGGCGAAGCCATGCAGAAAAGACACCGGATGGCTCTATGTTGTGCATTATTGTGCTCATTACTGTCAAACTAGTGGAATTGTTTGTATAGTATATATCGAATTTGTGACTGTTTAATTATTAACATTTTGCCCGTTAATCTAAATTATAATGGACTGTCATACCGGTGAGATCCATAGCTGGTAAGCTTATGTCGTCTGACCATATCATTTCGGTAGCTATTCTATGCCTCGTCGACTGAAAGTTGTTACATTGATTTGTTCTCGGTATATCTGTAGACCTATATGAGTCTGAAGTTTAAGTAGCAGGCAACCACCACCTACCTTGATACCGTATGGTCCTGGGCCGGTACTGGTTCAGTACCGGCCCAGTAGCCAACGCTATCAAGGAAGTGTCTAAATAATTTATGAATATGTGGCGCAGTGGTGAGCGTACATTGAATTCATACCCAGCATGCACCTTGTTGGCCTCTCGCTATCGTTGGAAACATGATTAACCCTTTCATGCTGAATCCAGCCATAACCGGCATCAAACAAGGCTCTTTTTGCATGTTCATTTGCAAGCCAAGAGAAGACTAATTTAGAAAATGTACCACTTGAATGACTGGCTCGGTTACTGAGCCAGTCATTCAAGTGGTACATTTTTAAAAAATAGTCTTCTCTTGCCTTGCAAATTGACGTTCAATAAGGAAATATTTTGATTTTCTTGGCCAAGTGCGGTGGTAAGCTTATATTGAGTTTATACTCAGCATGCGCATTGGTAGTGTCTCATCGTCGGACACATGATTAATCCCCTTCACGCCTCGCCGCCTATCTTCGTCCAGGAACGTAAATGGATACCAGTGTCAATATAACCGGCTACAAGCCGACCAAACAAAAACAAGAGTCTATGTAAAATAACAAATGTTGTTGTACAGCGTATTACGACAGAGGAATTATATCAAGGACAGAAATCTAAGAGAAACATAAACTCATTTACAGCCATTCAGGAATTTCCCAGTTTTGGCCATGCGATTGATACGGCGTGTGTACAGCGGGCAAGGTTACCATGTCATACGGACATATAACATCCTTAATCTATGCATCTTATATTAGTTTTCTTTATTTCCAGTCTTTGGGATTTCGTCTGAGTCCACCATTTAGCCACTTTTTGGTCAATCTCCAAGGCGCCCACTGGAAGCACGTGCGACATGTGATTACTCCAGCATTGACTAGCGGAAAACTGAAAGCGGTATTATAATAAAGAGATACATTTTTAGCTATGCCCCGCCCATTTCTAATAAGGCTCCGCCCATAGCGACACCCACATGAACACACAGGTTTTTGTTGTTCTTGTCCTTAAGGCATTTTCAATAACTCTGGTTCTAATTCACCTTTCCAGAGTACCCAGCCATCATATGACGTCATAATGAACTGCGTGGCGTGTACAATGACATCATAATGAAGGACGTCATGAATGACGTCGATAAGTACGTCACGAACGCAT
This sequence comes from Chaetoderma sp. LZ-2023a, assembly GCA_034401795.1. Lineage (NCBI taxonomy): Eukaryota > Metazoa > Mollusca > Caudofoveata > Chaetodermatida > Chaetodermatidae > Chaetoderma > Chaetoderma sp. LZ-2023a. The sequence continues at coordinate 37,152,783 of CM067364.1, read as the reverse complement.
ATTTGATGACGGTCTATGGGCTGTTGTACAAATTGTTTGCTTTTACTATTTAATAAATATTCTGTTGAATATTTTGAAACTAATTTGACTGGACGCTGTTGCTGCCTATGGCAGCAACAGCACCCAGTCTAATTAGTTACAAAATATTCAACAGCTTCCCTGTATAGTTTTCAGGAAATTGATAGCTAGGGCATTCGGGGATCGATCAATCCAAACACGGCGAGGTGTGGGTGGAGCTTAGCTAGTGATGGGCGGGGAATAGCTAAAAATGGAAAGGTCCATTGAGGGATCTTCTCCAACCTTGCCCGACGGGTCCCGAAGCTGTGTGCCAATGTTGGAGTCAAAAGCCAAATCGGAACAGCAACAACTTTCAGCAACATGGTTGCCAAAATAGACACTTGACCTCACGGTAGTCAGCTTGAAAAATATATAAACGACTCGGGTACTGGACAAATTTGTCCTGGTTATTGTCACTTAAATTAATTAATTTCACCCGACCTGCCGTTGAGCACGGTTGCACGTAACGATCTTTTCAGGTCATTGTACCGTAAGCGGGATACGATGAAGAAGATACTGAGAACTACTCACTAGATAACGTCCATTTTCGACAAAAGAGGAGTCCTAACTGCCACGCAAGTATCTGACAACATAATCAATTGCGTCACATGTTGGCTGACGTCACTTCACGGGTTTGGGATCGAGCGATCCATGAACTGCCTGACTATCAATTTCCAGAAAACTATACATGTAAGCTGTTGAGTATTTTGAAACTAATTTGACTGTGTAGCATAGCCTTGTCAAATTATTTTCAAAATATTTAATAGCATCTTTTAAAATAGTTAAAGACATACAATTCGTACACCAATGCTTAGTCCGTCTTTAATTTTGCGTTCGTGACGAACTTAGCTACGTAATTGATGTTGGGGTCACCCTGCACGCCTCGTAGATTACGACGTCTTAAGATCGATTGATAAACATGTCTATTCTGAATTTACACTTTAATAAACTTTCTGTTGAATATTTTGACACTAATTTTGAATCTAATTTGACTGGGAGCTGTTGCATTAAGTCGAAGTTTTTCAATATTTAACAGCTTATCTGTATAGTTTTCTTGAAATTTAGATTCTGGGAATGCAGGTTTCAAATTCTCAACACTAGACAGACAAACAGACAGACATGGCTATTTCAATGTCACGTAACTAGTGTGTGTAAGTAAACATTTCTATAATGGACATTTACTTTTGGGGTCAAGCCAGGGTGGTTTTGAAATACGAATGGTTCTAAGACCACCCATCGTAAATAACAACCATTTTGTGGATTACAGAAACCAGTTCATGGCGAACGACTAAATCGTTTTAATAAGCACATGTAGATGATCCTTGACCCTTTCATGACAACGCCTCTGTAGTGGTCTTCGGGAATGTCCATTTGCAGGACAAGAGAAGACTATTTTTGAGATTTTATCACTGGAATGACTGGCTCGTTAACCAAGCCAGTCATTCCAGCGGTAAATTGTCAAAAACAGTCTTCTCTTTACCTGAAAATGGACATTCTATAAGTAAATATTTAAATTTTTTTAACAGATTTAGACATCGAAGGGATAAAGACGGTGCACTTGCTATACAGCAATACCTGTCTATAACGGGCACTTAAAGTGACCGCTATGGACAGGTTTGATTGTATTGTAAGGGCACCTTTGGTCAAGACTGCTGGAGAGATCACGTGATTTATAGAGCCAAAACATGACAGTTCATAAAGACGCGCGGTCGAAAGAACTAAATACCGCATTGTGGAGCACACTTCATTTCTGATTACAGTGGATGAATCCGAGCTGGCACTATAGTATATGACGTCATAATGAATTATGTCATATGCAGGCTGATATCACAATCATATAGACGTAGTATAACTCCGCCCTGAAACCCGACACATCAGTCAAGTATACAAATTTAATGTCTTCGATAGATCTGCAATTTAGCAAACATTCTGTTGAATATTCTGAAACTAATTTGACTGGTAGCATCCAGTTCAATTAGTATCAAGATATTTAACCACTTTTCTGTTTTCTAATGCCTTATCTTGAAAGTGTGATTCTGCTAATTCAGAGTCCAAGCATATAAATTGATTCCAGAACGTACAAAGTGGGCGGAGCTTAGTGAAAATAGGCGGTTCATGGCTAGAAATGGACCCCTCCATTGGCTGCTCTAAGAGATCACCTGCCTTTAGTGACCACATGTGGTGCTACCAAGGTGGCCGCTTAAAAGGGTTCTAAGTCATATATTTTTCTTTGTAGATGACGGACCTGATAATCCAGGCATCTGACAGTTTAATGCAGCATCTCCGGCCGAAAGCGAAAAGTGGCATAGATGTCGATTTGAAAGCGTAAGATCTATGTATCAGTTTGCCATATTGTCTTTATGTACAGTGAAGTTTAGGTGACATAACTTAAAATGTTTCCGAAACAAACTAAACATACGGTTGAAGACTTTGGATGTAATTTTATTTGAAGCCATTGCTGCCTTAGGCAGCAATGGCTTCCAATCAAATTAAGTCCAACATATTCAACAGAACATTTCTTACATCGTAATTATCCTAACTAACATGCTTCTCTTGTTTTTTGGGAAACACGTTGGCTTATTTATGTGCCTGTCCGTTTAGTCAATGTGCTGCCACGCGACGTTTGTAGTCAACAGACAGGTGTATCTGGGGATCTGGCACGTATGACTAGTGAACTAGTCATGTTTGTGGGAACGAGTCATGTTTGTGGTAGCCGTTTTCCAAACCAGATAAGGATTTACCTGGAGACTGGGAGAATCAATGGGTGATCTCTCTTGATCATAAAGTGCGGGATAATGCATGAATCTGATCTGTCAGTCAAGTATATGGCGTCATAATTAATTACGTCGTATGTAGGCTAACGTCACAATCAAAATGGGTAGTGGATGACGTAACTAGATCCGTCATGATCATTGAATAGTCCATCGGTTGTACGAATTGTATGACTTTAGTATTTAATAAACATTCTGTTGAATATTTTGCAACATCACCCAGCGAAATTCGTTTCAAAATATTCAACAAATTAGCTGTATAATTACTATAAAATTGGGATTCTGATCCAAAGTATATAAATCCATCCCAATACCGGAAAGTAGGGGGTGGGTGGGAGAGCTTAGCTAGAGATAGGCGGGGTATAGCTAGAAGTGCATTCATGAACTATAGTCTGATAGAGGTGTTGAGTTGTACCCTTCAAACCAACGTTACAACTCTCTTGTCCAAATGGTTAATGTTCCGTCATTCCTCAAACGGGAGCTGTGAATTCTCAAACATGCATCAAGTTATGTACCATTGTCTCAGTGATTAAGTTTATGATCCTATGTCTTCCAATGTCTTCCAATCCAATTATGTTCAAAATATTCAACAGTGCGTTTTATTTCGATTTGAAAACATGTTATATTATATCTGAACTGTACTGTAACATTGTCAAAACATGTTTAAGAGTATGCACGAGTGTATGAATGTGTTTTGACCTGTGTGTATATGAGTATTTTCGTATTTTTTAGTATTTTCTTTATTACACTCAGGCTGTGACAACGGCATATGAGGATTATTTGTACATTGGCAATGGCGGTAGAAATACATTATTATTATTATTATTATTATTATTATTATTATTATTATTATTATTATTATTATTATTATTATTATTATTATACCATCTCCGCCGCGCTGCCGACGAGGGCTACGAGTGGGGCCGCTAACGTAATAATGATAACAACAATAATGAATTTATGATTTTATTTTGGGTTACTTGCCCTTGCGCAGTGTTTCCAGCAGTATTAAAGGAGAAACTAACTTCAGAGGGGAGACTGGGGCTAGTTCGCCATAGGGGCAAGTCCGCCCATGTGTTCTCATACTAAGCCATTACTATTTATAACGTCTTACGCAGTGTGTACGTATTCCCGGTGACACACTTGTCAGATAGGGTGGACCGCATCACCTTCTGTTTTGTCTACTGTGAATAATCGATGAAAGCTAATTTCAGGAAGAAGTAAGTAATATTTTCATCACAGTACGTTTTGTGTCATAGCAAAGCATGCGACGATCAAAGGTAGAGGCGGTCAACCATTCCTTACCAGTTACTACTAGATGCTATATAGCCAGGCCATTGGTTTGGACTGACTGGTATATAGGTTGGGGGCAAGGCGGTCGGATTTACAGTTTGGCCATGCAAACTCTACTGTTTAAAATGTTATTGTCTACCATAATTTATAATACATTATGCTTCAGATTAATTTTCTTATTTTCTTATTTATTTCAAAATATTCCTCTGCGTACCTAGACATATTGGCGCATACACGATGGATGTAATTGCCAGTACAGCATTTGGTTTAAACATTGATTCCCAGAAAGACACCGACAACCCATTTGTGACCAATGCGAAAAAGTTGTTGGACATATCATTAAAGTCACCTCTCATGATTGTGGCTTGTAAGTACACTGGACACTTCCCAACCGTCTAAAAATATGTTTAACGCTTCAGGTGTCAACAACTCATGAACGGGCTCAAATTGCTCACATATCATTTATCAAGAAAATTTTAATTTTTGTACTTAAATTTACCAAAAATTACTTTCTGTTGTCCTACAAATGGACTTTTTTTGGCGGTTTAAGTTATTAATGGACGATTAAGCAGCAACAGATTTGTTTCAAAATATTCAACAGCTTACCTGCCTGCACAGTTTTCTGGAGATGGAGATTCATGGAGGTAAGGGTTCGATCGATCACACCTCGGCAGAGCGCGTGTGGAGCTTAGCTACAGTGTGGTGGGGCATAGCTAAAAGGGGCCCTTACATCTACTGAGGGGTTCCATTGCTAGCTATGCTAAACTTGTTCCAGAAGCTCCGCCCACTATTTAATAGACCTTTCCATTTTTAGCTATTCCCCGCCCATCACTAGCTAAGCTCCACCCACACCTCGCCGTGTGGGGTTGATCGATCCCCAAATGCCCTAGCTATCAATTTCCTGAAAACTATACAAGGAAGCTGTTGAATATTTTGTAACTAATTTGACTGGGCGCTGTTGCTGCCTACTATGGCAGCAACAGGGCCCTGTCAAATTAGTTTCAAAATATTCAACAGAATATTTATTAAATAGTAAAAGCAAACAATTTGTACAACAACGCATAGAGCGTCTTCAAATATGCGTTCGTGACGTACTTATCGACGTCATTCATGACGTCATTCATTATGATATCATTGTACATATCACGCAGTTCATTGTGACGTCATATGATGGGTGGGTACTCTGGATAGGTGAATTGGATTTGAATCGCTTTTAACACTTTGCTACCGGAATTTCCAGATTCTGAATTCCAAGGTACACGTATACAGGTAAGCGGTTGAAGCTATTGAAGCTAACTTGGCTAGGGGCTGCAAGACATGCAATTCAGATAGTTATTATCGTACCGTGCCAAATTCGTGACTCATTTAATTATGACATCAGCTAACAAGTGACGCATATATTCAACATCACATAATGTAGGATTCCAATTTATCCATCAATCATATGACGTCATAATCAATTACGTCTTGAATGGAGTAGCTATAGTTTCTTCACGAACTCTTAATGGATCTTTCCAGTTTATCCATCCATCATAATCAATTGCATAACTGGTATGATGACGTTATAGTCAATGAAATAAAGAATCACGTAGATAAGTATGTCATGAAACTTGAAGACGGACTAAGCGTTGTTGTATGAATTGTAGGTCTTTACTATTTAATAAACCTTCATCACCTAGCCTGTATAGTTATCTGGAAATTAATAGTCGGAGAGTTCAGGGATCGAGCGATCGATTCAAACACGGACAAAGTATGGGTGAAGCCTAGCTAAAGATGGGCGGAGCATGGCTAAAATTTGGATTCCTCCATTGAGTGACAGATTGGATCACTCCAGTTTTGGTCAGCTACTGGGCGTGATCCATGAAAATCTGAAAAATCCGGAAAATCCGTAAAACTCCTACAACTGTTACAGAGTAAAATAAACGAGTGGGCTTGTTGGTTGCCATTGTGATCGACTGTTTCCTATCATTACCTTATTACCAAAGACAAGCAGTTCAGGAAATTATTATCGTACCTTTTGCCACATTCGTGCCGGATGTAAAAAATTGTAATATGACAGCATTTAAAGGTGCATATTCACAGTAAAATTTCTGAAAATAAAATTGTTTAAATTATACACTTTTAGAGGCTTAAACTGTGAGCCTATATGTAATTAAACGAAATACATCTTAAGATATGATGATTCCATTCCATATAAATTAATATAATTTTTTAAGTTGCGAAATTGAAATAGAGACACGGGCCTCTATTTCAATTTCGCAACTTAAAAAATTATATATTAATTTATATGGAATGGAACCATCTTATGTTAAGATTTCTTTCGTTTCATTACACATAGGCACATAATTTAAGCTTATAAAATTATGCAATTTTAACAATTTTATTTTCAATCATTCTGGTGTGAATATGCACCTTTAACAAGTGATGTATATTTTGACGGCACGCTTGAGTGACAGATCGGATTCCTCCATTATACTGCATCTATTGTTTGCTAATTTACTCGGATTTTTCCTATCATTGAACTGTTCTTTGTTTGTTTCATTCCTATGCATTGAATCCACTTTTAGCTATGACCCGCCCATCTCCAGCTAAGCTCCGCCCATGCTTTGTGCACGTTAGGATCGATTTATGTACGCTGAATCATGAATTCCCAGAATCCTAGTTTCATGGTACCAATGCAGCTAACCTGTTGAATATTCTGAAACTAATTTGACTGAGTGCAGAAACTATGACAGGTCAAATTAGCTTCAAAATATTCAACAGAATGTTTATTAATTATTAAAGAAAGACAAGTCGTACAACTGATGAACTATCCCAGGTTCGTGACGGAGTATTTCTGTCAATTATCATTGTGACGTATGCCTACACATAAAGTATTTGATTATGACGTCATATACTTGACTAACAGATCAGATTCATCCATTTTATTACATTACATTAGTTCTCCAAAAAATTTGTAAATACCTTTTATATGCTAGGAAAAAATAAGTCACCAAGTCTATTATCGCTGTTATTAATGCAATTAGTATTTATTTATTAACATAGCTCACCAAGTCTATTATCTCTGTTATTAATGCAATTAGTATTTATTTATTAACCTCGTGATAATCACTGTATATTTTGTCACTTTACTCGCCATAACAATTGTTATAAATATGTGCCCTCATATGCTGCCTCGGTAGCCTGAGTGTAATAAACGTGAAACTGAAATGGAAACTGGTCAATGTGGCATTATTACAATCGCCGCATGTTTCCGTTTTCTTCCCGTTTCTGACGCCCGTTATGAATGTCATGGGGCTTTCTATTGTTTCGAAAAAGTGACAGATTTCTTCATGCACGTAACGGACAAGGCCATTAAGGAGCGAAAAGGAGACACATCACGGGTGAGACAATAAACCCGTCTTTGGCCACTGATAACGCGGGTTACTGGGCCAGTATAATTAGTTTGAAATTAGGAATCTGGAAATCCGTGATTCAAAGTGTTAAAATTTATGAAAATGGGTGTACAATGTGGACTCGGATTAACTAGAAATAAATTCTACTATTAAGACGCTCATTGTACTAACAAAAAATAGAAAGTAGAAAGATATAAATGTTGACTATTGGACGCACCAGAGTTGCTGTAGAAATACCCGTCCTATGAAACATAGGCCTGATTAATACAGGACTCGTCAACCTGACTATATTTGTTCAAGAAAATTCAGCTATTTCCTTATTGAATGTCCATTTGCATGGCAAGAGAAGACTATTTTTTTGGAAATTTACCGGTTATCGAGCCAGATATTCCAGTGGTGAATTTTCAAATGTAGTATGCTCTTGGCTTGCAAATGAACATTCGGAAAGACCAGTAAAGAGGCCTGTTTTGGCCAACCACGTCATGAAATTGTTAACTTAACTCAGTTTAAATCTTTGATTGAAATGATTATGACAAGAATATTTTTCGTTTGAGCTTTTGATGTTGTTATGCGTTTCTCATCATATCCTTCCAATACGATGTGGATGGCGGATAGAAAGGCCTACGTACGCTGAGAGTTTATTAAAATTAATTTAAAGGGAAATAACTTACACCGATTTAAACCCGCGTTCTCACTAGAGAGTTAATCAGGAATAACGCTATACTTCAGTATGGCGTTATTCCGGATTAAGTCTCTCGTGTGAACACTGCCTAAGTTTGACTCAGTTTCTAGGGCCGTGTTCTCACTAGAGATTAAATCAGGAATAACGCCATACTGAGGTATGGCGTTATTCAAGATTTAGTCTCTAGTGAGAACACGGCCTAAGTTGTGTGTACCTGTCAGCCCTATAGTTACCATACAGTACATCTAAGAAATATTTTAGAATGTTTCCAAAACAAAATAAAACGTACTGTTAAATATTTTGAAAATAATTTTATTGGGAAACTTTGCTGTCTAAGGTAGCAATATTTTCCGTTCCAATTCACCTTTCCAGAGTACCCACCCATCATATGACGTCATAATGAACTGTGTGATGTGTACAATGACATCATAATGAATGACGTCATGAATGACGTCGATAAGTACGTCACGAACGCATATTTGAAGACGGTCTATGCGTTGTTGTACAAATTGTTTGCTTTTACTGTTTAATAAATATTCCGTTGAATATTTTGAAACTAATTTGACAGCACCCAGTCAAATTAGTTACAAAATATTCAACCGCTTCCCTGTATAGTTTTCAGGAAATTAATAGCTAGGGCATTTGGGGGGATCGTTCAATCCCAACACAGCGAGGTGTGGGTGGAGCTTAGCTAGTGATGGGCGGGGCATGGCTAAAAATGGAAGGGTCCATTATGTTCACAATATTCAAAATAACATTTCTTAGTATCTAACGTGTTTCTGTTTTAGTTTTGGAGACATGTTCACTTATTTATGAGCCAAACTGTAACTTGTAATTGAGGAATCCAGTTTCTCCGCCAATTACATGACGTGATAATCAACTAGATTTACGTAACGTGTAGGCTGACGTCATAATCAATTACGTCATGAATGACTGGATTTGGTCCGTCTTAAACGCTTAATATTCCGTCAGGTTCTAACAATTTTATGTCTTTATGCATGCTGTTGAATATTTTGAAACTACGGTAACCGGGATCTGTTGCTGCATTGTGGTTGGAGCTTAGATAAAGATGGGCGGGGCATAACTAAAACTGGATTCCTACATTGAAAGTCGCGGATAAGCTAATTTGATAAACAGTAAAATCCGTTCATATTTTGAAACTAAACCTACGAAAATAATAAATGAAATGTTTAAAGGTGCATATTCACACCAAAAAAATGCTTGAGAAATAAGATTGCTAAAATTGTATACATTTAGAGGCTTAAATTGTGTACCTAAATGTAACGAAACGAAATAAATCTCAACCCATGATGATTTCACTATAGACATAAATTAATATATGTTTATGTTAAATTACTTTGATGTGAATATGCACCTTTAATGGGTTCTTTTATTTTTTTAGCATTGACAAATTTGACTTATTTACCATTTTCACAGAAATACCGTGACCTGCTGCAGCTGATGATGAACGCGCAGCATAGTGTAAACGATGATGACACGGGGGTTGGACGGGACAAGAGAATGAGCTTGTAGACGAAAATAGCTATAGAAGGTCGAAATCAGGTTGGAAATTTAACAGACATTGTGAACTGGTTTCAATGATTAAGAGTGAACATGTGAATAAGCTTGATGAATCATGTTTTAGCTACGCATGATTGAAGACGGACTAAGCGCTGCAGTACGAATTGTATGGATATTACTATTTAATAAACATTCTGTTGAATATTTTGAAAGTAATTTGACTAGACTCTCTTGCAGCATCAATTCAAATTAATTTCAAAATATTCAACAACTTACCTGTATAGTTAGGCTACTTTAAAATCGAGATTCTGATAATTCAGTGTTCAATGTAAATAAATTGATCCTAACATGCACAATGCATTGGCGGAGATTATCTTGACATATAAAGGGCGAGTTGACATTTTGTTGCAAGTTTTTAACATTAAGTAACAAAAAAGTAAGATGTCAGCTGAATTTCGCTTATCTGTTATTGTCCCGCCCATTTCCAGGTAAGCTCCGCCTGCGTTGGCTCTGCGTGTGCTGGGATCGATCGAATCCGGATTTCCAAAATCCCAATACCATTGTAACTATACAGGTAAGCTATTGAATATTTTGAAATTAATTTGACTTAGCCCTGTTGCTGCCTATGTCAGCAACCTCACCCAGTTAAATTAGTTTCAAAATGTTCACAAGAATGCTTATTAAATTGTAAAGACATAGGCCTACAATTCATATACTTGAAGGACAATTAAGCATTCATGACGGACATAGATACTCATTACATATTTGATTGTGATATCAGCCTACATATGGCGTAATTGATTATGTCGTCATATACTCGCGTGACAGATTCGATTCATCCAGTTTCCCGTTGATTCGCACATTTTCTTACCATTCTATATTATATAATGGAGGCGATGGATTCGACCTGTCACTCAAGTTTCTGACGTCATAATCAAACACGTCTCATGTCAGCTGACTTCGCAATGATTAGTATGGATATTGTATATGTAATGTATATCTCCTTCACGAAAATTGAAGATAAGTCTACCACAAAGTGTACAAATTGTATCTCCCTGGCGAATTTACAATTTAGCAAAATTCTGTTAAATACGTAGAAACTAATTTGACTGGGAGTTGTTTCTGCCATAGGCAGAAACTGCCCAGTCAAATTGGTTTCAAAATATTCAACAGCTTATGTGAATAGCTACCTTGAAATGTAGATTAGAACTGTGACTTCAGGTTTTATAGATTTAAATCGATTCCAAAAACGTGCAACAAAGTGGCCGGAGCTTGGGTAGAAATGGGCTGGGCCTAGCTAGACATGGATACCTCCACGTTGAGCGTTCTAGGGCTTCGCTATTGACAGTACTGTTCTGAAACATGTTGAACAAATACTTTCGATGCTACTAAACACGAAAGCAATTGCATATCTTGAGATTAAGTTGACTGGAAGCCGTTGCTTCCTAGGCAGCAACGATTTCCAGTCAAATTAAGTTCATAATATTCGACAGAGTCAGTTTTATATTACAAACAGTAATACGTTTTCAGGGATCCATCCACTGAAAGGGTTAATCGATAATCAGTTAAAGATAAAATGATAATGTAACTGTTTAACCATTTTAACCCGAAAGATCCAACCCAATAAACCCTTTACTAATTAATAATTATTATGGTGCATATTTTGAAACTAAAACGACTGGAAGCTGATTTTGCCTATTACAGCAATATGTTCACGTCATCTTAGTTTAAAAATATTCAACACTTTGCCTGTATAGTTATTTTGAAATTGAGAATATGAGAATTTAGGGTTCGGAAGCTATGCAACTATGCGCTTGCTTGTGCGATTACGAGAAAATCGCGTTGTGTAGATGAAATAATAATCATTTATTGCCATATCGTTATAATCATCTTGTCATATTGGCTAAGCAGGCGACGCTCACTTGGTGATATTTATATTTCAAGGTCGATAGAATCTCGGTAGCTGCGGGTTCAGGATTTTTCTCAGATTTTCCTGATTTTTCCCCGGATCACGCTGAACGTTATGGATTTCTAGTATATGGGTAAATCCTTCCTGGTGCTAAAATCTGAGTGAAATTGGACCAGTACTTTCCAAGATACAGAATTTGATCCGATCCCAATCCAGATTCTTTTAGCGGGTCATGGCCAAAATCTGGAAATGCTTTTGTACCGCAGGTCCCTTCGGTGTTCTAAAATTTGAGCCAAATTGGATAACTAGTTTTTGGGATACAGCCGACTTGTTCGACTGACTGACTGGTTAACTAACTGAGTGACTGACTGACTGACTGACTAACTAAGGGACGTGGCGGTTTATTGAGCTGCTACAGCTAAAGGACTAATTGTAACTGTGCAGTCATTGATTTCACGTTTCAGACTTACTTCCGATTGAAATCCAGGCACAGACTCTTCTGTTCTTCGTAGCTGGATACGATACAACAGCGTCCACTGTCACTTTGACTTTATATAATTTGGCCTTGAACCAAGATTGCCAGAAAAAGGCTCAACAGGAAGTGGATAAAGTTCTTGAAAAAGTACGTATAGATATCATCTTAAAGACCACTTGTAAATCCGTCAGTGAGTTGTGCGCATAATAAATTAAATGCATACCTAGGAAGTTAGGAACTCTCAATGCCTTATCAGCGTAAGGCCGTACAACACGTCCTATGACCTCACCACACGACCTAACCCCCAGACTACCACCCCACTACCCAACCTCCACCTCAGCGGAATTACCTTTGAAACGGGACACTTTCTTGCGGCTCTAATCACTGTTCAAAGTCCTAAGCTCGCACCTGGATATTGGAGGGCAATAGCCTCATTGAGCCTGTTCAACATTGAATCCAACTCGTTGACCGTGTTCCTATTGCAGCCGCTACTGTTGTCGCTGATCGAACATTGCAGGACATTCAGTTGAGCGTGATTTTGAAATATTCCCGTTTGAACAACAACCTGTCACGAAGACTGAAGACGACAGTCCCCCCACCCCATCCCCACCCCCGGGGGCACTCGGTGGCATGTGCCGCACCCTCCCCCGGCAGGGATGTCAATTTTCTTTTACTTACCTACTGGCGGTGGAGTGAGGTATTACCATTGATGTTAGTAAGCGTGAGGTGATCCTGTTTAGGCTAATGTACAACTGAAGTAATGCTGAAATTTCTAAGATTCTGAATGATGAATATATGAAAATAGAAACAAAATAGTTCAACCTTTTGGTTTCTGACACAGTCATTGCTTTAAAAAAAATCCAAGTCTTGGGAACATTTTAGCAAACTGTAAATATAAGCATCTAACCCTCGTCCAAGCAAATTCCCATCGTTTACGGGTTAACCCTTTCACGACAAATCCCTGAAAAATTGCATTCTTTGCGATATAAAACTTAAACTGCTGAATATTTTGAAAATATTTTGACTGGAAGCCGTTGCTGCCTGCTGCTACTACTACTACCACTACTACTACTACTACTACTGCTGCTGCTGCTGCTGCTGCTGCTGCTGCTGCTGCTGCTGCTACTGCTACGACTACTACTACTACTACTACTACTACTACTACTACTACTACTACTACGGTGAAAGATGATTTTTGTCGCCTCCCAATCGCTAGGCGGAGGGTCTCGTAGAATTCACTGGTTCACAAACCCCACTCGGATCGAAAATTGAAAAAGGTAAAAATTAAACTCCAGATGATGAATGAGCTATATCCTAGTGCCAGTGCGTCGTCAATGACAGGGTTATTATAACTAATGCTTGACAATAATAAAAACTACTTCTACAATATTAATCCATTATGTACGTTTCATTCCAGCATCCTCTTGGGTACGATGCCGCCGGCTTACGTGGATATGTGCATTAACGAGACACTGAGACTCTTTCCACCAGGCCCACGGTGAGCAACAGCAGGGGAATCTATTTCTAGTTATACGGCGCCCATTTCTAGCCATACCATGCCCATTTCTAGCTATACCACTCCCATTTCTAGCTATACCACTCCAATTTCTAGCTATACCACTCCCATTTCTAGCTATAACACTCCAATTTCTAGCTATAACACTCCAATTTCTAGCTATACCACTCCCATTTCTAGCTATACCACTCCAATTTCTAGCTATACCACTCCCATTTCTAGCTATAACACACCCATTTCTAACTATAACACGCCCATTTCTACCTATACCACTCCCATTTCTAACTATACCACGCCCATTTCTAACTATACCACTCCCATTTCTAGCTATACCACTCCAATTTCTAACTATACCACATCCATTTCTAGCTATACTACTCCCATTTCTAGCTATACCACTCCCATTCCTAGCTATACCACTCCCATTTCTAGCTATATCACTCTAATTTCTAGCTATACCACTCCCATTTCTAGCTATAACACTCCCATTTTTGGCTATAACACGCCCATTTCTAACTATAACACGACCATTTCTAGCTATACCACTCCCATTTCTAACTATACCACGGCCATTTCTAACTATACCACGTCCATTTCTAGCTATAACACGCCCATTTCTAGCCATACCACGCCCATTTCTAGCTATACCACGCCCATTCCTAGCTACACCACGCCCATTTTAGCTAAGCGCAGGCCATTGTTACACATACTGTCATCTATTTAAGACTTTGAAACCTGAAATCACAGAATCAAGGGACGTTGTTGATTATTCTGAAACTTCTTTGATTGGGAGCTGTTGCAGCAACAAGCTCCCAATCAAATTAGTTTCAAACTATTCAGCCGATTGTATTTTTAAATTATACATTTAACAATGCCAAGCAATTCGTACACTTGACGGACTTTCCGAGCTTCATGGCGGAGAAAATATGTCATTTTGATTGTGATGTCAGCAAATATGACACGTAGTTAGTCATTATCTCATTTACTTGGGCGACAGATCGGACCACCCCATTGACACCGCCATAGGAAACTCTAAAAAGGAGGTACAATAAAATCTGTGTTAAACGATGGTTTTATTGAACACTTCGTAGTGATAGGAAGATGGTTTCTTAATACACATGTGTTGCAATATGATAGGGGGAGCAAAGGATGCCGTCTCAAAAGACCGTCTAAAATACAGTTTCTCTAGCAGGTTAGACTATACAGGAGGAATCGCGTTATATCTAGACCGCACCCATCCATAACCAAGCTCCACCAACCGTGACATTAGCACGGTGGGATCGATCGATCCCTGAACTCCCTGACTAGCAATTTCCAGAAAACTATACAGCTAAGCTGTTGAATATTTTGAAACTAATTTGACTGACCCAGCGATATTACTTCAAAATATTCAACAGCATCTTTATTAAATGGTAAAGCCATACAATTCGTACAACAACGCTTAGTCCGTCATCAATTAAGCGGTCGTGACGAACTTGTCTACGTCATTCATGACGTCATTGATTATGACACTACCCTACACGTCATGTAGTTTATTATGACATCATAGGTTTGATGAATACATTGGAACGGTCCGTTATCCCCACGTTTTTCGAAGAATAGTTGGGTTTATGCCGTCCCGCCCGTGTGTGATCTTTGGTCCGTCTGTCTGCGGAATCGATTTTAACGCAACTCCTCCGAAACCGCTGTACGGAATTCCATTAAATTTGGTATGTGAATTACCAATACGAGCGGCAGAGCAACAGATTATTTACATTCGGCTCTACCCCTAGAGGTGGCGGTGGAATGGTGATCAATGAGGTGAAGGTGGGGATTTGCGATGGCGCGTCATCGTCAGAGCAATCTAGTTGCACCCTAGCTGGCGACAGGTTGAATGGTAGTAGTAATAAACAAAAGTTCTCGGATTTTACGGAGTATGCCTTTTCAAACCATGTCTTTTAGCATGGAGCAGGGTTTTCCGGATACTTTGGATTATCAAGATTTTTTCCAGATTTTGAGGAGATTTTTTCGGATCACGCCCGTCGTTTTGGAATCCTAGTGTATCGTCACACCATTTCCAGTGTTAAAATTTGGGCCAAATCGGATCAGGAGTTTCCGAGATATGCACAGATTCATTGTTGGAGTAGTCTCCCCCCCCCCCCCACCACCACTCACGCCAGACAGACTTGGTGTCCAGTAAGACACATTATTTTCAGCTACATGGCATATATCATGGAATACCTCTCAGTTGATGAATCCAATCTGCCGATCAAGTATATGACTAACGTCACAATCAAATACGTAATGAATGACGTACATAAGTCCGTCACGAACTTTTAAAAGACCAACAATTGCACACATCTTTGCTATTTAATAAACATTATGTTGAATATTATGAAACTAATTTGACAGTTTTCTGGCAATTGATATTTATGGAGTTTGATCGATCCCATCTCTGGCAAGCCGTGGGCGGAGCTTATTTAGAGACGTGTGGGGGAACAGTTCAAAGTGGATACATACCTCAGTATGACTGGACGCCGTTGCAAACGCAGCAACCTCTTCCTGTCAGATGAAGTTATTGGTTCGGTTGCCGTTTATGGAGTCCCTGATTCAATCTCCCATTCACGCCAATATCTAGGCTGTTTTTGTTTAAATTTCAGTCTATTATTGGTAAATTCTCCAGTTTTTTCACTGGGATCCATTTGGAGAGAGGCAAGGAGCGAAGGGGATTGACCATGTTTCCAACGACGGCGAGATAGCGCACAGCTCAGGCGCGAACCGGATTATCTGGTTAAGTTGTCCGGCGCGCTGTCACTACACCAGGCCGCCATGCACCTCCTGAAACTCTTCATGTCTTATTAATTTCAAAATGTTCAACTGAATTTTTGTATGTTTACCATGTGAATGAGAAATCGGAATTTTCAATAGGTGCAATAGCTAAATTTGAATTTATAGGTTTGATCGGAGATGCATGGAGGACACAGTGGTTGGTGGATTGAGGATTCCAGAGGGAATGACTATTGGTGTACCGGTTCATGCCATACATCATGATCCAGATCTTTGGCCGGATCCAGAGAAATTTGATCCAGAAAGGTAACATCACCGCATTATATACGCCTGCCACTCATATGACTAGACGGCCTGGTCTGTGTGTCAACAATTTACGGATCCATTGACAACTATGCCCCGCCCATTTCCAGCTAAACTTCACCCATCTTTTGCGCGTGTTGTGCTCGTGTGTATATACTTTTAGCCCTGAATTTTCAGCATACCATTTTAAAGGTAATTGCACAGACGAACTGCTGAATATTTTGAAATTAATTTGACTGGGTGTTGTTGCTTACGTGCAAATGGGCTCAGTAAAATTTTTTTCAAAATAATAAATAGAAGGTTTATTAAATAGTAAACAAGAAATTCAAACACGACTGTTGTCTAGACTATTCTAGAGTAGGCTAAATGACACTAGTTCTTTTCAAAACCAATTGTCTTAATAATTAAGCCTTCTAATAGACGCATGGCTCGACTGGATAGATCCGACTGAGCAGTCAAGTATATGGCGTCATAATCAATTCACCTTTCCAGAGTATCCATCCATCATTTGACCTCATATGACGTCATAATCAGCTTATCGCGTGCATGATGACGTCACAATCATTACGTCACAAAGGGTTCCGTATAGACCATAATCAAATCTCAAACAGTCCGACACTTTGTATGAATTGTAGCCTGTTTGTAATTGTTTGCTGTTTAATAAACATGCTGTTGAATATTTTGAAACTAATTTGACTGGGCGCCGTTGCTGCCATGGGCAGCAACAGCACCATGTCAAATTAGTTTCAAAATATTCAACAGCTTACCTGTATAGTTTTCTTGAAATCGAGAGTCAGGGAGTTCAGAGATCGATCGATCCCAACACGAGCGATGTGTGGGCGGAGCTTAGCTAGAGATGGACGGGGCATAGCTAAAAAATGGAAAGGTACGTTACGTAGCATGTAGACTGACGGCTCAATCATAATTGATAGAAATACTCCGTTGTGAACCTGGGATAGTCTGTCAGTTGTACGAATTGTATGTCTTAATAAACATTCGGTTGAATATATTGAAACCAATGTGACTGGGTGCTGTTGCTGCAATAGGCAGCGACAGTCCCCAGTTAAATTAGTTTCAAAATAGTCAACAGGCTAGCTGTAAAATTTCCATGAAATTGGGATCCAGGTAATTCAGGATTCAAGGTATATAAATCGATCCCAATACGCGCACAGCATGGGAGCTTAGCTAGAGTTAGAAGGGCATAGCTAAAAGTGAATTAATCAATTCGAGCCATGAAATGAAATATGTCAAAATCTTGGAAAAATCCCATTTAAATACATCTAGTAATACTTATATATATACAACAGATTCGCCCCAGAGAACTGCCAGTTACGTGACCCATTCTCGTTCCTGCCATTTGGCTATGGACCTCGACATTGTGTCAGGATGCGCTTGGCGCAACTGGAGGCAAGAATTGCTGTCGCATCCGTGCTGAAGGAATTCAATGTTCTAAGATGTGAAAAGACAAAGGTATTATATAGACTTATAAACTACATATTAATTACATTAGCCAGATTGGTCATTAGTAAATATTATGATTTATCATATAACCTCGCAATTATCCAACATGCCCGTTATGCCGGAAATGTTTTCTAGCGACGACGACGACGACGCAAATGTAAACACGCCAGTATATGTTATGTTGATAGTTTGTAACACATATATACGCCCTACTACGTAGTTATGAAATGCGTTTGCAAATTACGAAATAACGAGGCTTTGTTTATTATTAGTTGTGTGGCACATTGGACAGAACGCTTAGCAAGTGATGTGTCACAGAAACGAAAATGAACAGCACAAACAATTTAAGAATCGACCTTAAATTGATCAAAATATCAGTTTATATGATAAATATAATCTGAAACTCGGTCCCGTTTCATATCACTATTATCACCCTCGTCGAAAATTATCACATTGTGATAATTTTCGACGAGGTTGATAATAGTGATATGAAATGTGACCGAGTTCCAGATCCTCTATTTATTAAATATCAGTCCAATACATCCTGTGTTTTGATAGCTATAAACTATTCATATACAGTATCCTAGGATCCTAGCTGCTGCTACTACTACTACTACTACTACTACTACTACTACTACTACTACTACTACTACTACTACTACTACTACTACTACTACTACTACTACTACTACTGCTACTACTACTACTACTACTACTACTACTACTACTCGCTGTTTTCTAGGTGCCTATGAAGTTAAAGATGACTGGTATTCTGCAAATAGAAGGTGGAATTTGGGGAAAGATGAAGAACAGGCGATGCGAGGACTAGGCTAACGTATCCGCGTAGTAGCCTACATATGCACTAAACATGCCTTTTTACAGTATGTCGATCCAAAACCTGCATGCACGTGTGGACGCATGTGCAGTGAACTCGCTCACATACCTTGCACACGTGCACTGGATATATATATATATATATATATATATATATATATATATATATATATATATATATATATATATATATATATATAAATATATATATATATATATATATATATATATATATATATATATATATATATATATATATATATATATATATATATATATACACACACACAATCACAATAAAGGCGCCGTGAAGTTGTATCATTTTGCGTTTATTCAAATTTTTTATTTAAAGACTGTTTTCAAACAACTATAAAGTATTGACCGGCATTTGGCGCCAACTGGTTTTTAGTTTTTTATTACTAGATATGGCCATAAAAGGGTTAAAAGATAAGCTCATTTCATTTGAATTTTCATTCTCATTAAGTGATAGGCCTATTATCCATACGTACAAGAAGCAAATTTGCAAAGTGAAACGTGGGCCGTTTTATGAAATATGGCCTATATATGGAAGCTCACGACAGTTTCCAATACTTCCGATATCTTCCACTAGTTGATGGATTTACGATTTTTTATGTCACACCGGATGCTAGACTCGTCCTAGTGGTTCAAAAGACAGATACTGTTGGAATAAAAACCTTTTAGCATTTTATACCTTATGATGATTTTCACTTTCACTCCTTTATTCAGATTTTATGGCTATAGTGCAGAGCAGACTTAGTGCATTTTTGCGATTCTAAGTAGGATAAAATCCATAATGCGCGTTACCAGACATTGTATGACATTCATCCTTTCATGAGGAAACAAGCCTCTGCAATGGAATATCCATTTGCAGGCCAATAGAAGACTATTTTGGAAAATTTATCACTACTAACTGGTTCGATAATCGAGCCAGTCATTGCAGTTGTAAATTTTCAAAAGTATGCAAATGGACATTTAATAAGCACATTATTTGATTTTCTTGAACAAATTAAAACATTTAAATAGTTAATATTAAATAATTTAGGGGAGGAATCCGAACTGTCACTAATGTGTCTGGAATCATAATCAAATGCTTATAACTTGATAGTTGTCTCAATGATAATGGGGTAGGTCCGTCACGGACTACATCCTACAATAGAGGACTCCAGCTTTAGCTATGCCGCGCCCATCTCTAGCTAAGCTCCACCCTTTATTCGCCCGTGTTGGGGTCGATTGATCCGCGTACTCCCCGACTATCAATTTCCAGAAAAAACTATACGGGTAAGCTGTTGAATATTTTGAAAGTAATTACTTTCAAAATATTCAACATGATCTTTATTAAATAGTAAAGACATACAATTCGTACACCAACGCTTACTCCGTCATCAATTAAGTGATCGTGACGAACTTATCTACGTCATTCATGATGTCATTGCTTATGACGTAATCCTCCACACCATGTAGTTGGTTATGACATCATATGATAGATGGATAAACTGGAAATGTCCATTGCCTCAATAAAAATGGTGTACGTCCGTCTGGGAAGTGACAAAAGACTATAACTAAAGTGTCTGGATTGTCGGTCTGTGGTGAATTTACAATTTAATAATGTTGAATATGCAACAGCAGCCTCCAATTAAATTAGTTTCAAAATATTGGACAGCTTACCTATATAGTTACCGTGAAATTTGGATTCTTGGAATGGAGGAATCCAGTTTTAGCTGTGTCCCGCCCATCTTTATCTAATCTCCACCCACACTTCGCCTATGTTGGGATCGATCGATCCCTGAACTACTTGACTATCAATTTCCGGAAACCATCCAGCTAAGCTATTGACTATTTTGAAATAAATTTGACTGCGTTGCAGCAACAGCGCCCAGTCAAATTAGTCACAAAACATTCACCAGAGAGGTTGAATTCGGGTTCATTGTCGAGGTACTCCGATCGTATGTATCACGTGGTTGCTTTACATATCTACGCATGCGCACACTTTTACTCTCGCTAGAAGCAGTAGTAATCGAATAGACTTTGTACCACGTTATCCGATTATATCTCAGTCGTTCGGATATATGATCGGGGTAAGCGGGGTAGGTCGACAACGAACCCGAATTCAACCAATGTTTATTAAATAGTAAAGACATACAATTCGTACAACAACACTTAGTCCGTCATCAATTAAGCGTTCGTGAACTCATCTGCGTCATTTATGATGTAATTGATTGATTATGCCGTGTAAGCTTACACTATTGATGGATAAACTGGAAAGGTCCATACAAGGTTGAAAATGTTAATATCTAGTCAAATACGCATACAAAGTGGGGTGGTGGGTGTGTGTTGGGTGGGGAGGGTGGGGGTGGGGGTGGGGGAGGGGAAAAGCGGAGTAAAAGGTTAGAACTGGGTTAGAAATGGATAGAAATGGACCTAATAACCTCAATGATGAATCCAATTTTACCTACGCGCCGCCCGTCTCAGGCTAAGCTCCATCCACACTTTGCCATTGTTGGGATCGATTGAACCATGAATCTCAATTTCCAGAAAACTGTACAGGTAAGCTGTTGAATATTTTGAATGTAATTTGACTGGGTGCTGTTTGCATACCTAGCTACGATCATCAATTTCTAGCTATGCCTCACCCATTTCTAGATAAGCTCCGGCCACTGTCTTACGCGTGCGGGAATGGATTAAAAACCTTGACACCCGAATCCTCAGAATCTAGATTTCAAGGGTATCTATATGGGTAACCTGTTTAATATTTTTAACCTAATTTAGCTGCGAGCTATTGCTGCTGTTATCATGACTGTAAATATAAGATACTGGCATTAAAACTTTCAAATGGGTGAAATGCAATACTTGCTTTTGATTTGGGGGCCCCTTATTTTACTGGGACCGGGGTTGTAGCTCCATTAGCCGTTACCGACTCTGTTTCCAACCCCTGTATATATGCGCTGTATACATGTATATATCTCGTGAACTGGAGGCGTGTGTTTGTAAACGAAGAATGAAAACGACGTAATACTGTTTCTGTATTCGGATTTCATCACCATCGCTACCCAGCAGTTTCCATATATAACATAAACCTATTATAGGGATGCGTTGGGTGCGATTCAGGCTCGAAGGTAGGAGAGCATGATGGATAAGAATACAATAAGAACAAGACACCGTTATCGCTGGAGACATTAAGTCAACCATGTATGGACGGATAATTCTAACGAGGATAACATAAAGAAATAAGTATCTACCTACACACAACAAGTCACGTTACTAGATAAACTTTAACAATATCAGAATTCAAGTAAGGCTTGAGAATATTAAAATTCAAGTAAATTTTTTATCAATATAAAAAAATTCAAGTATATTTTATCCATATTAAATGTCAATTAAGTTTTATTAATATTAAAATTTGAAAACGTTATTACAGTTTAAATATATGTGGTCATGTAAGTTAAACAGCTAGCTTGCTAACCAAGACTTATAAACAAGAAATACAACAAAGGGATACGGTGCGTCACGAAGGTATCTGACGTCATAGCCAAATGAGTCACACCTTGGCTGACGTCACGATAATCGAAAGGTTCCTCACAAAATTATACTCATTGTATGTCATTGATGAATTAACGATTTAATAAGTATTCTGTTGAATATTTTGAAACTAAATTTTACCGCTTGTCAAATTAGTTTCAAAGTATTCGACAGTTTACCTGCATAGTTATCGTGCGATTTAGATTCTGAGAATCCAGGTATTAATGTTTCAAATGGATTCAAAATGCTCGTCAGAACCGTAGGTAGCGATGTCTTCCAACCCATTTATGCCCAAAATATTCAACAGTACGTTTTATTTTGTTTTGGTGACATGTTAAGTTACTCCTGAGACTACCAATGGGGAATCACATTTTAGCTATGCCCCACCAATCTTTAGCTAAGCTCCACCAACATATCGTCCGTGTTGGGATCAATCGATCCCTGCACTCTATGAACCTGTTCCAGAAAACTATACAGGTAAGCTGTAGAATATTTTGAAACTAATTTGACAATGGCAGCAACAGCGCCGAGTCAAATTAGTTTCAAAATATTCAACAGCATGTTTATTAAATTGAAAAGACACAATTCGTACACCAACGATTAGTCCGTTATTAATTAAGCGTTCGTGACGAACTTATCTACGCTATTTATGACGTAACTGATTATGACATCATCCTACACGTCACGTGGTTGATTATGACGTCATATGATTGATGGATAAGCTGGGAAGGTCCATTATTACATAATAAAGACTGGGTTGTAGTGGTACTTTCATGACATCGCACACTAGGACAACAAAATGGTGGCGTCCACATTTCAACATTAGCGCGATGTTACAAAGAAATCGTTGCTTTATAGATAACAGAATACACCGGAAGTGAATGACATGAAATCTATGTACCATAATCTATCCGTACAAGACACCATTTGAAAAAAGATTAGTATTCCTTTAAAAGAATAACCGGATTTAATTTGTAAATTGTGTTTGATAGCTATTGACAACAACTATCAACACACGATTCACAAATTAAAGATGCATATTCACACCAAATGCTCGAAAATAAGATTGTTATATTTGTATACTTTTAGAAGCTTAAACGGTGTGTGGCTAGATGTAATGAAACGAAACAATTCTTAGCATAATATGATGATTTCATTATGTATGTATTAATATAATGTTTAAGTTATTAAATTGATTTGGAGACACGACTCCATAATTCAACTTCACAAATTGAAAAAATTATATACTTAATTAAGCCTCTAAAAGTATACAATTTAAATTTTTTTATTTTCAAGCATTTTAGTATGAATACGGCCTTTAATCCCTCGTGCGTCAACTTAATCCTTCAATGATCGAGCTCTGTAGTCGTCTTAAGGAATGTCCATTTGTAGGGTAAGAGAATACTATTTTTGAAAATTTACCACTGGAATGACTGGCTCGGTAACCGAGCCAGTCATTTCAGTGGTAAATTTTCGAAAATAGCATTCTCTTGGCCTACAAATTGATACGGACGTGACCAAAAAATTAGGATTTTCCTGACCATCGACCGACCAAAACGACATTTTCAGAAAAATGTATTTTGTGTAAATTCCAGGGATAAGTAGACATTCAAGGAACTGCAAAAATGTTCTTGAAAAATCTTGACATCTAAAGGGTTAATTGATATAAGTAGCATTTTGAGTGCTTTGGGACGCTGCTGACACAAACTGTGTTAAATTAGATTTGATATTACAGTACCGCTCAGGGATAGCTTAAATTGTTTCAACAATAGGCACAAGGGGCCAGTATCGCTCACCTGGAATTACTGGCCTCTGGTACAACTGAACTAAATGAGATGACCAATGGAAACATTTACCAATCTAATTTCTGTGAATGTTTAGCCAAGTTTTGGTAAAATTGGCCCAGTGGTTAATAAGTAGTTTTTTATATGATTTTCTTAGAAATTTTCAGAAAATCCAAGATGGCCACCAAACACGCAACGGTGGCCATGTTTCCTTTATGTATCAACTTTCCATGGACAAACTTTAATGGCCCTTAGTCCCTAATCATATCTCTCAAATTTCAGTCTAATTTGTTTAATGGTACTGGAAAATAAGTCGCTGTCAGGAAAACTAGGTCATCCAAGATGGCCGTCGACACTATTGAGCCAATCAAGTTCCCTTGAACAAACTTGGTTAAGCTCTTACCACAGATGATATTTCATGAGTTTTGTATCAATCCCCGAGCGGTTTCTGAGAAGATTTTTAAATACGTTTCTAAAATATCGGACAAAATCCAAGATGGCCGCCGGCCAAATTGGCCGATCGGCTGCATTTGTATAAGGTTTAATCTCCATGCCATAAAGATTCTTCCGGCCAAATATAATTGAAATCGGCTCAGCGATTATCACGAAGAAGACATTTTCAATTTCCCATTGCTTTAGAAGGAAGATGATCCAAGATGGCCACCAAACCGTTTATCTGACAGTTTCGAAATTTGGCTGAATATAGGACAGATTCTGCGCATATATTACTAGTTAACAATTATTCCAATACGTTGCAAAAATATTTTCTAGGCCTAATATTCGCAAAAATTTACATCGATGTAGGCCAATAGCCACACATGATGAAGACACACAAATGTACACATATTCTAATCTAAAAACCTCGTGGACACAATATTAAATATAACTTATAAAGATAGGCCTTGTTATGGTAAATAAAGGGCCATAATGCTTACCGACATTGCGTTACATGGCAGTAGCTCCGAATCAAATTAATCTTAAAATATTCAACAGAATATTTCCTATATCGTACAGAATTTGTCATTTTCTGTGTGTAAGTACATCAATTTGACGTCACGTGCTTAAGAGATGAAACGAGGCTTGTGCGATTACGTGCTTAAATTGAAAATCGTCATTATAATTTAAATCGTGAATTTATATTGTTAAACGTTAAATAATCGAATAAGTGTGAATAAGTTCAACTGAATGAAATATGTCAAAACTTACCTTATAATTGCTCTTTGATGCGACCGGTTATGAAAAGTGGCATTTTGATCAGGGAATGTTCATTTCCAGGCTAAGACAAGACGACTTAAAAAATTGTATCAATGGAATGGCTGGCTAGAGCATCGAGCCATGCATTCCAGTCATATATTTTCAAAAATAGTTTTCTCTTTGTCCTGGAAATGGCCATTGCAGCTTTCGTCATTGATATGGTATTGTTGCTACTATGTCTTGATAATTTGTACAGAGCAGAGGCGTCGTAGGCATTACATAGACTATGGGCCCATGCCTGGTGGAGGCTCTGAGAAGGGCTGTCCCCGTCCCATCGATCGAGGTCCGGGGGCCCTCTTCGCAAATTCTTTGAAAATTAGATGCCATGAGAGGCAATCTCCTATATCGTGACTAATAAAAGGGAATCGTTATTTTGCTTTAACTTCATACATATTTTTATTTGATATGACCGAAAAAATACAATAGGCCTATGTAACTAATGCATAGTTTGTATGACACAATCTCACGTCGACAAGGGGCATAGAGGTGAGGATAAATGGGATAAATGATTCAAAATGGTAGCCTGTATGCATATTAAATTGCTTTTATAATGCATAGCAGAATATCTCTGACATTTGTTGCCATTTACACTTTGAGTGTTTCAGACAACAAATACTGTCAGACTGATTCATTGTGATACGAATTTACTTGGTGTAAATGAATTTTATATGGAACCCAAATACTTAATTTCTTACCAATTTGTAAGACTCGATCATCTTGAGCAAAGCATAAAACAAACTTAAATTACAGTGTGAAAAGATTAAATTAATAAATTAGGAGTGCAGAAAAATAAACGTATTATTATTATGGCTAGGCAGGGAGTAGATCCAGAGAATCCTTACTTGAAACTTTAGAGTGTTGTGGATGAAAGGTGTTGCTGCTTTAGGAAACAACAGCTTGCCACAACTTGTGGCAAGGTGCTGTTGCCTAAGGTAACAACGCCATCCAGCAACCATACTTTGCTAAAGTTGACTCAAGAAATCTGTCGGATTTTACTGGACTGTTTTCACACCAGGGCTTATATTGGCATAGGTCTACCAAACATCAAAATTGAATTAAAATTGTAATAGTTACGGACTTGCTAGATCATAACTAGTGCCGTGGCTGGGAATGGTGTGTGCAGGTAGGGCCCCATACACCTAAAATTGGAGAGGGGACCGCACAGACTCCAAAAACACTCTCTGCAGGACACTTCCCTAGGGCAATAATGGCTTCGAGTGAATCCAATCACATCACCTTTTAAGATAATTATTTCTGGCATTTTAAAGACTTCGCCGTTGTGGTCGGGTAACGGCTATGTCACGGCTGTCCCTATGGATGGCTGCACTCAATGCAGGCATGGAGGCAAACATATCTAAGATAAGATTTGCCCACTTTGCGTATGTGCTGGGCAAGTAGGAGCACCCCTGGCAGCGATCACAAAAGCTTCTGAGAATATTTTGTACCATTGGAGAGCCTGAAGGTTCCGCTTTCTCAAGGCAACAACCACGAGTCTATTCAAGAAGAAATGCGACCTCCCGAATTAATATATTCCTGTGAACACCCGGAAAAAGATAGCGATGTACACGACCTCGCCATTGAACCGCTGACTCCTGCTGGATGATGCTGAGACTGGCGTTTCTGTACAGACGATCTCTAATTAGTTGGAAATATCCGATTGAAGCTGACCATTCATCAAACGATAATGAGATGTAGAGCCGCGAATATAAAAGCAGCTCGCTCTGTGACACAAACTACTGCAAAATGCATCTAGGTATTTATGCTGATGCCTCGCCAACGAAACCTGTCGACGATGCTAGTTCCACTTCTCTGCAATACTCCTTGACAGAAAAAGCACAGCAGAACTTCTGAGACAAACCGCTCGGAGAGTGACATCATTTACATAGTCGACAGCGTGAAAACCTCATTTTTGAAAGGCTACTAAAGGAATAGTGGCGAAACAACGGCCTAAATTCTTCCGCCTTCAGAAGCTTCTACTGTTCTTGTGCTACTCAAGAAACTTAGTGTATGGAATAATTCACGCCGTCTCCTGACGAGAGGTCGACACCGATTCTACCATGGCTGAACTTGTCGACACTTCCCATACTGTGACATTGTCGAGAAGCACCACTGCCACCTACTGCTTGCTTTGAAGGAACTCAGAAACTCTTAGCTTGGTACTAGTCTATGACTGAGTTACACTTGTACCACAGGCATCGTCTTATTCTGAAGGACGCTTCTTCTGCTACGAAAGAACATCTTGTGAAAGTTAACGTCCACCATGCTTATTTTAGGACAGAAAACCCCTGTGAACACTAACTTCTACCACGTCACTCTCGTGATCGCTTCTCTGTGAGGATCTGTCTGAACTTTTCATCTGCTCTAAGCCGTTCCACCACCTGGCTTTTATGATCTCTGTCCGTCGAAACTTAAGTCGCCATGCGACGTTGTGCCTTGGGAATATACCTACCAAAGTTGGTTCAAAGCCAGCAATGCCTGAAATAGTAAAACCTAGACCCCGAAACCGCGTGACTTTCCGTGACTGTGAACCTTTTACCGCACCTTTAGGACTTGAACTGTGCATGCTAAATCTTAAATGTATTTACTAATCTAGTTTTCTATTCCTTACAGATTCCTTGATATACTGCCCTAAGCACAGTTTATTTTTCTTCCGCTCTTTTAGTGGTTGTCTCTTTTTCGCTTAGGAAACTCTCTAAACGAGATCGTCTATCTTAGCCATCATCTGCAGACGACGATCTCCTGCCTCGCTCAATGGGGAAGACAAATGCTAGCATTGTAGCAGTGTCACTTGCGAACACAAGTATAAATAAGGATGCTCAAATTTTCTGCCTTCCTAGTGGGTGACGCCCATTGTGCTTTGCACATCATGGCGAAATTAAACAACCCTGCGATCGGAGATGGACCTTTTCCTACTGCCAAAAAGGCTATTTCTTAGTTTTCTTGTACATCCCCCGCACTTCACTTGAACTTCCGATAAATAATGTAAAGTCGCCAGTGGATGCTTCTGCGCTTTTCCCCATTTAGCTTCCATTTGAAACTCCCGCAATCGGCACGTGTCTTCCGGCACCTCGATCTGTGCTGTTTTGGCTGGCCATGAACCACTTAGACTAGAAAATACCGTTAGGACTAGGAAAGCCGAGTTCCTCGGTTAGAGGTACCTCTCAGCTCGCCTTGTTATGCCTGAAAAACTCGTCACCACAACCCACGGTGTTGCGAATCGTTTAAGCAATACTGCGGTTAACATGGGTTCGTAGTGACTGAACCAGATAAACCGCCACATCACCTGGAATCTTTTTCTATTTTGCCACATGTTCTCAGTCTATCATCGGATTAGACCGCAGTGGTGGCAAGAGTCAATAAAGGTTCCAGTAAACGCTTTTCTCTTTAATTACCCGGGCTGGTTTGTGCATCTACAACTTGGAAAGGACCACCCCTTGGGCAGTGTCAAGATCTTTTTGACGTCACTCAAGTCGGTCTAGGCTCTGAGCCAAAGATTCATCTGACCTTGTGAGGGTAGAGGTTCTCATTTAATCTAAGTGATCGCAACCTTCTGTGGCCGCCTGCACAAAGGATCTTAGGTAAATAAACCATCGCCTTGCGTGGGATCCCTTTTACCGCTAGCGTTAGGAACATAATGAAGGTCCACCTATCTGAGAACATTGGATCAACCAGGCAGTAATTATTAAATTCTCCCGCATGTTCCTACCCCCTAGGACATCAAACTTTTAGCTTTCGGCTGTATACGACTCTTGCGATGAACTAACCTTAAGTATATAGACTGACGGAATGAAAAGTGACCGATAGCAACGTACTGACTGCCTGGAATAGAAGGAAACGCCCGCGATCACTCTCTCCATCTCTGAAGGAACACCTTTCTTCCTGCTTCGGACCATCCCGAGAGACAGTAGTTTCTCCGCCGCCACACAGGCCTACCCGCCTCTCAAGCGATAATATTTGAATAGGGTGACGCTTGTCTGATGATCAGGATGTGAATTGTTTCTATCGTCACCCTGTGCGCTAATTTTGTGTTACCGAAAGATACCACACACAGAGATTTAGGAAACGTAAAAGCTTAAGAAAGACCGGCCTTGCGCCTTCTCTGTCGCTCCCTTTCAATTCGCAAACACACTAGTGCCTGAGGGAGATACTTAAAAAGAGCTTGACTCAAATACAGGCAGGACAGATTAAATGTCACCTGCGGTGAAGAGAGCCACCTTTGGCCCTTTCCTCCTGTTTCACATGCACCACATCCGGACGCCCCCACCCCCCGTTCCCTGCAGGAGTAACCCTACCAGATCCCTCGTCTTGGAAGGAATCACTCATCGTCCTAGGGACGACTTTTCGACCGCATGCACCTTGGAGATTCGCCTCCGTCATCGCTGACAGAGCACTGCCAATGCCACCGCCACAGAAGCTCCCATAACCGAGACCAACACCAATACTACAGCCACAGGAATCACCACAACAGAATCTGCCTCCCACTGAAACCACTGCTACAGGAACCACTACCACCTACATAACCACTACGACAACAGCCGCCGCCACATCACTGACAGCTTCTGCTATGCAGACCGCTTCTGCCGGAATGAACGTACACATCACCGCGCCCCTCCTCCGCTCGGACTTAAAGAGGAAGTGGGCAAGAGGCAGAGGTACATCATACACCAATGACGATGGATAAAATGGCCGTTCCAAGCTCCGACCTCCCGCTCGTAGACAGCGGAGACGAGGCTGGCACCAAGACTATCGGGGAAAGCTCAGCCTTCTGGTTGCGTCGACATCATGCACACTGCTGTGTCAGAAATGTCTGGCCAAACCTATGCGCTCCTGTCAGCAAATGATTGTCGGGGAGCCAGAACCTCACGTCCAGGGGTTGGAGTCGCAAGCCCTGAGACCAGGACAGACACCCGAGAGTTGGTCTGGAGGACTCACAGGCAGGGAAGCCTCTGCCACAGCAGACCGATCACACCTGACTGGCGCTCCGGCCCGGAACTCGAGGGACTCGAAGGAGAGGTTAGCTCGCGTGATGACTGGAAACCTGGTCCCCTCGGACGGGGACAGGCACGACACAGCGGCCGCCTGAGTGATAGGTTTGAAAGATTATGCCAGTCAGGATTTCTTGAAAATTCCGGAAGTTTTACAGCTTGCAATTACTTGATGAAGCTTCTAATTTTAAACCTATTTAAATAAAATCTATATCACATGCGAAGCTTAAACAATACAAAAGTGGTGGTGGTGGTTATACATCAGGATGGTCACTTAGCACAAGTCAATTAACATAGTGTCATGCAACTCCATAGCCCATAACCTAGATTTCTCTAGCTTATTTTGTGCGAAAAATTTGAGAAATGTCTAAAAAGATAAATGAATAACCGCTATCAGGTGGATAGCATCGATTTACACGTAATCCTTTCATGGCGAAGCCGGCCAAAAGCGGAATCAACAGTGGTCTTGATGAATAGCCATTTGCAGGCGAATGAATGCTACTTTTGAAAACTGACCACTGGAATGACTGGCTCACCGAGCCAGTCATTCCAGTGGTAATCATTCAAAAGTAGTCTTCCTCTGGCCTGCATATGGATATTCAATAAGCAAATTGTTTTGATTTTCTAGACAAAATTCAGACAATAATGATTTAATAATGTACTCCTTGTCTTCTCTGACTCTCAACCAGCTCCATGGTCGATATTTGGATACAGATGACGGGCCACGTAGGCCCGTCGTGTTTATACAAATATCTGTACCAGGCCCGGTTGAGAGTCAGAGTAGACTCGAACTACAAATAAATAATGATATTATTTATCACTCAGAATACATGAAATGACCAATTATAGCATCTCATTTTCATGTTTCCACGTGGAGGACACGCCTCTGTCATGTTGCAGGGCCGGGGTAACCCTCACAGACACCCACAGACTGCCTCCGCTTGAGTCAAGTGCGAAACGCGACTTAGAGACAGGTTTCTCAGAAAATTTGACATACCGATGGACCGCTTGACAACCAGACCGAAATATATTGGTTGCGAGTTGCAATAAAACACAAAATCTAGAACCGCTCATGATCATAGCGTACTGTACATTCTTAACGCACGCCATTCAAGCTTTGAATTTGAGCTTAATGGATCTACTAAAATGGTATAATACATTGTTTGACATCTGCCATTCAATAGTTACCGATCAAGATCCATATCGAATCTCTTAAATATAGAGATGAACATTATTAACCCTTACCACTCGCATGCTTATATTCTAACTCTCACTGTGGCAAGATCAAAGAAACTGGTGTACGGTCTAAAACAATTTTGGTGGACGATGTTACTGTCTATGACACCAACATCTTCCGCCGATTTTTTAAAATACTAGCACCAATTTATTTACCGTTTAATTTAACCATTTGATGTCTGTTTCGTCAAGAAAATAAAACTGTTTGCATTTTTAATGTCCATTTGCAGTCCGAGAGAAGACTGTTTGAAAATTTACCACCGGAATGACTGGCTCGGTTACCGAGCCAGTCATTCTAGTGGTAAAATTTAAAAAAACAGCCTTCTCGTGGCCTGCAAATGGACATCTTGCAAGAACACTGTAGAGGCGTCCTCAAAATTAATCTGACCAGAATCACTGATTCCACATTATAATGGGTTTCATTTGAAATCGTGCTCGGCGATGCTAACAGTCTCTTGGAGATCGGGTAGTACTTTACTGAAGCCGTTCTTTCCCAAGAGGAAGTAAGTCGTGATGCACCCTTTACCCTGAAAGCATATGGAAATAAGAATAGATGTTACTGCCAATCATGGTCTCGAGGGTAGCATACGACAGAGACATCCATTTCTAGCTACGCTCCGCCCATTTCTAGCTACGCCCCGCCCAATTTTAGCTAAACTGCGTGTGTTGAAATCTATTTATATAATTTGAACACTGAGTCACCAGAAATATACAGGATAAGATGGTGAATATTTTGAAACTAATTTCACTGGGGCTGTTGATGTCAATGGCAGCAACTGCACCCAGTCAAATTATTTTCAAAATAATCAACAGAATGTTTATTAAATTGTAATTCTATAAAAAAAAAAATCCCGCAGAATTGATACACTTTTTGAGTCTAATGGAATAAAGGAAGATACAGCATTTTGATTGCGACGTCAGCTAACATGTGACGTAATTTACTATGACGTCATTCACTTCATTAACAGCTCAGATCCTACTATTACGACACATACAAGGATATCTTCTATATTATTGATAGATATAGGATATTCATTTTGGGGCACCGGATGGCGGACATCCACCACTAGACGTATGGATGGCCCAATCACACCACACACCAAGCTATTATTATGGGTCCAAGAACGAAGTTTTGTGGAGCCCTATTGTATTCGTTAAGATTATTATTATTTCAGCTAATTTTTCAAAGCTGAATACCGTCAAAGCCAAGTTGTCCATAGAGAGTAAACATGACATGGAGATAGAGACCTAAAGGGCTAGTTTCTGAAAATAACTGAATCTGATTGGTCAATTAAGACAGCGGCCATCTTGGATTGTTGACGAATTTGTTAGATATTCAGAGCTCTTCTTATATAGAGCCACTGGGTTGGTGGGTGGATGGGTGGGTGGGTATGGTCGATAAGGTAAAGAAATAGTTATGGCCTTTGGAATAATTGGAAAATTGGCAAAATGCTGATAATTTAATAACTTTTTGGTGGATTTGTATGAAATTTGGTGGGTGGTAGCATTTTGACTTTATGGTATAAATTTCTCACAAATATTATATCTATGTCCTTGATACAGAGCGTGGAAACTATTTGAGTTGTTATAATTTCATTATTCTGCGTCGGATCTGACTAAAAATCAATGGGCCAATTTTCATTTTATGGTATAGATTTATCACAAATATTGGAGTTCTTCCCTTTGGTACTGATTATTATTATTATTATTATTATTATTATTATTATTATTATTATTATAAATTTCTTTACTTTCATTTCCACTTCGCCTCTATCTTCGAACATAAAACCACCAATTCTGTCCAGCAAGACTTTTGTTTCTGGGCTGACATGAATTCGCAGAGCTGAAAATATTATATATTATATAAGTTTTCATCTTCAATTATTAAAGGTACATATTTCCAGCAGCATCCAAACACTGGGACTTCCACAAAATGGGTATTGACATGTCACGAGCCATCGACACAATTAAGTGCTCAAAGATCCTAGATGTACTAGGCCAGTCCAGTTGCAATGAAGATGAGCTACGACTAGTGAGACTACTGCTTGCAAACACCAAGCTGAGAGTATGAGTCAGTGAAGTCTGTAGAGTTTGAGACATCAATCGGGTCCCCACAGGGAGATGGTCTATCTCCAGTGCTTTTCGCCTGTTACCTTGCTTCCCGCATTGAAATCTGTGCAGGAAAGTTCCACAAGACCACCCCACCTGTGTCAATACTGGGTATGTCGCTAAAGATGGAATTTGCCGACGATGTGGACTTCATAGACCAAGAAAAGAAACTCATTGACGAAACAGAGTTTACCCACATATGCTTATCTACAAAGCATGAAACTAAAGAAAATGACGACACACTTCATGGCGGCGAACCATGGAGGAAAAGTAAAATCCTGGGCTCACTGCTTTGCAGGACTGCTGACATTGCTGCACGCTGCGTCATGGGAAGCATAGCTTTTCACTCCTTCTGGAAGCTATAGATTCGTAGATCAAAGATGTCCTTGATAAAAAGGCTACGCTTATGCAATGCAACCTATGTATCCTTGATGCTGTATAACTGTAACAACCAAAGGCAGCTCTAAACAAACTTGATGCCTTCCACCTCAAACACCTACGCACCATCACTGGACACCGTTAACCAGACAGCATACTCTCCAACGATGCACTATACAAGATGTGTAATCCGTCGCCGCTGTCTGAAAAAGTCGGCCAGCAAAGATGGTCCATGGCCATGTGCTAAGGCTGCCAGAGGAGACACCAGCTCAGAGAGCCTTGGAATTCTCCCTACTCGGAGCCAACAAATACAAAGCCAGGAGAGGACGTCATTGCATAAATCTGCTAAGCGTGCTACGAGGTGACCCCAACAAAGCAGGACTCAGGTACACTCAAGTCAAGAATGGACCTGAGGAAGCCAAGGATTTTGGCTAAGGACAAGACACAGTGGGCAAAAGCGAAGAAGGACTGCTTGCAGCTGTAGGATGTTTCTACTACTGCAGCCGCAGAATACAGTAATCATACATTCCCAGCAGAATGATTGAAAATTAAATTGTTAAAATTGTATACTTTTGGAGGCTTAAACTGTGTCCCGCAATGGATTGAAACGAAATGAAACTTACCATATGATGATTTCATTCTGTATAAGTAAATTTTGTATTTTCAGTTGTGAATTTGAATTAGGGACGCGTGCCTCTAATTTAATTTGACAACTAAAAATCTATATTAATTTATACGTACTGAAATCACCATATGTTAAGATGTACTTCGTTTCATTGCTTCTAGGCACGCAATTTAAGCCTGTAAAGGTACACAAGTATAACAAGTTTATTTT
Source organism: Chaetoderma sp. LZ-2023a (assembly GCA_034401795.1). NCBI lineage: Eukaryota > Metazoa > Mollusca > Caudofoveata > Chaetodermatida > Chaetodermatidae > Chaetoderma > Chaetoderma sp. LZ-2023a. Next base: position 37,117,682 of record CM067364.1, on the reverse strand, counting down.
CAACCATTCAGCTGTGAATATGCACCTTTAAGTTGCGACTATATGCATGGGACAATATGTAATTATCGACAGCGCTGTTTTTATAAAATATTTTATTGTACTAAATAATATCACGGAATAAGTGAATCCAGTGTTAGCTATGCCCCGCCCATGTCTAGCTAAGATCCGCCCATGCTTTGCACGTATTTGTATACTTCGAATCCTGAATTCCCAGAAACCCAATTTCGTGGTAACTATTCAGCTAACCTGTTGAACATTTTGAAACTGATTCGACTGCGTGCTGTTGCTGCCAGCAGCAACAGCGCCCTGTCAAATTACTTTTAAACTATTCAAAGGAATGTGTTTTTAAGTAGCAAAGACATACGATTCGTACAAGGGACATATTTTCAAAAGCTCATAACGGACTTAGCTACGTCATCCATTATGCATTTTGATTATGACGTGAGCCTACATATGACGTAATTCAGTATGACATCATAGACCTGAATGACAGTTTGAGTCATCCATTGTGCACACAATCTTATCTAAGCCCTCTCCCATACTAAGCATTAAGAGGGCAACATATTTAATATGGACGTATGTACAAGAAATATGACCATTAAAGAGAAAGGAAACTAAAGAAATTACGATAGAGAACTTAACATAGACAAACCATCTAGGGCCGTATTCTCACTAGAGACTTAGACCGTATTTTCACTAGACACTTAGGCCGCGTTCTCACTATAGACTTAATCCGCAGTAACGCTATACTGTGGTATGGCCTTATTCCCGATTGACTCTCTTGTGAGAACATGGCCTAACACCGCTTTCTCATTGCCTAATCATGTTTAACTATTTCATGTACAATGTAGGTTAATATATAGCCGATATATCTGTTTGCATTCACACTGGTGGAAGATAATCCTGGACTGCACGGTAGAGCTACCTAGCGGAGAGTGAGATAAAATGATGATCGTAGCGCTACCCGGCGGAAAGTGAGAAAAAATGCAAACGGTAACACTACCTGGCAAATTTGGATGGAATACGTTGTGTTCACGTAGGGAAGCAATACCGAGATATTGGAAGATAAACCGCTGATTTTGTGAGATTAATTTTCTGAAATGAGTGACGTACCCAATTCGAATGCTTACTGGTTTTTACCGAAATAGCGGCTGTACGAGAACAAGGCCTCAGTCGATCGTATGCACACAATAAGAAAATATATAACAAGGACACACATTTATATATCATAATCTACAAACAAAATTGTCTTACGTAGACCGGTTGATTCCATCCTGCTGGCATAGTTTACTGTGTCCCCGAACAGGCAGTATCGAGGCATCTTCAAACCGACAACACCTGCCACAACAGGACCTGGTGGTGAAAGATAGAATTGTACGTTTTGGACGAAACGACCGCAGACCAGAAACTGTTGGTTTTAAGAGAGATGGTTGAATGAACCACGTGTATTAAGGAACCACCATCTCGTCGTACTGTAATATTCAGTTACTGGCCAACTTCCCACAGTGTATTGCACTTACTACTGCTTAACGTCAACCGCTTTCTCATTAACATTAAACAGTAGTAAGCGAAATGAATTGTGTGAAGTTGGCAAGAGATCGGATGACATATATTCTTAAAACATGTGCGATGCTCTATGCTAAATTTAAATTATCTGACGGGCAGACACACAGATTGCTCTGGAGCTCGTCCCAAGCAGTGCTAGGTTACAATTGGGCACAGTCAAACAAGCATCACATGAGTTTGTCAGTACTGGTAGGGTAATATCACTCATCAGCACATCGACGTATGTTAATGGGTAAAATGCGTTAACTGTTTTTGATTTTGGGGGGCCTTATTTTCGGCGCCCGGGTTGTAGCTTCGTTAGCCATTGCAGTAATCCGGCACTGATTGTGGTCTTCCAGACAGATTGGCATATTGTATTTCCTGAAACGTTGCACCCGATCCCAGGATAATTCATAATAAGGAAAAGTAATTACGTCTCCGGGATGGCGGATTTGTTTGAGTGTAGATTTAAAAGATAACTTTGCCCTTATTCATTAAAAACTGGAGGTCGCTGGCTATGTCACTTTGATCAATTCTTGTGGAGTCAATTCTTGCGGAAGTTGTTGCTGCCTATGGTAGTCAAGTTAGTTTCAAATTGTTCAACAAGACGCTTATTATATAATAAAGAATGTAAGGCATTGACACTTTGGCTTTTCAGTTTTAAGAAACATGTTTACAGCTGATTCGCAAAAATAAAATACATGTTGTTTTTACTGGTGACGAAATGCCATGCGACCTAAACCTAGGGGCCTACTACGTCACTAAGCATTGAACGAGGACAACGTCATACATGATAGGCAAATTATGTCCTAAACCAATAGCGCAAAGGATGCTGGGCCACAAATGCCTTGTAATACATACTTGTCCGAAATTGAGATAAAATACCGTTTGAAGTGCCTTTACGAGGCTTTATTCTGCATCACCTTTCGAACAGAAGGCTATTAATTATGCCATTTCTTTGGTTTATCGGAAATATAGGGTGGTGGCCATGTTCAGAATCATATGTTCCGTCACTGTCACGTGTTTACGACCACTTTAAGTGAGGATAAACATACTTGAATATCAAACTATAATTAGATATTTATATAACCAGATATATACACACATGGACGTACGCACATGCACACATATACGCAACAGTTACATGTACGAACCACTGTGGAGGCCGATACGTAGTTGTAGCTGTTTACTGGGCATGTGCCGGATTTCGAACGTCGTCACGGAAGACAGCAGATCCAAAGCCATGGAAGCGATCTCTGACGAGTGTCGCTTAACGTTTGGAACCGGGAGTCCACTGACCACCATATACGCATCACCTATTGTCTCGACCTGTTCGGAGAATTAGATGTTCATACAGGGAAGTGCCACATATGCATTGATAACGTAGGTTATTTGGTTGGTAATGGATCGATACGGGGGCCTAGTGCGCTACAAAAGCATTTCTTTGTCGGTCGTAAAACATGTTCTATGCGACCACCTTATCGGATGTTAGACCACGAAAACCATATCTAATAGTAAGCCACTTGAATTAACTATATGAAGTCCCATACTCTAAATCTTAAGACAATCATGCACGTTAGCTGTTGACTATTTCGGAACTAATTTGACTCGGATCTGTTACTGCCATAAGCAGCAACAGCTCCCAGTCAAATTTGTTTCAAAATATTATATGGAATTTACTGGGTCTTTTGTTGTCATGGGAAGCAGCAGCAGCCGCAGTTTACACTCAAATTAGTGTTAAAATATTCAAGGACATGATTTCTTACATTAACAGTTACTTTTCATATTCGGTATTTCAGATTATATAAATGCGTGGTTAGGATAGAATGTGTCTATTAGGAGGCCGCCCGTAGATTGTAAGTTTTACGACCGACCAACTACCGCCTGTATGGGGCACTAGGCCCTCAGGCCCGGTATCAGACCAGTGCTGGCCCAATAACCCACGACATTCAGGCGGTAGGAAACACAGCTCCAAGTTAAATTAGCTTCAAAATATTTAAAGGTGCATATTCACAGCAGACTGGTTTAAAATAAAAATTGTTAAAATTATATACTTTTTAAGGCTTAAAGTGTGTGCCTAGATGTAATGAAACGAAATAAATTTTAGCATATGATGATTTCCTTACGTATAAATTAATATAATATTTTAAGATGTCCAATTGAATTAGAGGCATGAGACCATAATTCAAATTCACAACTAAACCTACGAAATTTATTTATATGGAATGAAATCATCATACGTTAAGATTTATTTCGTTTCATTACATTGAGGCACACAATTTAAGCCTCTAAAAGTATATATTTTAGTTTCAAGAATTTTATTTTCAAGCATTTTGGTGTGAATACGCACCTTTAACGGAATGCTAAATTGTAAATTCATCAAATACCTTCAATTCGTACGCTTTCGTGACGGTCTTTTCGAATTTCGTGACGGACCTACGTCATTTTGATTGTGCCGTCAGCTAACATGTGGCGTATTTGATTATGACATCAGATACTTGAATGATAGCTCTGATACATGTCTTAACTATGAACCGTTTTTGTAGGCGACGATCATATGCCGTAGGCTTCAACCTATCAAATGTCAGTTTGCCATAGGCAGCAATAGCATCCAGTCAAATTAGTTTCAAAATATTCAACATCTTAGCTGTATAGTTTTCTCGAAATTGAGATTCAGAGATTGCATGGATCGATTGATCACAAAATGGGTTGGAGTTTAGCCAGAGATGGTCTGGCATGGCTAAAACTAGATTGCTGCATTGGTACTATCGGGTGTGGTCGCTGATGGCCAGTGATGCCTGCACGACATGGGTTGATGTCCGCTGACACCCCGGATGCGAAACACCGATGTCAATATAAGTGCCTACAACTACCACAAACTAACACACCAATGCCAAATAATGCTCGTACTGGTGGTTTCATTTTGCAATGCGTTGTGATAAATAATGCCTCTCGATAACTCGTGATATGTATGTATCATTTGAGGAGATAGCTACTTTCAGTTAATGTTCTGCTAATGGTGTGTAACAGAAACTTTGTTTCGCTACGTTTCATAATCCAATCCATCTCTCTGTCTAGGGCCGTGTTCTCACTAGATAGTTAACCGGGAATAACGCCATACTTCAGTATAGCGCTATTTCTGATTAAGTCTCTAGTGAGAACATGGCTCTAGATATTGGCGAAACATTTCAATTTGGCAATAATTTACAGATATGTTAGTTTAAACATACGATGCACACTGGTGTAGATGCTGGAGTTATCCATCTTAACCCCACCCCAAACGCGTCACATCCACCAAGTACTAACTCATCCTACTTGACCAACCAACACCACCAAAAATAAAGTTGTCCAATGCCTCACCTTATATACGTCATATGTGTCGATGATACGATCAAAGCACGTGTATAAGTCGTTCAGAAAATCGACAACCTGAAGGCAAAATATGAATCTTTATTAGGTGCATAGAAAATATACACCACCGAGAAAAACGCGTGTTTATCTGATGTAGTCGACAACGGTTAATCAAGACTTAAAATAGTGTTGAATTTAAATTCTTCCTCATTCAGTATTCATCATTATCATGGTTGTAGCTGTCGTGATAAAATATATTCAAAATGGCATACTGCCAAAGTACGGACATAGCAATGCTGATGACAACACCCATCCGCCGACCCGCCAGCGTTCCATCCTGCATGTGCCCCCCCCGCCCTTCCCCTCCCGCATACGCGCACGCACGGACGCACGCACGCATAAGCACGCATAAGCACGCATGAAAACGCAAATATATAAATACCTGCATTGGAGAAGACTTCGATGCGAGAGATGTAAAACCTACGATATCACTGAAGAATATTGACACATCGTTATATGTTTCAGGGACGATTTGCTTGCCAATTTTAAGATCTGTTGCCACGGACCTAGATGTGTTGCATAAAAATAAAATACTTATTAATAACAACAACTAAGAAGAAGAAGAAGAGGAAGAAGAAGAAGAAGAAGAAGAAGAATGCCAAGAACATAACATAGTTCAGATTGCAAGGACTTTTTAAATACCGATGGATTCCTATCTACAGAGAAGAAATTTGTCAGTTTCTTATAGTTTTCATTACATTTTTAAAGGGGAAAAACCATCTCATCTTATATTAACTATTCAGGCGATACGAACGCCTGAATGGCACTTTTAGCTTTTTCTCTGTGCCGTAAACGACAGATATGCACGCTAAATGTAGATACATGCTGATGGATATCTCTAGAAGACTGTTAACCCATCTTGTATCAATTAAAAAATGTAATGCTAACACTGGCTAAAGCTGTCTCTTTAATGATGTTGAGGAATGTTCAACTGCAGGCGAAGAGAAGACTATTTTTGAAAATTTACCACCGGCATGACTGGCTCGGTTACCGTCTGCTCTTGAGGTGCAAATGGATACTGATTATGCACAAATTTGAATTTTCTTGTCCATATAGTTCAAACTGGCCTACCGGACAACTGAAAGACGTTTTTGTAAATTTCATTGGAAAACTGTAAAAAATTGTCTTCTCTTGGCCTGCAAATGGATTGCATTCAATAAAGAGCAAATCTTGACCGTTAAATGGTTAATTAATATATTATTGGTATATTGAGCGCTTGAGGCGTTGTTGACACAAGGGGTTAATACTTACTTTTCAACCAATATGAAAACCCGCAGGTGCAGATCCAGGAATATTTTAATGGGGGTGTCAGACTCACCAGTTGGGGGTTCGGGGGTTCTCCCCCGGAAAATGTTTAAATCTGGATGCATTTCTGGAGGTGAATATGACTCATCAGTTGGCTGATAAAATTATTATATTTTAAGGGTCATTTTAAAATTTATTTTTCCAAAGAATTTGCCCCCCCCCCCCTGACTATGGCCTGCCTTTTAATTGACACAGGCGAAGTCTCTGGTGTGGTAAGGTTGATCTTTCAGAGGCTATAGGATCTGAGGTGGTCTGGGGGTAAACTAGATAACATATTTATATTGTCAGAACGATGCTGTCCCCGGATGCTTAGATCACAGTTTATAAACTCAAATCACTATCAAATTTGTATTATTTTAATGCAAAGCTAAATGCTTTCCAACAAATTACAAAGGCAGTCAAAAGAAACCTAACACTATGTGTAAGAAGAGTAACTGGAAATATTGAGTTTAATTTTACCTGTAATTTAAACATTCTTGGAGATAATCAAGCAGTCAAATGAAAAAAGTAGTAAAGGAGTATCTATGGTAAGACAGATAATACGATGGTGAACATGCATTAACCTATCATTATATTCACATATTCATATTCATAACTTAGTAATGCTACATGCCACTACAGATGTGATGCGTGCATTGAGGAATCATAATACGATATAATTCTTAGTTTTAAAATTGCATCGGCTAAGGTGTTGTCTTCCCTACCTTGGAGAATAAGTGTAATTCTGCAATGCACACTTCATACGTTTATTGGTATTTTGCATTACTTAACGTAATGCGTTACTTATAATAAGGCTTAAAGGATGCAACCGCTTCCAGTCAAATTAGTTTTAAAATATTCAACAGATTACAGACCCGTATGATTGTCTTGAAATTGAGGTTTGATGGCCTCAGGTTTCAAGGGACCATACTTTTCCACTACATCTTCATGACTTATGTGAACTCGTTTTAGTTCAGGGGAGGGGTGGGGTGCGCAACTCGGGACACCCCATTGGATCCGCCACTGAAGCGTATTGTCCATTAAAATCTATGGAGTATACAGTTGTGTGGGGATGTATGCCCACTCTGTGCTATTGTGTAATATACAAAATAGCATAGAGGGGGACATACATGACTATGATTATTTTATCCTGCAGAACGTAACAAATCACAAAGTTTGTACAATATCCTGTTATGCAGTTTCTCTCTTTGTAAACGAAAATAGCTCTCTAGACATCATGTCCAGACAGCTATTCTCGTTTGTAAAAAAGCGAAACTGCATAAAACATATTATTCACTTTAAAAAAAAATTTGATGGACAAAATTGGGTGTGAGGTGGGGGTGGGCTGGTCAAGATCTTGGGCTGGGGGCAAATGCCCCAGCTGCCCCTATTATAGTCCGATACTGAATAATGATGTGATTTGGCTCTTTTGTAAAATAATTTAATGAAAAATATTTTTGGGTCTGCTTGCCGGGGGGGGGGGTGTCCCGTGCACTGTGGGACACCCACCCACCCCACCCCCACCCTTAAATCCGCCCCCTGACCCGAGTCTGTCTACCTTGATTTATATGACCCATCATATAGGCGTACCTGCAGTTTGGCCATGTGATGAAAACCATACAGGTAAGCTGTTGAATATTCTGAAACTAATTTGACTTGAAGATGTTTCTGGCTGAGGCTTAAGTCTGATTAGTTACAATGAATTCAACAGTATATTTATTGCATAATAAAATGCGTTATATGTGCACCTACATGACATCATGCACGATTGCTTGATGGAACAAAATGGCAGCGACTACAGTTCGGCGTAGACACACTCTAAAAATCGTATCATTGTGAGACGAATACAGGAATGTGGCGGGAAGTGAAGGATTTGGAATCTATATGCTATAATGTATCAGCACAATACAAGATATGAGATAAGATTATTATCCTTTTAACGGTATGTCTGCTGACTTTTTCAGACGACATATTCCAATAGTTATATCTCCGGACCTACTAAATATTTTGAAAACTATTTGACTGAGAGCTTTTGGTGGTTAATCAACGAACAATCTTCAGTCAAATTGTTTTCAAACTATGTTGTAGAGTCCAGACGACATATTTCAGTGGTTATATCTCTGGACATACTAAATATTTCCAAATCAATTTGACTGAAAGTTGATGGTGGCTAAGCCACCAACAACTTTCAGTCAAATTGTTTTCAAAATATTCAGCAAGTCAAGAGTTTTGCTCATTGAAATTTTTGTCTGTTGGCCTGCAGCAGCGAGCCAGTTAACACCGACATATGTTCTCACCTAGGCAACATTCTGTAGAGTAAGTTTTCAGTTTTCTTCTGTTCCTCTTCTAATTGCTTTGTTCGATCATCAACGAGCTCTTCCAAATGTTCGGAATATTTCTCCATCATGTGTATCATTTGATCTATAAGATTCGTTGTTCTGGAAATAAAAAATTCAAATCTTAATTTTAAGAAGTATTTTTAACCATTTGAACGCGAAAGACCCAATACGAAAAACCATCTGCTATGTGAAAGATATGCTTGTGAATATGGTGAAGCTATAATTTGATTAAAAAACTGTCGAATTGTCGGCAAGAAATTCTAAGTCACCTCATTCAAGTGATTCCGGTCGTATGGACTGGAGAATTTGAGTGATTCTCAAGCACTGTCTACAGAAGTGGAAACGCTACTAGTTTCAAACGTCTTAAACGTGCTCGAAGGCCCGGTTTGCATGATCAGATAGATTGTACAATTTGTTGCACCGCGTGTACACATGCCTATGGGTCGTAGGATGGGGCAACCAAACTCCACGGTATTTAGCTAAAACTTATACTTTCCTTAGGACAATCACCAAACTCATACTAACCAGTGAAAAATTATATGCATCGATCGATTATTTTAAGTATTCTCCTGCTGTTTATATAAGTTTCGTAGGAAATTTTCGCAAAATCTTGTTAGTATCTGGCAATAAAGTTTGGAACCCCCATCAAAATTTACACGCTATCTGGCAAGTCAGGGCTGCCGAACTCCATGGCAATGCACAAAATAGTATACTAAATGTCTAAAACGCCAATAAATGAAATAAATCATGCGTTCCACATTTGTTTCGTGTTCTTGGGTTATAGCAGGGGCACAGAATCTGTTTTATTACAAAACATTGATAAGTTAGAGCCGTATTTAAAATGGGACCAGTTTTAGCAATGCTCAGACTACCCCTTTAACAAAAATATACCTCAAATAATGGAAATAATTCACGGAATTCGCCAAAATGCATAACTCATTGATATTCTAATATTTACTTCTGCAAAATCAAGATTAAGAGAACAAATAAACCTGTTACTAAATCTTATAATAGGTAATCCTCACTACCACGGAATTAGGGCACATTTTATTAGAATTTTTGGGAGTAGGGTGGTTGTGATTGAAACAATGCTGAGAAGCGATCCAAGCAGCCAGCGCTCCAAAAAAGTTCCATCTGTTAACTAGATAATCTGATCTAGATGCTAGTATAATAGTGGGAATGAACGCCGCCTATAAAAGTGGAAATTTCCTTTGAAAACTCAGTCAACATTTCCGAGCATTTTTCAACAGCAGCCTTTTTCACTACGGATTCACACCTGGTTATGCAATCTTGTGTAATTAAAACTAAAGAATTTAGCATTTCAGCTGGTTTTGGTATAATTGGATTTGTCAGATAAGAAGCTTCAAAATATAAACAAATCATTGTTATTATATGTGTGATATGTCACTATAGCTTAAAAACGAGGCCTTGTCACGGAATTTGGTATACCACGGAGTTTGGATCACCGACCCTACAATTAATTGTGGAATCCAGTCTTAGCCTCGTCCATTTTAACTAAGTTCCACCCACGCTTCGCCCGTGTTGGGATCGATCGATCCCTGATCTTCCTGACTATCAGTTTCCAGAAAACTATACAGGTAAGCTGTTGAATATTTTGTAATTAATTTGACTGGGCGCTGTTGCTGACAATGGCACTAACAGCGCCCGGTCAAATTAGTTTCAAAATATCCAACAGCAAGTTTATTAAATAGTGAAGACACACAATTCATACAATAACGTTTATTCCTTCATTAATTAAGCGTTCGTGACGAACTGATCTACACCATTCATGACGTAATTGATTATGACATTATGACGTCACCCTACACGCAATGTAATTGGGACGTCATATGATTGATGGATAAACTGGAAAGGTCCATTGAGCAATCGATCTGATTATGCGAACTCAACTTCAAACAGAATAGAAAGCACTAAGTCTTGAAATCATGATAAATAAAACCCTTTCTTATTGGCCTAAGCGCCACAGGATGCTCTATATATCATGTGAATGGGTCACAATCGAACATCTACAATATAACTTATTCTGGTATTGCGAAAGGAGAGGTTTGATCTGTCATTCAAGTGTATAGCGTCATAATCAAATACATCACATGACGTCGCAATCAAAATGCGCAATGACTGACGTATCTAGCTCTGTCATGACCATTTGAATGTCCGTCGAGTTTACGAGTTGTATTGATTGATTTACTATTTTATAAATATTCTGTTGAATAGGCAGCAACAGCACCTAGTTAGTTTCAAAATATTCAAATGCTTACCTGTATAGTTACCTTGAAAATGGGATTATGAAAATTCAGGTTTCAAGGTATATAAAGTGATCCCAAGACGCGCAAAACATGGGTGGAGCCTAGATAAAAATGGGCCCCTCTATAGGCGAATAGATTATTTTATGAAATTTGTGACAAAATACGCTTAACAACTCATATGGTATAGTCCAACATCATTTACAATGTCTTGGTAATAATTAATGCGTTCAGATTTCCGTTATGCCAACACTTTAGACGCAATAATTTGAAAACTCTAGATCACAAAATTTGAATAAAGACTGTATCTGTCCAATTACAACACATCATACGGTAAGTCGTAAAGCATATTAATTATATATCTGTTCCATATGGATAAGAAATTAACAACCGCCGCCGGCGCCGTCGCCGAGTGCTGCTGCTGCTGATGTTGCTGGTTCTACGGCTATTATTATTATTATTATTATTATTATTATTATTATTATTGCTACTAACTTTCCATTGTTAACCTTCCTCAAAGAGTCTCGTACAGTACCGAAGTTCGGCCTGAAGGCAGAAATCTCCTCCCAACAAATGCGCATCAAGTCTATGACTGCCTCATCTGCTGCATCTGGCGGAACTTTAGGACGATATGGCGGGTGTTCGCCCTTTCTAATCCGCCTGATCATTTCTGTACAGAAAACATCATTAAGTTACATTTAATTAATCCTTTAATCATAAAGTGTGTAAAATAAGATATATACTTTCCATAAATTGAGAAAAACTTAAAGAATAAGAATTCAATTACATATTGCAATACTATTTCAATATCATTGCTATCAACATCGTCGTCCTTCTCTGTGCTCGTGAGTGTGCGATATCATTTGATAATTTGGCAACAAATGTATTTATCTTCGCCAATATTGCCACCGTGACCTTCATCAACCCGGACTCTTAGGCCGTGTTCTCACTGGAGAGTTAACCGGCTAGCGCAATGCTGAGGTATGGCGTTATTCCGGATTAACTCTCCGGTGAGAACACGGCCTTAGACCGTGTTCTCACTGGAGACTTAACCGGCGTATCGCAATACTGAGGTATGGCGTTATTCCGGGATTAACTCCCTAGTGAGAACACGGCCTTAGAGAGTTAAAATGTCGATGCCATATTTCTACTAAATATGGGATCAATAGACCTTTCCATTTTTAACTATGCCCCGCCCCTCTCTAGCTAGGCTCCACCCACACCTCCTCGTGTTGGTATCGATCGATCTCTGAACTCCCTGTAGCATTTTCCAGAAAACTATACAAGTAAGCTGTTGAACAGCGCCCAGTCAAATTAGTTTCAAAATATTCAACAGCATGTTTATTAAATAGTAAAGACATACAATTCTTACAACGTGTCGGACGTTTAAGAGTTAACGACGGTCCGTATATAATCATTTATGACGTAATGATTGTGACGTCCTTCTACACGCCGCTTAGCTAATTATGACGTCATATGACGCCACTACTCCGGAAAGATCCATTATACAGCCAATGTCCGTACCCGTTTCCGACCCCCGCATAGTTCAAAGCCGGCAAAGCGCCTCGGGAAGCATCTAGTGCATAGATTGCTGTCGTGGGAGTACTAATATTTGATTCAAATATTGGCTTCAACATAATCTAGACGTGAATAAATATCATATAACCGTATACTTAGAAAGATGATGGTCTCCATAAGGGAGCTATAAATACACTTAGCAAATACTGACAGAAAATAAATACCATCATTAAATACTGACAGACAATAAATACCATCATCCACTAATGATTAACATGGCTCGATTGCTATTTACAAAGCTTTTACGAGAGAAAATGGACAGGTGTGGATTGGATTCGCCATCAGCGACTTGTGTTAATGACTGGTGCGCTTAATAGTACGATCTAAGATGAAATTCGCTAATTAAATAATTAATTAGTTAATAACTTACTATCAGCGACGAAATGCGTATATTGGAAGAATTTGTGCCAAGCTACAGAGACATTAATATCCAAGGTAATCTTATTTGATCAAAGTACTCAAGAAAATAGAGTAGGGGCCCATTAGATTCTGCTTCTGTGTCGTCATGGTCGTATTTCAGTCATTACCCCGAGATCCAGCGCCGTAGGCAGTGCCTAGTTCTCCCAGGCTTTTAGAGGGCCATATAGACTTAGTATATACGCAGAATTATTATAGCTCGATGGGTCGCGTAATTTCCACTGCGTCGATAGGTGTCCAGATTCAGATTCAGATTTTTTATTTACACCCAGGCCACATAATGGCATATGGGGAATATGAATTTACAGAAATTATAAATGTTATGGCGATCAGACATTATATATCAATTCATAATTACATATTTTGGTATTTATCTAGTTATATAACCACTGTTTGTGCCTTCGGTAGTAGTAGTAGTAGTAGTAGTAGTAGTAGTAGTAGTAGTAGTAGTAGTAGTAGTAGTAGTAGTAGTAGTAACTTAGAATTATTATGAAAGTTACAGTTATTATTTACACGTACTTCATAATTAGTAATGACAGAATTATTACTGTTATTGTACCGCCATCTCAATAACAAAGTACTAAAATTATAGTGGTCATATTGTGGGGGTCATCAGGATTTAGATTATATTAAATATATAATAACTGATTATAAAAAATGTCAGATTGGTATTCTTAGAAATGGGTTATTGCTGTACATAAGGTAGTAATTTTTTAAACTAAAATACAGAACAACCTTATTTTCAACAATAGACAATTATATCCATTCATATCGCGACAGAGACTATTTTGGGTATTCACCACCGGAGTGACTTGCTCGATAACCGAACCAGTCAGTGCTGTGTTAAATCTAGAAAACAGCCTCTCATCGTGTTACTCTATAATTTTTCTACAATTAGGTTTCTTGTTATTGTTTCTTGGATAGCCACAGTGTGGGGCAACAAACTGGTTGTTAAGGCAGGTGGTTGTTTGCATTATGTGATTTGGCGTCGGCTAAAATGTGACGTGTTTTTTATGACATCAGATACTTGGGTAACAGACGGGTCAGTCCTTAGTTGGTTTAAGGGAAATCTTTAAGAGCACCACATTATAACGTTACACTATAACGTTAGCTGACAGCTAACGCATTTCTATTATGACATCAGATACTTGGGTAACATAGGGTCAGTTCTTAGTTGGTTTAAGGGAAATCTTTAAGAAGACCACATTATAACGTTACACTATAACGTTAGCCGACAGCTGACGCATTTCTATTTTGACATCAGATACTTGGGTTACATAGGGTCGGTTCTTAGCTAGCTTAGGGGAAATCTTTAATAACCAGTGTGGGACACCAAGCGGGTTACTATGGCAGTTGCCTGCTTACGTTGTATGATTGTAACGTCAGATAAAAAGTGCCCCATTTTTAGTATGACATCAGGTACTTGAGTAACAGATCGGATCGAATCTTAGGTAGTTTATGGGGAATCTTGTGCACCCACCCAGTGGAACCTGTTCACTAATGCGGTCAGTTTGTTCCATTTCGGTTCAAAAGCATGTGGTCCGACTCGAGCACTAGTCTGAGTGGAGCGACATCTAGCGGTAGAGTAGTTTTCTAGACATGGTTGACTACTATGTTTTTACCATAATATTATTAATATTGTTGTTATTGTTGCTGTTGTTGCTGTCGTTGCTATAGTTATTGTTGTTGTCGTCGTCGCCGTTGTCGTTTTCGTTGTCGTTGTTGTTGGTGTTGTTGCTGGTGTTGGTGGTGGTGGTGGTGGTGGCGGTGGTACTTTGCAATTCTCGGCAATGTTGTGTTGTTAATCTGCGAGTCCATTGTGTATAGGGTTAATCAACGTTGGAAGTGCCTATTAATTTCTTCGATCATACGGCAGACCTTTATTAGTAATTTCTTGTTCTTCGTTGAAAGCAGTTGGTGAAATTTCGAAAAATTTGGTCTTTTATAATAGTGTTTTGGGAAGATTTCTATACGTTTATCGCTAAAGAATTCGCAGATGAATAGGTAATGAAATTCATCTCCTATTTCATTCAGGGTGCATAGTGGGCAGATTCTTTCTTCCCGGGGTATGCCTTCCCACCGCCCCGTTTCTATTGGTAGCCGATGATTGCTTGTTCTAAATCTCGTGAATAAGATTCTGTTACGGTCATTTAAGTTCATGTGATAATTTTCCATTTCCCAATATATTTTAAAAGAGTGGTAGATTTTTCCCTTCCAAGATACGCCCATCTCTGTTTGCCATGTTTGGATATATTGGTCATCAAGATTTGTGTTTATTCTTATTTTTGTTTCATTGAAGTTGTGTATTGTTTGGTTCGTCCAGAGATAGCTATGCCCCGTGCTATCTAAAATATTTTTTATAGAGTCCAGCCATTTGTAGTATGTTCCGTTCTGATTGTGGTCTAATAGAATATGTTTGTATATTTTGCAAGCGAGTTTGGTTTGCTTACCTGAGATGAGCCTAAGCCAGTATGTTATCATGCGTTTTCTTATTACAATTTTGATTGGGGTTTCTCCCAACTCGCCGTATATCATATACTTTGGGGTGCTATTTTTTATTTTTAGGATGTACCGGAAAAAATCTAAATTTGTCTTCTCTAATAGGTTACAGTTTTCTATTCCGATGACTTCGCACCCGTATAGTAGGATTGGCTCAATTATTTGGTGGTACAATTTAATATGGCAATCCGTTGGTAGGTCCAGCCCCCTGGCTCGGCGATGTAGCGCAAATGTAGCTTTGCGAGCTTGTTCGGAAATATTTTTCTTCGCTAAAAGGAGGCGGCTATTATATGAACAAAATATTCCAAGATATTTGTAGCTATCTACTATTTCAAGCTCTATTAATTTAAGACGAAAATGTAGTTTTTCATAGAATCTTTTTGTACTGCCAAAGACCATGACCGTTGTTTTGTCTATATTAATTCTTCAAAAGAATTGAGCGTTTCCTGTAGGTCGCGTGAACTATTTGCTAGTACAGCAGTGTCATCAGCATAAAGAAGGATTAGTAGATTCAGTAAATTATTTATTTCTTCTTCTTCGCTATAGAGTTCTATTTGCTTACTGTTTCGGTTCTGAAGAAAGTTTTCTAAGTCATTTAGGTATATTGCAAATAGAATAGGTGAGAGGTTTTCTCCCTGTCGCACTCCTCTGATACAGGCGAAGGGCTGTGACACTGCATTATTGAACTTAACTGCTGATTTTATGTTGCTGTACATGCTTTTAATTACGTTAAAAATCTTGCCAGAGATACTATGCTGTTTAAGTTTATACCAAATTCCATCGCGCCAAACCGAGTCGAAAGCTTTTTCAAAATCTACAAAGCAGCAAAATAGTTTTTTCTTTCTTCTTTTAAATATTTCTATCAATGTATAGAGTGTAAAGATGTGGTCAGTAGTGGAATAGCCATTTCTAAGGCCTGCCTGATTTTCAAACAGTTTGTCAGCGTTTTCGATGAATTTATTTATTCGACTACTCAATATAGATGTAAAAAGTTTTCCCAAACAGCTAAGTAACGTAATTGGTCTGTAGTTTTTGGGGGCGTCCGGATCGCCTTTTCGTTTGTATATGGGGATAATGGTGCCTTCAGTCCAGGAATCTGGTATTATCGCAGAGTCTAGGACTAAGTTAAAGAGAGATTTGTATACGTCTAGCATAATATGATCTGTTGATTTTATGTATTCATTTAATATTCCGTCTGGTCCTGCAGCTTTGTTTGTTTTGAGTAGTTTAATGGATTTCAGTATTTCTTCACATGTGATAGGGGAATTTAATATGTTGTTTTCTGGTGACGTGTCTGTTGGTTCATCATTTACCAATGTAAGATCTCTGTTTGTGTTACCGTCTTCTTCATCTATGGATTTGAAAGATGTATACATTTCCTCTGTTGTTACTGTGGATGGTTCTAATGTATTTTTCAGTTTTATTAATTTCCAGTAATCTTTTGGGTTACTGCTACTCATTGCTCTAATTTCCCTATGGCGATTACATTTGTATCGAGCAATTGACTGTTTCATGATAGTTTTATAATTCCTGCTGGCGTCTATCATGTGTTGTCGGTTTATTTCTATATTTCGACATCTGAGTTCATTTCTGGACCGATGATATTCTATACGCACTTTTTGGCAGTTTTCGTTATACCATGGACGACACGATTGTTTTTTCTGGGGTATACGAGTGGGCTTTATATTACCGAAAGTTTCCGCAGCTGATTCCTCAAACATTTTTGAAATTGCGTTCGTAATCTCGTTAATGTTTTGCGCGCCAAGTGCACCATTTGCAACCTGGGTTTTTACATTTGTCAAAGTGTAGTGGTGTAGTATTTTATCGATAAATGCATTTCTTTGCTCAAACTTCCATTTTCGCGTTGTTAATGAGTCGGTGTTGTTGGTATTATTAGATTCTTCTAGCTTTGATGTAGTCTTTAAGACAATTGATAGGTTCAGTGCGGAATGTATATCAGATATGATAGAACAGTAATCAGAGACTGAATTTTTATATGTATTTATAAAGTTCGGCTAAGGATATACCGTAATCTATAACGCTGCCATACCTCGATGTTAATTTACCTAAGTTTGCGTCTGTACCTGCTCTACCATTGAGTATGTAGAAGCTGTTGCATTTACATAGGTCAAGTAGTCTATGACCATAATTATTAGGACGATTTTTGTCCTGCGATATGCGTTTTGGTGCATCAAATTGCGTGCTTCCTTCTATATCATTTGGATCAGTGCCTACAAATTGTAGCAACGTTTCGTCGCTGTGTAGAAAGTCATCTAGTATGCCAGTTTTCGCATTTAGATCGCCAATTAATAGAAATAATTTACTTCCGTTTGAGAATTTAATAATGTCACGCTCCAGTTCTCCAAAAGCCTCTATAGTTGAATAGTCTGAATATTCCGGTGGAATGTAGACGCAGCCAATTATTATCTCGCTATTTAGGTTTGTGTGTGTCTTAGATATCGATGCACAGAGGACATATTCACTATCTGTGTCCAGTTGTTGAATGTGTTTAGATATCGTATTGTTAACTAGTAAAGTAATTCCCCCAGATTTACGTCGGGCGTTTATGCGGTTTTTTGCAATCACTGTATAATTATCTATTCTCACTGTATCTAGGTCGTCTAGATTGGTTTCAGCTATTCCTACAATATCAAACTGTCTTATAAACTCATCCATTTCCGGGTACTTTAATTTATTTTCCAAGCCACCCACGTTGAGAAACCCTACATTAAATTCAGTGTTGTCGTCGTCGGTGTCGCCGTCGTCGTCATTGTCGTCGTTGCCGCTGCTGGCGACGTTACGGTCGTTGTTGTTGTTGGTTGTGGTGGTGGTGGTAGTGGTGGTAGCGATGGTGGTGGCAGTGGCCATGTCAGTTTCCGCGGTGGCGGTGGTGTTGTTGTTGGTGGTGGTGGTGGTGGTGGCGGTGGTGGTAGTGGTAGTGGTGGTGGTAGTGGTGGTGGTGGTGGTGGTGGTGGTGGTGGGGGTGGTGGTGGTGGTAGTGGCGGTTGTGGTGGCCTTGCTGCGGTTGGTGTTGCTGCTGTCGTCGTTGTTGTTGCTGTCGTCGTCGTCATCGGCGTCGTCGTAGTTCTCATTGCTGCTCTCCCTGACGTCGTTGTTGTTGTTGTTGTTGTTGTTGTTGTTGTTGTTGTTGTTGTTGTTGTTGTTGTTATTATTATTATTATTATAGGGAGCATTCACATTTTTAGATCGTTTAACATTGGCATGGGTATTAATATTTAATATGTAAGAGTTGATTTCATTATACACGTTTTTGCCGCATGCGTTATATTTAGCATGGTTTGCATTTTTTACATCATCACCACCATTATGATCATCATCATCACCATCATCATCACCATCATCGCCATCGTCATCGTCACCTTCTTGCGCATCAATATTACTATCGACATTTTTTACATCATCATCATCATCATCATCATTATCATTATCATCATCATTTTCTTCTTCTTCTTCTTCATTAATAACATTACTTATCTTTTTTACATTCGTACAGTCTTTAGCGCTATTGTTATCTCTGTGTGTGGTTATAGGCTCTTCCTGCTACGAACATCGTCCTGCATCATTCGTTGGTTCTGGCGTGATGTTGGTGTTGTCACTGTCCATTACGGTAAAATCAGCTTCCTACACACTATGTGGCATCCGTGGCCTAGAGGTAACCAGTCCAACTAGTAATCCGAAAGGTTTTGTGGTGCAAATTCTACCTGCGCCCGATGAAACCCTAAAGGCTAGAAACGTGCAGTGGATGTGGCTACGGTGTGTGAATAATTCATGAACCCATTTCCTCTCTCATTCTGATGACGTCATAATCAACCACGCCACGTATATGATGACGTCATAATCATGACGTCATGAACGCTTCGTTTAAGACCGCCTTTAACGCGTAATAGCAACATAACACAGCACAACACGTTGTACGAGTTGAATGTTTTTGCCATTTAAGAGACATACTGTTGAATATTTTGAAATTAATTTAACTTGGCGCTATTGCTGCCATAGGCAGCAAAACACCCAGTCAAATTAGTTTCAGAATATTCAACACCTTATCTGAAGAGTTTACTAGAAATTGATAGTCAGCAGGGAGTTCTGAGATCGATTAATCCAAACACGAGTGAGGTGTGGGTGGAGCTTACATAGAGATGGGCTGGGCATAGCTAAAACTGGAAGGGTCCATTCATTGATTTTGATTAGTCAGTATGGCGTTAGCCAAAAGTAGGGGCCTCAGGCCCGCTTTCCATGTAAGCTTTTCTGCGCGTTTTTCTGCTAGCGGAAAAGTCGAGCTAGTGCATCTAGATGGAACCCTTTCCACTCTCGCGCCGAAAAACCCGTTACTCAGTGAGCGACTTTTCTGTCCGCTTTTCTGCGAGCAGAAAAGTCGGTTTAGTGCATTTTATAGAGAACAATTTCCATGGGAGCGTATCCGCGCAGCGGGTACAAGCGCCTGTTGCGCATGTTGATCTTGTGCGCATGGATGTTGCCTTATAAGCAGGTTATTTTGCAGTATTGACTTTACCTATGCTCCACCCACACTTCACCCGTGTTGGATTCGATCGATCCCTGAACTGCATGACTACCAATTTCCAGAAAGCTAGTCAGATAAGCTGTTGACCAGTTTGAAACTCATTTGACTGGGTCTGCTGCTGCCATAACTGCTTATCACAGCAACGACCCCCACCCCAGTCTAATTAGTTTCAAAATATTAAACGGAATGTTTATTAAATAGTAAAGACATACAATTCGTGCTTAGTCCGTAAGCGTTCGTAACGGACCTAGCTACGTCATTGATGACGTAATTGATTAAAACGATGGGAGACAACTGGATTCCTCCACTACACCTATTTAACCCTCGAATTTATTCAAGAAAATCTCAATTTTCTCATAGAAAATGTTCATTTGAAAACAAGAGAATATTTTTGAAAATTTACCACTGGAATGACTGGCTCGGTTATCGAGCCAGTCATTCCAGTGGTAAACTTTCAAAAATAGTCTTCTCTTGGTCTGCAAATGGACATTTCTCACGACCACTGCATACGCCGTTTTTGGCTGATATGAGTGTTAAGGGGTTAACTAAGCAGTAAGGTTTTATTTAATTATTCTATGGCCGCCTAATACATCACCAACAATTTTTTTCTTTTGGATAATTTCGATAAACTGCAATAAAGCGTTAAATTGATCAATCGTCGAATATTTCTGTCTAAATTCTGCTTCGTTTTCCTAATAGGACGTCATTGTTGTTTTGTGTTTATTATTGTCGAAAATAAAATTTTCGCCAATATATAGATCGATGGGCTCCGATACGCCGACTGTCTGTCTGTTTGTCGGTGTCTAATCACGGTTGTGCTAATATCTCGACATGGTTTCACCGTATTAGGACTAAACTTGGATGCATACTTTCTTATATCAAGCGGATGGACCACAATTATATTGAGGTCATAAGATCGAAGTTCAATGTCACGTTGACCTTGGCATAAGACGACTTTTTACGGTTAAGTTTTGCGTTTATCTCAACATATCGTGTTATATCTCGGCACGGCTTCACCATATTGGGAATAAACTTGGAACCATGCTTCCTTATATCAAGGGCATCGGGTCTAATGCCATTGAGGTCACGAAGTCAAAGTTCAAAGTCACTGTGACCTTGGTATAAGGTCTGTATATATGACGCCACAACACAACAGCTGACGCTGAAGTTCGGTGTTTACAAGCCATATCTACATTCACTGGAAGTGCTTGGTTCTCATTATCATCTAAGTCACCATTTGCCATGTTTTGACAAGTGCCTCTGGATCCAGAACAGGCTGTCGAACAATCAAGTCCATGACGACTGCACCCGTAGTGCGTAGTTCCACAACCTGACTTCCGGGTGCATCTCACTCGTTCGAGAAGGGATTCCGGGTCAGGGTCTAAGGCCAAGTGTCATTATTCCTTCAGAAACTTTCCAGCCACATTCCTAGGCCTGCAAGGTATTTCTCTCCCACTGTTGGATCCGATGGAACATTCGGATGTTGTGGTACTTCATCATTGCAGATATTGGTAATATTGGGTAGATGGCTATTTTGGTGATGGTAGCAAGCGCATGGGATCGCTGATGCCTCATCGTGTCAAGATTGTCATGCTGCATTCCTTTATGCAAAATGACCATGACCTTCTCAACAACTGCTATGTCAAGTCTCGTATCCTTCGATGATTGCGCACTTCCGAATATGTTGACATGTACACGAAATAACTTATTGTGACGGATGAGCTTCAGTCCGACAACGTTGCCTATTCCAAATACCTTGAACGTTTTAAAGTGTCAAAGGTTGGGTTAGGACGTTATATAGTGGGCATGTGATCTAATATGAAGAGTTCTGACGATATATGCCCTGCTATATTTAGCTAGCGCTAATATTGGCAGCTATTCTAAAGTCAACGTGTTCCATTCAAAAGATATTATTAGACTTCATATACATCATTTCTAAGACCTAAATAAACAAAATAAAATTACTTTCATTACTGCTGCAATTAGTGATGGGTCAAACCTGCAACCTACCAGACAATAATTTTAATTAGCAAAATATCATGACTTGATGAATATTTCGAAAAAAATTTGACTAAAAGTTGTTGGTGGCTTAGCCACCAACAGCTTTTAGTCAAATTGTTTTCAAAGTATTTAGCAGATCCCTGGAATATGTCTTCTGCAAAAATTAAGCCGTCAGACGGTTAACCGTTTTGAGCTCTACAAAAAAGAACATCCAAATCGGTAAATCTATTTATAATTTAGTAAATAGTCTGTTGAATATACTGGGGGAAAAAAAATCTAATTTGACTGGGAGTTTTTGCTGCCTATAGGAGATAAACAGCAACAGGTTCCAGTCAAATTACTTTCAAAAACATTGAAGAGCTTTCCTGTAAACTTACATTAAAATTGAGGTGGTGGGAATTCAGCGTTGAAAGTGTTAAATAATTTACTTAATGTTGAACATTCAGTTGTGGTAATTGCGCTGTTTTTGAAAATCCTTTCATCTGCCACATCTGTAGTTAAAGGTTGTGCTTTAGCTTATGTTGTGTCAACTTATCGTTGTCCTGGTAAAACCGGCAAAGGCGGTCTCTGCTGTAATCTTGAGAACTGTCTATTCGCGGTCTAATTGCTCGGTTATCGAGCCAGTCATTCCAGTGGTAAATTTTCAAAGATTATCTTCTCTTGGCCTGAGAATTGATACTGACTCCGCAAAAATCTAGATTTTCTTGACCATTAAGATTAAGCCACAAGTCGGTCCAAAAAAACCTTAAAAACTATTTTTCTCTAATCCAGTCGTGAATTTACATAAAAACTTCTATCCTATTGCCGAACAAATGGTCATTCAACGAGAAAATATGTTAATTTCTTTTTTAAATCTCGAGTATTTAAAGGGTTATTTGATAAAAGTATCATTTTGAGGACTTTAAGGTGATGCCGACACAAGATGGGTTAAGGACACGAGTTATGCCTACCATCGCCCTTCGTAGGAATCAATAGTAATCAGTGTAGATATCAAAAGCGGTGTCGTCGAAATTACCTTTAGTACACGCGATATTTGTAATTAGCTACATGATAGGGTTGCCTGCTGAATACGCTCGTAAATGTTTATTTTATTTTTATTAAACTGACAGATATACTCCAAATTCGTTATCGAAGAGGTAAAATGTAAAATAAGCCTTACAGCAAATTTAGCTAATTTTCATTGAAACTATGGCGGCAGCGAGGTCAATGGTGTATTATAAGAACCGTTTGAGCAAATAAATAAGCGTGAATACCTCCAATATAGATAATAATACATTTTGAGTTGGAAATCGATCGATCGATCGTGGCTGTCAGATATTGAACAAAAGCTGTTTTTACGATTAGCCACTCGTGTGCCAACAGCGCATTAAAGCGCTTAAAATACTATTTATTTCAACTAAACATTTGATTGCCAATACTTTTCAAGGAAATCTAGATTTTTGCAACCAAAGAGTATTTTTTATTTATAAATTTATAACGAAAATTTGCAAAAGAATTGGTTTCTGTTCTCCTTCAAATGGACATTCATCAAAAGTGTAATGAACAAGAAAATTAGAATTTCTGCTTAGCCAGTGTCCAAATGCAGACAAAGAAGATTATTTCTGAAAAATTACCACTGGAATGACTGGCTCATTTACCGGGCCAGTCATTCCAGTGGTAAATTCTCATAAATATTCTTCTCTTAGCCTGCAAATGGACATTTCTCACGGTCACTGCAGAGGTATTTCTTTTACCAATTGCAGACAAAGAAGAGTATTTTTGAAAATTTACCACTGGAATGACAGGCTCAGTTACCGAACCAGTCATTCCAGTGGTAAATTGTCAAAAATATTCTTCTCTTTGCCTGCAAATAGACATTTCTCAAGATCACTGCAGAGGTAGCTTTTTACCAACTTGACCATTAAAGAGTTAAGTTGACACAAGAGGGGTTAATTGAGAATTTTTCAGTGAGTAGCTGCTGAAATATTGAAGCACGTGTGCAGGGTTTTTCATAGGGGTCCTTTTGAAGCCACACACCCCCAAACTATAATTGGGGACCCACAAAAATTGTGGCATTGGGAAAATCTAGCATGCTTGTTAAAAATTAATTCGTTTCATAGGTTTTTGCACAACACTACCCACAAAATCTAGCATGGGACAACCCCCCCCCCCCACCCCACCCAACCCCGCTCTCCACCCCACCCATAATCCATAGCCGTGCACACATGTTACTCCCTAAAATGTTTAATTTTAGCATAGATGAGAAAAACTCAAATCTCAGATTTCAGTTTGGGAATCCCGGATTTCCGATTGGGACCCCTAGATTTCCACGTGTGGGTTCCCTTGGACCTTCACAATTTAGATGCCATGAGAAACACTGAATGTGTGATCTATTTATGCAACGTCTTTAACCAATCTTGTGTCAAATTAACGCTTTAAAACTCAAGTCGGTCAAAAGACGGCCTCAGTGGTATTGACGAAAATTCATTTACACGCTAAGAGAAGCCACTATTTTGTTGAAAATTTACCACTGGAATGACTGGCTCGATAACCGAGCCAGTCATTCCCGTGGTAAATTTTCAAACACATTTTCTCTTGACCTGTAAATGGACACTGAATAGGCAACAAATTAGGATTTTCTTTACTATTAACCTATTACACGTTAAAGCGGCCATACGATCATTTCAGAAAGCGTTCTTTCTGTAAATTCAAGTGGTAAATTTAAATTACCTTGTCCAGAAGACGGACATTCGCTGAGCAAATATTTCAATCTTCTTGGAAAATGTTGACCATTAAATGGTTAACTGATATGGGTATTAATTTTAAGGGCTTTGCAGCGCTGTTGACAAATAGGGGTTAAACTACATAATTGGGTTCCGTATTTTTCGTATTTTCTTTATTACACTCAGGCCGTGACAACGGCATATGAGGATTATTTGTACATTGACAATGGCGGTAGAAATACAGTATTATTATTATTATTATTATTATTATTATTATTATTATTATTATTACTATTATCATACCATCTCCGCCGCGCTGCCGATGAGGGCTGCGACAATGGGATCGCTTACATAATAATGATAACAACAATAATCAATTTATTAACTTTTTTGGGCCACTTGCCCCTGCAGTGTTTCAGGCAGTATTAAAGGAGAACTAACTTCATATAATAGTTGTTCAGCTGATCTAACACGTCATTCGTAAACTATACTATAATATTAAGCTTATTTTCCGTTCTGTTCAGTTTAACATGTTTTGTTTTGTTTCGTTTCTTTTCAGTTCGGGTTCGTTTGCCTCGGTTCGGGTCTGGTTGGTTCAGTTCAGTTCAATTCAACTCGGTTCATTAAAATTCCTCTATAGCTGATGGTTATTGTTTTTGTCAACGCAGAATCAGCAATTAGCCCTATATATATATATATATATATATATATATATCAACGAACCTTCTCTTATATGGTTTATATATATATATATATATATATATATATATATATATATATATATATATATATATATATATATATATATATATATATATAATTAGTATATTACGGTACTTCATGCAGAGACATGCATACTTGTTTCATTAGGTGGTGTTAACCCTTTGAATCCGAAAGACCGATTTCGATTATTCATTTACATATTAATGAATATTTTGGTTGTATATTTTGAAACTAATTTGACTTGAAGACGTTGCTGCCTATGGCAGCAACGGCTTAGGCAGCAACGGCATCCAGTAAAATTAGATTCAAAATATTCAACAGGTTACCTGTATAACTAGCTTGAAATTTTGATTCTGGTAGTTCTGGGTTCAACCGGTTCATTTTAATGCGAGATAATTAGCTTATTTTACTGACTGATAATTAACCACTGTTTACTGATGCGATTAAAGACAAATGAATAATGCGGGGGAAATGGATTTATTGCTGATAGTAGAAGTTAGTAGTCAAGCAGAGGAATACAAAAAGAAAGCAACTAGGTCAGGCGCACCTGGAGTTTGATGGAGGCACATACAATGCCAAATCTCAGAGCTATTTAAGAGTGGTAATGGTACATGCCAGTGTTAAGTGGTTGATGGAAGGTGGGTGTTTATGACATGGATGCTGCGTTGTTGGAAAAGCACTTGAAATGCTCAATACAGTTTCGATAAACTCTAAAAATCGTCATCATCATCATCATCATCATCATCATCATCATCATCAGCAGCAGCAGCAGCAGCAGCAGCCGCAGCAACAGCGTCATTGCCGTGGTCGTGTCCGTGGTCGTGGTTGTCGTCGCCATCGTCGTCGTATTCGTCGTCGTGGTGCTTAATACCCATTTTCACATACCTTCAGGTTCTTCAGGCCTGTCTCCAAATGGCCCTGTTCGTAAAACTATTTCTTGTAGAATAATAGCGAATGAGTAGACATCGCCTTTTCGTGTGTGAATCGTCTTGTTGGACTCTTGTCGTAGCAATTCCGGCGCAGTCCATAGTTTTTCTGTAAAGGAATATACATTATATGGCCTATTCTTTGATCGTCATAGAAGAAAAGACAAAAGAACTGACATCATAATGCCATAACATGATATTAAAATCTTGTTATATTATGAAGTCCGTTTGCATTTATCCATTGATCCTATGTGATCAAGACACGTGGTTCAGACCTTTTTCTTATTGGTTGAACATAAAATGACGGCAACTTTCTTAGAATGAATATCGAAAAACTAAATTTGACGTAAAAATAGAAATTAGAAAATGCCATGCATTTATAATTATAGGCTACACGTATACCATAAAATAGTGCCTTCAGTTGCCAGCATAGAATGAGTTGTTTACTTACGATAATATATTGCATGATTCCCATGATTCGATTGCCTTTCACCAGTGCGGAAGTGAGGCGTGTCGATATCGCCTACCTTGCACACCCAATGACTGTCTATAAACACATTTGAAGATTTGAGTCGACCATGACACGGAACTGTTGTGTCGTGAAGAAACGCCATACCCTGTAAACCAGGAATACGAATAGCAAACACTGAAAAGGACAATTTTTATCTAAGCTCCGCCCACTTTCTACTGATGTTGGATTCGATTTTAACACTTTGAAACGTGAATTCCCAGATTCACAATTCTAATACAGTCAAGCTGTTGAGAGTTTTGAAACTAATTTTACTGGGGAATGCGTGTCAAATTAATATCGAAATAATCAACAGAATGTAGGCCTATATACAATTGTAAATTTATCAAAACTATACAATTCGCACATATTCGAGACGGCATTGTCGACCTTCGTGACGAAGCTACGCCATTTTAATGGTGGGTGGAATGCTAAATGCATAGCTAACACGTGATGTATTTGATCATGACGTAAGAAACTTGAGTGACATATCGGATACACTCATTTTAAGTTCATTATGAAACCGAGGTAATTTATGCTTCCAGTAGAAAGGGGGAGGGGCGGAGCGATGCGCTCTTTGGATTTGCCTAGAACAAATACTGTGGTTACGAGGGGTAAGGGCCTAATTGCCGATATATGGAGTGGCTAAAAGTGGTGTGTTCTGATAGGCGTCTTTGTAGAAACACACAAACAAGAACACGCCCATTTTGGCCGCTCCTTATATGGCAATAAGGCGCCGCCCCTTGTAATCAAGAGACCTGTCTGGACCAATCAAAAGGCACGTCTATCGGCCCAGTATGGCGAACGCGTGACAGAATTTGTGTCATTGTAAAAATAAGAAAAATTAAAGGTGCACATTCACAGTAAAATTTATGAAAATAAAATTATTTAAATTATACAATTTTAGAGGCTTAAAATGCGAGCCTATATGTTATGAAACGAAATAAGTCTTAACATACGATGATTCCATAAATTAATATAAATTTTTAAGTTGCGAAATTGAAATATAGGCACGGCCCTCTATTTCAATTTCGCCACTTAAAAAATTATATTAATTTATGGAATCATCGTTTGTTAAGACTTATTTCGTTTGAAATGGAATCATCATAGTTTAAGATTTATTTCGTTTCATGACACACAGGCACATAATTTAAGCTTATAAACGTATGCAATTTTAACAATTTTATTTTCAATCATTTTAGTGTGAATATGTACCTTTAATGGTAAGACAATTCATGCGATGACCATTCGTATACACGATGTTTGGTATGTTTCTTAATAATAGTGTTTACTCGACACACCCACTATATTGTATATGACAGGTACATAAAGGGTAGGCTTCGTACTTATAATAATTAAGACTATTTATTTTATAAATTTGCTGGTGTAATTTACAAACATAGCTTCTCTGTTCGTCTCCAAGATATTTCTGAAGACCAATGTACTTGCAGTTTTTTGCCCACATAACCATTAAAGGGCTAATGGTAAAATACCCTCAAATTCTTGCTTAGTCAGTGTCTGGTTGTAGGCCAGGTTAAACACTATTTTTGAAAATTCACAACTGGAAGGACTGAGTTGTTCCATTTTCTAAGAGGCGATCTGTTGTCCCTACGTATGTATGTATATGTTGCAGCATTGAATGGCGTGTGCGTTGTCTATTTCAATTTCGCTACTTAAAAAAATATACTAATTGTGCGCAGTTTAAGCCTCTAAAAGTGTATCATTTAAACAATTTTATTTTCAAGAATATGCACCTTTAAGGTAGGCTAATAGTTTTATAAGAACAACTGCTACCTTCCATGCCCACCACATATTCAAGCTACCATATAGGTAAGTCTATATCATATCAATCCGTCGTGATTTACTGTACTGCTTGATACAGTGCATGCTTTAGAACAGGAATTCAATTGAAATTAAATATCTCGGCTGCTTCCTCATTGTCGATAAGTCTCCGCTTAGGGATTCATGTTCGATCAGTATAAATGTTAACTCTGAATTCAGGAAATGACCCCAATGCCATCACCATGCATTCTTTTAGTACATTCCAAATGCTGTACGAATGCAGAGCTAACTGCAAAAATTAACACTGAAACACAACTTTGTACCAAGGTCGCAATGACCTTGACCTTTAACCACTTGATCTAATTGTGATTCTGTCTTTCCCCCAGTGTATGCAATCATGTGTCCAAGTTTAGTTCCCGTGTGCTTAAATAATATTGCAATACGGGGTGACATGCACAGCTAAATGTGAAGTTAAAAGTAAAAAAGAAATTTGTAACAGGATTGCAATGACCTTTAACCATTGACCTCTCGACCTATCTGGCATTATTTTTGCTTCTTGTCAGTGTACAATCGCGTGTCCAAGTTTTGTTCCATTAAGTTTAAAGTAAAAAAAAAATCAGGTAATATAATCTGCAACCTATAATCCATTCCTGCCATTTTAGTTTTTTTATCCTGCCGACAACGAAAGATAATCAGGCTTTAGTAACTAAATGTTGATACATTTCTGCAGCCTATGTTGGCTGTGATGATTTACCTTTCAACAAATAACAAAAAACATAGCGTGCCTGCCTCAGTCATAGAGGTGGCAGCTATAGTTTGGCAATGTGGTATAAAAGCAATCATAAAGGTAAGCTGTTGAATATTTTTAAATCTAAGTTGACTGGAAGTTGTTGCTGCCATAGGCAGTCAAATTAGTTTTCAAAAGATCCAACAGGGTGAATATTACATAATAAAGAATGTAAATGCATTGGCGCGTACATGACATCACGCGCTATCTCTTGAGGAGACAGAAGGGTGGTGATCACCGTTCAACATTTACGCAATATTACAAGGCAGATAATTGTGATATAGAAACAGGAATATGACAGGATATGAATAATATGGAATCTATAAATCATAATCAATCGGTGCAATCCAACATTTGAGATGAGATTACCATCCCTGTAACTAATAGTACACTGCTAGATGCGGAGATAAGCGCTCACATGGGCCATTATTGTGTGAACCTAGGTATTTAAATCGATATGATTCTTTAAAGAAATAACAACCTATTGAATACAAAACTGTAATTCAGTCGATAAAGCTTGACTGGATTTAATGAAAAATAGCGAAGACTTCAAGATGGCCACCAAACAAATAGACCAATTAGCGTCATTTGAACAAAGCTGGACCTCCATGATGTAAAGATGCTTCCTGACAGATTTGGTAGAAATCGGCAAAGCGGTTCTTCAGAAGAAGTCATTTACAACTGTTCTCATTTATTTCCTATATGATTTCGATAGGCCGCCATAAAAAGTGACCAATCAAATTTCTATAACAAAGCTTAGAAGCCTACCACAATGAAACCATTCCACTCGAATTCCCCAAGCGGCTAATGAGTCATCTTTTAGTCATCTCCCCCCCCCCCCCCCCCGAGTGCATGATAGTTATTATTATCATCATCCGTTTTTGTTATTATTTTATGTTTAATTGTTTATTTTCAACAATACTGTTTTATATGTACATATATTCTTCATTATCACAATGGGGTATGTAAGGAAGCACATATTGAATTTGCTGATCACGTGATTAGCCTTATTCCCTACATGCCGTTCTATTGAGTGCCAACTAACATAACTAGAATGCACTCGAGGGAGATGCTGACTCACGTCTTTGCGCTCTGTTTTGCCAATGCACCTAGACATCTCGTTAACTAGATGTTGATCCGTTGACCTCAAACTCAAAGCAGTCATAAACAATCGTAATATGAAGGCGTGTGTAAGATCTAGTGATTCCACATGCTTACATTCCAATGTTATGGCAACAATATGTATGCTGGTATGAACTTCGTTATCCCAAGGCCTGAATTTTTATGTTTTGACTTGAAACTCATAGAACTTATAGCTCCATATGAATTAATTTAGTGATTCTATCTACTTGCGTTCCAGATTTATGGCTGTGTATTTCCAGATGCACTTAGTCACCCCATAACATACATATTTTACCTTTTGACCTCAACCTAATAGAATGTCTACCCGCCTGGCTGGACATTGCGTGTGGCATAGTAGCCTGACAGCAAGCAGTCACTTTATGGGAACCGGCTCGTGGGAAAGTCTCGTGACGGGGACAGAAATCCATCTTTGTTGACCAGCTCAGGCGGGGATACACGACTCTGTTAAACAGCGGAGATCAAGTTAGGTATGGAAGATCGCAGTGCATGGCGAGCCATTGTAGCTCGAGGAGACACGATTTAACTAACGACCTATACTATGAATATATACACCTGTGCAAAAGTTAAGCACCACCCTATTTTTACGCACATGCGAGGGTATATTCATGTGCTATGAAGAAAGCAATAGCATAAACATTTATGTACCCATCCATCTTAGTGCAAGAGGTAATAATGCAACTAGAGGAATGCTGATTATGATGGTGGGGAAACACTGTATGTTTTTGTTTGAACTTGAAAACGAGGCCTGAATATGGTTACGTTGACACAACTGACAACTATTGCCCTACAGTTGACACACGTGGCTAGATTGTCATTAATGGTGTCTGAATACGAAGTTTAACATCTGTGCACGAGTTTGAGACTGTCATTATTAATACCGGGTATATCCACCTTGTGCCTGGATGACGGCCTGGACACGACGTCTCATGCTGGTCACCAACCGACTGATACGCCATTGTGGTATTCGTTGCCATTCAAGATGGAGTGCGTCTGTTAATTCCTGTAGGTTCTGCACAGGAGGATCCCTCCTTCTCACCATGTATAATAATAATATAATAATAATAATAATAATTAAATGACTTCCACTTTAAAGAATCGCCTTAAATACGTAAGATAAAATATATATACAACGTAGATCACTATAACCCGTGTAACGCAACGCTCTGATTTTTTTGAAAATTAAATGACTGGGAGTTTGTTCATATTTAAAAAAAATTTAATAATTAAATGATTGACGCTTTAAAGACATAAATATGGCAGATAAAACTATCTATATAATATTATACAACATCGATCGTCAACGATGACCATTTCCATAACAATTTTGTAAATTTAATAATTAAATGACTGCCATTTTTTAAATGACTTAAACCAAGTAGGAGGTTAATGGTGACTAAACCAGCAGCGGCTTACAATCAATTATTTTCAAAATATTCGTACAGAGATATCGCGCAAGACGTTGCCTCGGCGAATACGCTAGCATACGTCAGCCATCCTCCTCATCCCTCGCGACACCTCTACGAGCGACCACCTTTATGCATTTTCTTAAAGGACCACCAGGCGAATAAAGGCACGCTCATGCGCGGAGAACAATGCCGAGCAGAGGGTGGCTGAGATAGCATTCCTCTCTCCTCCTTCGACCTCCGTTATCAGACCACCCCTCTCTTACCTAACATCGCCTAATAAGAAATTAAAATTTACACAGTCAAATCGTTTTCAAAATATTCAGCAACCAATCAATTTATTCAGCAACCAATCAAAATATTCAGCAACTGATTATCATAATATTCAGCAACCTATTATCAAAATATTCAGCTACCACTCAAATTATCAAAATATTCAGCAACAAATTATCAAAGTATTCCGTGAGGGTATGTGCAGTACGTGCGTGTGTTGGTGCATCAGGTGCGTGCGTGTGTGGGTACGTATGCGAAAGAAGTAGGACACCCTTGTGGATGATGGATCAACCACATATTCCACCATGAGTTACGCCTTTCATCGTGGTACATACCAACGACATTATTAGTTCGCGAGGAAACAGGCATAGACAAAATCTACCATCACATGACCTTAAGGCCAATGAAGCGGACATGTTTAATGGTAATATGAGTAATGCGCGAACACGCCATAAATATGCATAAAGCACTCACGCACCAAAACGTGATATTCTAATAATTGCCCTAAGGCAATTAGTACATATGTCCACTCGGTTAGAACTAGGAAACGATACGATACTGTATCCAGAGCACAAAGCTGTACGCATTCGCAACTACAAAGTGAAATCTCCTAGCGAGTAACATAGGTGATAATTCAATAGTAATTTTGAATATTTCTAAAAGAAAACACGTAGTACGAGACATGAGGTACTAACACGTTCTTTCATTATTAACACATGGTATGTTTGTATCTCGATTCAAGATTGATCTCACGGCTATTCAAGACGTATGGATAAATCATACCCAACAAATAATCTTTTTAGCATAAGTACGCTCGACATACATTTCTATAAACACACGGAACCCTCAGAGATTTAATGACCACATTTTAACCATCGTACAAGATCTAAAACGACTGATGCTATTGAAATATTAAGTATTTAAAAAACTATTTGTGCTTAATGACGGTTAAAAGTCAATACGTCTTCAAAATATTCAACAAAAATAGTTTACTGATAAATTAACGTTAACAACGTCAAATTAATTTCAAAATATTCAACAGTTTACCTGTATGGTATCGATGAAAATGAGTTATAGGGAATTCATCGGTGAAAGGGTTAACTTTTTTAACCCACGATACAATCCTTTGAATCCATCACCACCAAGTCTTGGTTACCATTCCAACTGAACACTACATATCATTAATACAAGATTATTTTTAATATTTTGTTACTAATCTGTCTGGTAGCTGTTGCTTACTAAGACAGTAACAGCTTACAGGCAAATTAGTCTCTAAATATTCTACAAAATAGTTTACTAATAAATTAACGTTAGCGACGAAACAGTCAAATTATTTTCAAAATTTACATCAATATCCTACCGTAATTCCTCATACATCCTCAACCTCATACTCCTACGACTCATAAGACTTCCATTATCAGACCACCTCTTAAACTCTATTATTTTACATTATCAAACATCATCTCTTATTATTTTACCTTACAACGGTAGATAACCACGGAGGGGGGAGTGCCGCCACTACGTTAAGGGTTAACATTCACAGAATACAGCAACAGCAATATTCATTCACACGATTCGACGGCGTTCTAGAATCTACCAAGTGTGGGGTTATAGTCGCCATTGATCTCATAAATTTGTAGACATATGCTCGCCATTGCTCTAAAACACTCGTGGGCATATAGTCGCCATTGTTCTCCAAACAATAACGACTGAAAATCTAGAATTATGGGAACATGGTCGCCATTGTTCGCTAAACAATAGCGACTATAAATGGAGCGTTCTGATTGGTTAAAAATACATTTCAACGAAAAGAACAATAGCGTCTATAACACCCCTATACTACTAAAGTCAACTGGAGGCTGACAATACCTCCCTGCCCCCAACAGTACTTATTCCCCAATACCTTTCATACTGCAAAGATGAATGCAGTAACATTAGGCACATCTCTGGGTGGTGTACACGTCATCATGACCGGCTTCAAACAAGTCCTTCTCAAGCTGTCGGAGTAAGTGTCAGGTGGATGGACGGACGTATGTCCAGACATACCGGATGGACCAATGAATACACTTTTAACATTGAACACATCTTTTGGTAATGTACCATTATCCTGTCAAGTTTCAAAGAATTTCCTCTCAAACTCTAGGAGTTACAGCGACAAGATTCTCGGGAGGGATTTTGAGTTGAACGGACGGATATGTTGGACAACGGGATGGATCCATGGACGCTTCTTTAACGTTACTTGGATTTTAGACGCGACTCGCAACTAGTATACGTCTCTCAGTCACTTGGTGCGTCTGCCATATTTTACATTTATGACAAAGCTGCCTAAATTGC
The DNA here is from genome assembly GCA_034401795.1 of Chaetoderma sp. LZ-2023a. Taxonomy (NCBI): domain Eukaryota; kingdom Metazoa; phylum Mollusca; class Caudofoveata; order Chaetodermatida; family Chaetodermatidae; genus Chaetoderma; species Chaetoderma sp. LZ-2023a. The sequence continues at coordinate 37,083,223 of CM067364.1, read as the reverse complement.
AATAATAGCGTGTCGTGCTTGTTCTTGTGCAAAGAGGTGGACGTAACATACCATCGTTTTACGAGATTTAAGTTATTTGCTTGTTATTGTCTCGGTAAGTTTGTAGGTCGTATTGTATTGGTAGTGATCTTTTGTGCAGCTAAAATCATAAAGTACTTCTTCGAAATGACTGCCTGGTCGGTTCTTGAAGGATTCGACTGTTGGTGCCTGAACTACTATGGCTGGTAATGAATTCCAATGTACCGCTACTCTGTTCTAGAAAAATTACATGCGAAGATCTGTATTGCTGCATTTATGTTAAGCTTGAACCTGTGACTTCTGGTATATATACAAACTCATTACCGATATATATATATATATATATATATATATATATATATATATATATATATATATATATATATATATATATATATATATATATATATATATATATATATATATATATATATATATATATATCTGTAATGAGTTTGTATGTTTCGATTAAATATGATAGCAAACATTATATAATATTCACAAAAACAACATTATTATGAACCGATAGCTCGCTATCGGTTCATAATCGCATCACCTCGCTGCCGTGATGCTACACCTAGCACATTAAGGCCGATTTACATTACACGATTTTATAGCCGATTGATCATGCGCGATCAAATCGTTCACGACAACTGACTAGACCATCGAAGAAGCCCATGCTGTTTAGATTATACGACAGTCTCTCGTTCACCCATTCTCCATGCTATGTCTGTTACATATATTTAATTAAATTTAACTGGTAAGAACGCATTAAATGATTGTACAACAGGTCACGATGTCCGATTTCCTATTTACTTTGTAAATAGCACACTGCAGCAACGCGACGGCGACATGACGCGATGTTGCAAATCGCAGTCGCCTCGCTAGAGTGTGCGGGTGAAACTGACGGCGACGCGACTGGGATGCAACTGATCGCATCTCATTGCCGCTCGTCGTATGTGAATGAACATGTTTCAAAACTGTTCTGTTGTTCTCGAGTCACTGGTCACTGGAAACCCGACTAACTAAAAGCAACAGCACATTATGCTGACGCAATGACAACGCGACAGCGACGCGACACAATTTAGAAAATCGCTCAAATGTGCGGCAGAAACCAACGGCGACACGACAAGCAAGTGACTGATCACCTCTTAATGATGATGGTCGCTCGATATTGAACCTGCTTTCAAATATTTCTGTCCCTTCAGAATCGCCAGTGCACGATGATGGTATTGACCAATGGCTGGGGCCGCTTTGCCACTGTCTGTTGGATATGTAATGCACGTAAAATAAATTAGTATTATTATTAAGTCCCAAATCCATTAAAAGAATACAATGCCTCAAACTCGCCCGTGACCGAAAAAACCCATTAACCAATGACTGGGGTGGCTTAAGTTACGTGCTTTTGCCAACATATTCTTTTCGAACTGGCTATACCAAAGAACACGTGGACCATCGAAAGAGAAGAGATTTTAGTCTGGGAGTAGCAGCAGCATCCATGCCTTTATGATGTTACATGAATTCTGTTTCGAAAAATAGATCCCTGCGTGAATTATCTGCAAAGGTTGACATACCAGGTAACAAGTAGTCTCTTCTTGTCGGTTAAATGTGCACTCGATAACGACGCGATAGACTGGTAAGCGATAGGTAGCGAAAGCTGATGTCTGGAGTCGCCGTCACGTCGCCATCACGTAGGAATAATGTGCGGTTACTTTAATGAATGACATGCTCGTCTCATGTGATTTTGCAAGCCACACCCAGAAATCGATATAATGTCGCGTTCAAGGCGCTATCAAGTCGGCCTTGTGTGCTATGCATAGCAACACAACAGTGGCACGAGGCAACTAGTAACTGATAGCTAGCAAACGCAGTTGCTTTGCGTCGCCACAATGTGCTATCACCTATAGCAATTGCAGGAATTTCTGAGCGGTGACTTTCAGGTTAATTTGTCACAGTCTCAGCAAAGCAGACCCGGACAGTAGGTAAACGTTAACAGTCAACCGAGCAACCATGTAAGGATGAAGATAGATTCTTAATTATTAATTTTAATCATTAATCAAAACGCAAGATAAAGCTTTTGGTGTGTATGTGCTACTAAAAACAAGAGGCCCAATGGTCTGTGACGCTGACCTGGAACATTAGCTTTTGAAGTATTTGCATTTAAATATACATGATTCTTTATATTAAACAAGATGGGAAAAATAATTTCACAGGTAAAATCTACAAATCAAAATGAATGAAAATTGTGGGGCCTATGATCATAGGATCATTTTTAGCCAAGTTTGGTTGAAATTGCTCAAAGTAGTAAGGAGAAGAAGCAATTTGACATTTTCGAGTAAATCTTTAATGAAATGTAAGATTTTTACCCAAACAATTTACGAATCAAAATTCTCTATAGGAATTCTAGATCCCATCACCACAGTTTCATCTTAGCCAAATTTGGTCGAAATCGCTCGGAATGGTAAGGAGAAGAAGCAATTTGACAATTTCCGGTACATTTTTCATAAAATCTAAGATTTTCACCCGAAAAAAATTGATCAGTCAAAATTATGAATGGTTGTTCTGGAGCCTATCACCAGAGAATCCATCTAACCCCAATTTGGTTGAAATATGTCAAGCAGCTATGGAAGAGTAGCATTTTGACCATTTCCGGGTAGATTTTCCATAAAATAAAAATAAAAATTCTGTATGGAAGTTCTAGAGCTCATCACCGCAGGATCCTTTCATATAAATTTGTTTAAAATTGCTCAGAATTGTAAGGAGAAGAACCAATTTGACAATTTCCGGTACATTTTTCATAAAATCTCAGATTTTCACCCAAAATATTTATGAATCAAAATTCCAAATGGGGATTCTGGAGCCTACCACCAAAGAATCCATCTATCCAAATTTGTTTGAAATATGTTAAGTAGGCGAGCATATTGACCATTTCCGTTACATCTTTCATAAAATCTAACATTTTCACCCCAAAAATTGAAGAATCGAAATTCTGTAGCGCCCACCACGACAGGATCCTTTAGGCCAAATTTGGTTGAAATCGCTCAGAATCGTAAGGTGTAGAAGCAATCTGAAAATTTGCGGTACATTTTAAATACAAGCTATGATTTTCAACCAACAAATTGATGAATCAGAATTCCCAATGGAAGTTATGGAGCCTACGACCATAGATTAATTCCAGACAAATTTGGTTGAAATCGGCCAAGCGGTTAATGAGAAGTAGTGTTTTAAAGCAAAGGTTGATGGATGATGGATGATGGACGGATGATGGACGGTCACCATGGCATAAGCTCACTTGGCCATTTGGGCCAGGTAAGCTAAGAATAATTAAACTATAGAACATTTACTGAAGTAACTGTAACTCTTCGAAGTTTGGCCATGAAGAAATAGCATAAAACCTCTTCTTACATGACCATTGAACATGCCTGGTGCTGATCGGATACAAACTCTAGATGTAGTCACAATTCAAAGCTCCATGCTTGGCATTCCCAAAGGTTTACACTAAAAGGTCACTTGATGTTCCTGGCAAAAATAGATGTTGCCTGTCTGCCAAATTTGCTTTTGATCCATGAATAAATGACGAAACGTGCCACAATTATTGACAAACATCAGACAGACAAATCGTGATTGTATAAGCTCACAAAGGTGAGCTTAAAAGAAACTAGAGGCTTTGGCCTGCATGTCGGGTCCTATAACAGCTGCTACAATCTTAAAATTCTCCAAAATGTAGTACACATATGGAAGACATTGACAAAGGTATTGAAGCTGGTGAAGACTGGATCTAATAATAATATTGAACCAGACTGTAATGTATCAATGAGATTTGATAAGCCATTGATGAATTTACTGTCCATTGAATAATTTTAAAACTTACCTAATTTTAGGCTAAAGCTGTATGTAAATTGTAAAAAAAAATGACTAAGACCAAACCCAGCAAAATATGGAATAGATTTGGAAATCGTATTGAAGATCATGCATAGAAACAATCTGTAAGGTTTTAATGAGATCGGAGAATCAAATGTGCACTGAAAAACCAACATTTACCTAATTCTTGCGGACGCCACATAATTTGTATTCTACATGTTATAGTGGCCTCTATTATTAATTGCTCACCTCAATAAAATATAAAATTCGAATGTAAATTATGTCACTTTACTACAGACTATGTGTACCGTGTGAGACTGGATCCAGGTGGTTTAGCTTCTTAAGGTATGAGCAAAAAGAGAACAAGAGGTATGAAATGATACCAAACATTGAGGATCTTTATATTGTCGCAGGACCCGGCATGGCCTGGAATAAACAATCAGTGGAAAATAATAATGTCCGAACCATTTATAGAAAAATAGTTATCAGAAGATATTACGCCTGCCACTCTACACCCAAAATAGTTAGCGACTGTATGGGCGGCTTTCGTGTCGACTACATGAGTGGGTTTTCCTGATGACCCTTAGGGCGGCTCCTCTGATTGGCCATGATGGGTCATGCAACTCTTATCATGCGACCTAACACCTTCATGCCTCATTACACCCGCCAATGATCAGCACATCAAAGCGTCTACATACCAAAAGGTGGCAATGGTATGGGAGGCGTTTTACTGATTGGCTAATACAGTGATGACTTCAGCAAGATTTGAATTAGGCCATGCACCCCTTTCTCCCTTCAAAATCCTCAAATCTGATTTGTGGAGAGAGAACAAATGATTTCTCTCTCGACCAATGAGATTCGAGTATCTTTGGGTGGGGGGAAAAAGGCAGCATTGCCTAATTCAACAAGAACGACAATCAGAAATTGTTCGCCACGCACAACCTCCTGCCAAAAATTGCGAAGAATACGTTCAATATAACTTGAGTTATCATCCAGAAATGCAAACGCAATATTACATTATTAATTAGGTCACTGTCGCATTGACTTTGACCGTTTGACCATAAAATTAAGAGAATTCGTGTCGATGGACAAGCTCTTACGTCAGATTGATATCGATCCATTTCACAGAACCCGAGTTATCATCCGGAAACATAATATTACACCATTAATTAGGTCACTGTGACCTTACCCTTTGACCGTTTGACTCCAAATTCGAGAGGGTTCCTCAGACCACCAAGCACAAGATCACACGCAAGATTGGTAATGATCCCATTAAGAGAACTCGAGTTATCAGGCGGAAACTCAATATTAGTCACTAATTAGGTCACCCTGACCTTGATCTTTGACCATTTGACCCCAATATCGATAGGGTTTTTCGGACCACTACGGAAAGCCTCCATGCAAGGTTGGTAATGGCTCCCTCAGTAGAACTCGAGCGGTCATCCGGAAACACAATGTTACATCATTAATTAGGTCACTGTAACCTTGACCTTTTGAAGCAAAATTGATAAGCTTTTTCGGACCCCAAAACGAACCGCCAAACCAGGTTTGGTGAAGGTTGCACCAATAGAGCTTGAGTTATCCCACCGGAAGGACTGGCGAATGGATGAAAAGACGAATGGATGTACGGCCGGACAAAGCAAATGCTATTTACAAAAGCTCTCGTCCCCATATACCTATAGGGGGTGTGGGTCTGAGGGTGGGGGTGGGGGTGGAGGTGGGGTGGTGGGGGTTAGGGGTGGTGGCATAAATAATGATGACAGCATCACTGTATTAGCCAATCAGGAAAGCCGCCGATAACGCTCCTCTTCAACTAACAATTATAATTGAATTGCAGAAATTGTAACAAACCATATCAATGGACTTTTCCATTTTTAGCCATGCCCCGCCCATCACTAGCTAAGCTCCACCCACACCTCGCCGTGTTGGCATTAATCGATCCCCGAATGCCCTAACTATCAATTTCCTGAAAACTATACAGGGAAGCTGTTGAATATTTTGTAGCTAATTTGACTGGGTGCTGTTGCCAATCAAGTTAGGTTCAAAATATTCAAACATAATATTTATTAAATAGTAAAGGCATACGATCTGTACAACAACGCATAGACCGTCTTTAAATATGCGTTCGTGACGTACTTATCGACATCATTCATGACGTCATTCATTATGATGTCATTCTACACATCACGTAGTTGATTATTACGTCATATGATCGGTGGATTCTCTGGAAAGGTGAATTAACAGCAATCCGCTATTTATACTATTTACCTCATTCATAGCACAGGGACTCCTTGGTCGAGTTCGACTCGCTAACTATGGTCAGTTTTCTGGTTTACTGAACATGCGCAGTCACTATGACATGCCGAACGCTGAATAGTTAACTATAGTTCGTTGGTTCCCGATTTCGATTGAATTTCTATCGCAGAAAATTTGGAGCCGGGTACCAGTCTCCATTAACCCTTTCTGTCGTCTGTTTTGATGGCCTACGAAAATGAGTTATTTTCGTCCATTAAGACGTCAAAAAGCATCCAAATACTATAAAGCGGGAAGGAAATCGGCCTTGGGAACATTGATTTACTATAGGGCATCATAATTTCATCAAACTTACATAGGTTAAGGAAATATTAACATGTTTATGCGCATTTTACCGTGGCAAGCGAACCCTATCCGCCATTTTGGATTTTACGCAAATTTCGAACTAACCATCTGAACCGAGCTCGGGTGCATAGTTAGAAGTCGAACTTGACCGTATCTAGTAAAAAACCTGACATCATATATATTACCATCCGCTACACTATACACAATAATAATAATATTATTATTGTCGGATGGTAACATATATGATGTCAACTTTTTGACTAGATAAAAGTCCATGTGCTATGATGAATCGAATATCGTTGAAAATTAGATGCCCAGAGTTCTAAGCTCTTTCCTTTTTGTGAGTAATAAATGAACATAGGTGTTACATTATCTAATAGGCGACACAACCGCAAAAACTGGTCAACTAGATGATTTTCTAAGAACCGACGAAGCTTTCCTCCGATTTGTAGACATTGACCCCTGTAATATAGTAACTAGCCCGCAAGCTGAGGTCCCAAAACGTATATCACAAGATAGAAATCGGCCGGATAACTATGGCCACAGGCTACTTGACCTATGTAAATATAATAATCTTTATATACTTAACGGCAGGGTAGGTACTGACACAAACATAGGCAAAGTAACGACAAGAAATAATAGTGTTATAGACTACGGGTTATCCACATCCGAGCTCCTCAATCACATATCCAAATTCGAGGTCTATGATTACTGTCCTATCATATCCGATATATAATGCGCATTGCAGCTATCGTTATCGGTCATAAATACTCCAGCAATAGAACAAATTAATAATGGTATTAGCAAGGAAAATTTAACATCGCGAAAATGGAAAGCTGCCCTACGCAATGCATTTACAGAGAGAATACTAAATCATCAAACTCTGGCTGATGTAAATCGACAAATCAGTAATATAGCAATTGGTAATTGCAATGCCCAAAACATTAATGAAGTAACAATGGCCATCTCTAAAATGTTTGAAGAATCATCACTGGACACATTCGGTAAAGTAAGGACTGCCCGAGCAACACTTAAAACCAAAACGTGTCGCCCATGGTTCCCTGATGATTGCAGGACTGCCCGACGGGAATATCATAGGGCTAGACAAGACGACAGACTCGGAAAAGGAGAAATAAATCACCAGCACATGATAGACGCTAGCAAGAATTATAAAAATATAATGGAAAAGTCGATTGCCCGATATAAATATAAGCGCCATAAGGAAATCAGAGCAATGAGTAGCAGTAAGCCAAAAGACTATTGGAAACTGATAAAATGAAAGGAAACGCAAAAACCATCTACAATAACAACAGAGGACATGTATGACTTCTTCAAGTCCATAAATAAGGTAGTCTATGATGCAGACCCAGAACGTATACAGATCAATGAAGGCACCCCAGACATCACAGACAGGCACAACGCAATAGATTTCCCTATTACAACTGAAAACATTTCCAAATCTATTAAGCAATTAAAAACAAGTAGAACCGGTGGATCAGATGGAATATTAAATGAATATATTAGATTAGATCCACAGAACACATTTATAAAATCCTGTTTAATGCATTTAGATTCCGCAGTAATTCCAGACGCCTGGACAGAAGGTATCATTATCCCAATATACAAAGGAAAAGGTAACCCGAACGACGACGACGACGTGGCTTGTTAAATTTAATCATTAGCCTTTTTAATGTCTAAATGTGTGGTCAAGAAGCAACATCTGTGCACATCGAGTGTCCGTTTACGGACCGGCGGGGACTATTGTTGAGAAATATACCACTGGAATGTCCGGTTCGGACATGGAGTCAGTAATTTAGGTGATGGATTTTTGGCGATCCTCTTCTCCTGACCAACAAATGGACACTCCTCGATACCACTGCAGCGGTCGGTTACGACCGGCCTCGTCATAAAAGGGTTAATTAGTGCCAATGTCAATGCGGATGAATGATACTGCTAATATAAATGACAATAATGCAATTGATGAATTATGACCTAGATGATGCTAATTAGATCGGCTCTATAATGACGCTTGAATCTCGGTCATGCTAATGCAAAGAAGGAATTTCGCTTCGGGGCGCAGTGGCGGGCGCTCAGACAAGGCGGTTGATTAGCAGCTCGTGAAATGGCACCAATGAACCGATCATCATACATGTAGGCCTTTTATATATATATATATATATATATATATATATATATATATATATATATATATATATATATATATATATATAGATGACATAATCTTGTGACAGAGTTACAAGGTATGGCCATCTGCTGAATGTAGTAGAGTTCGCGTTTTAACCATTAATATTTTATAGAATCATTTTTCAGGCAGAATAAGCCGTACATTTAGCTGAGCTTTCTGTCCCCGCTGATTTAATAATACATGGGCGTAATCAACATTTGCAGAGATAGGCCTACCGCGTACACGTGGACACAAAAAAAACCGTAATCGATCACTACAGCTTTTAGTTGGCCATGTAAATGAACATCTTTTACTGATATCACTGAATAATAACCTAATTAATAACGGCATAAACAATACACAACTTAAAGAGATAGTATAGGAAATGATCACCCTAAGTAAAACATATAAACAAGAAATGAATAAATCTATCACAAGATCTAAATATAAATTCAAATTGAAAATCCGCCATTTAACCCCTCTTGTGTCAACAGCGCCTGAAAGCGCTCAAAATACTGATTGATATATCAATTAAACATTTTGATGGTCAATATTTTCCAAGATATTCTAATTTTAGAAGGCTATTTTTGTAAATTTACCACTGAATTTTTTTCGCCGGCTTGACCGTTAAAGGGGCAATAGTAAAGAAAATACAGTTTTTACTTAGTCAGCGTCTATCTGCAGACCGGGAGAAGAGGATTTTTGAAAATTTACCCCTAGAATGACTGGCTCGGTTACCGAGCCAGTCATTCTACTGGTAAATGTTTTAAAATACTCTTCTCTAGGCCTTTCAAATAGCCGTGACTGAATACCACTGCAAAGTTGGTTTTGGTCAGTTTAACCATTAACGGGGTAAGTTGACACACATGGGATAAACCAAAATAACGCCAAAGGGTACTGGAAAATAATTAATGAAAGAAAAACCCAAGAGGTATGCCATGTAGATAATCTCTCTATATACACCTTCTGTAATAATCTAAATAACCCCGAAGATTGACAGATAGATGAGCAAGAAACTCTCACAAACGCAGATGTAACACATAAAAACGAAGAATTAAGTAGACCAATTACTTCTGCTGAGATTTCTAAAGCGATACACCGTCTAACAAATAACAAAGCCCCTGGAGGGGATAATATTGTTAACGAATACATCGAATCCACCGAGGTTGTTACGATAAATATCTATAAATTTGACTTCAACAAAGTCCCTGAAACAGCTGAAATCCTCGAGGCTTGGACTGATGATATTAATTATACGAATTAATAAGCAGAAAGGAGTCCCCAAGGAACAAAACAAATTACAGGCCCATACTCTACTAAGTTGCCTTGGTAAACTCTAAGCGACACAGAGCGGCTACTCGAAAACCAAGGTGGATTCAGACACGGGTATTCCACGACTGACCCCCTATATACTTTATACCAACTAATTGAACTATTTCAGAAACGTAAGAAAAGATTATGTTGTACATTTATTGACTTCGAGAAAGCCTTTGATAAAATCTGGAGACCAGGCCTTTGGTATAAATTAGCGGCTCACAAGATAGATGGCAAGGCCCTTAAAGTAATCCAAAGCATGTATAGAAATAGTAAATCAAGGATAAAATTAAATAACGATTTGTCTGAAACTATAATATGTAAGTCGTGTGTTAGACAAGGTGACAATTTCTATTAAGTTCCTTTTGCTATTTACATTAATGACTTTGAACAATTTCTACAAACCAACAACTGCAAATCTATAAAACTAAAAAACGGCAGACGATGAACTAAACACGTTTCTCAAGCTATTAATTATATTATTTGCGGATGATACAGTGATTATGGGTGAATCCCCGCAAGACTTGCAAAAATTACTTGACACATTTAGCGAATATGTTGACCTATGGAAACTAAAATTTTACATTGATAAAACAAAATTACTAGTGTTCGGTAGCACAAAAAGGTATTATAATAAATTGCACTATACTATGAATGGTTATCAATTAGAGACTGTTGACGGCTATAATCATCTTGGCATTTACTTTTGCTTCAACGGTCGACTTATCACTGCGGGAAACGACATCCCTGAGATGGCCAGTAAAACCAGTCGTGCACTAAACCGCCATGTTCGTAAGCGGCATTCAATTGGCCATTAAATCTTTCAATGTTAGTTAAATTCTTTCCGAGAATGTCTACATCACATTACTCCGAACAACATAAATTATCAAAATAACATCAATATTTATAATTAGAAGAAATTATGTTATTAATCAATTGGTCATGACGCCCCCCCCCCCCCACCCCACCTCACCCTCTTTGCCTCATGCCTCGTTGGTCTATTATTCAATAACTAACTGTTCCATTCAACACTGCAAGGTCTGTCATGGTAAATACATTGTGTACGATAATACTGTGAATAGGTAAAAGCCTTAATTCAGAATTGATATAGTTCTGAGGTTATGATGATATTTGAGCATGTATACTTCAAGATTATATATAATTTGTACTTAAATTTGCAAACAGACATTATATGTGTTTGTACTCAGAAATCTGGATTACAATTATGGACAATAATCTATCCTTGCTTTAACCCTTTAATGTCGAAATTTGCTCAAGAAAATCAAAGTATCTCCTTAGTGTATGCCCCTTTGCAGGCCAAGAGAAGAGTATTTTTGAAAGTCTACCACTTGAATGGCTGGCTCGGTTACCGAGCCAGTCATTTCAGTGGCAATATTTTTTAAATACTCTTCTCTTGGCCTGCAAATGGACACTCCTAAAGACCACTATGCAGGTCGGTTGTTGCCGGCTTCGTCATGAAAGGGTTAAGTAGATGCTTTGTTATTATTAAACCTGATACTATTATGATTTTTCAAGATTTCAAAATGTTACAATGTAAGAGAATTGTCAGGTTGACGTGATCTTTCTGACCGGCTGGTTATTCGATATATGAGTATCTCTATCAGTTCAATTTGATATATAGCTTGAGATTCTGGCCAACCAAACAGCCGTTATTTACCAGAACCCTGAATATTAATGACGTCACAATCAGTGAGCTTCGTAAATCCTTATGATGAATATCAAAATTTATACGCCTCCATCGTTCTGGTCTGTATAACGGGATCATCGTCAGGTAAATCAAGATTTTTTTTTTTTTAAATCTTGCAAAAGCTACCATATTATGAAAGTTGTTGCGCCTTTCTGATGAATTTGCCAGAATATTAGATTGGTTATTATGTTGTTCAAATACTAGACAAACTAAGACGTTATTTATCATTATAATATCATGAATATGACTGGTCGAATGTTTTATATCTCTTGACCAATCATGATTAAATTTGATACAGAGCAGATCTTGATCAAATTTGGTACAAAAGGATTTAAATGTTCCTAATTGACGAGCGCATCAAGAGCTTACGCCAAGGTCGGTATTACCCCTGTTTTCATTGAAGTTTATATATGTATACACTCGTGTGGGATACAGATTAACCTACAATTTGACCTAATTCTGTTCTTAAGGTTTGGGGTTGTATTCCCATGTTTTTGGATTTGGAATATGTTCTTGGCGTCTATTACGTAAGCGATAAATTGTAATTTTTGTGAAACGACTAGGTGAACTCTATCCAAACTTGGTTTAGGAAGCAAATCGTAATAATAAAAATTAGCTTTTCGTAATAATTGAGGGCTCGTCCATTAAATCCAATTAGGGTAGAAATTTATTTTGAAAATTATTTTTGGGGTATAAATGAGAACATTATTTTGCTTAAAGTTTTTGAAAATTTTACTGTAGAATTTTGTAATGATTTTATTGTAAGATTTTTAAAGTGATCGTGATGTTTAAATTCTCAAGTGACTTACTAAATAATTTGAAAATGATTTTGATGCATTTAGATATTTTTCAAATTTTAATATATTTTTTCATTGCGTATCCACGGATTGTCAATTGATTACAGTACTGAAGCATTAAAAGCTTTATAACGTATTTACAAGGTTGCATTTTTACAGTAAGTATAATAATCTATAATTTACAAAAAAAATACATATTTTTTTTGTTAAAGCGGCATTACCTGCAACGTACATATATTTTGGAAATTTTTAATATTTTTAGTGCAATGTCACGAGCTTAATATACTATTAATGCATGCTACTTATTTTACACAAATTCGGACTATGTCGCCCATATTTGTTATGCTATTGCTGTTCTGGATTAATAGATATGCACACACTGTTTTTTTACATTTGTTTACGGATCACTCAGATTGGAGAGAACTCAGAAAATCGTAAATATGTCTAGACAGTCACCGAAACTAGTGCCGCCCGTTTGCTGCCAACACCCGCGCAGCATCGCCGAGCGCTGAACAACATTAATTTTTAGAGCCGATATCGCACAACTATTCAGACCAGAGGCGGGCGATTTGCTCAAGCGAATTCGATAGCATCAAAATTATTTCTCGCACGATATTTGCATTCACACCAGGCGCGTCAAAACAGAAAAATCGCGTAGGTATCTGGCGCGTCATTGCCATACAAATTCGGTGACGAAATACCATGCGGTTTTAATCACCCCTGTGGTGGAAGCGTTTGTGAGCTATGATGCTTGGCGCCTTCATTGGTTGTAGGTTCGATTCCCTGTCAACCCCTTCTTCTTTGACCACCTTAGCTCGCTCAGTTTCTTCTTGGTATCCAGTGTTCAAATTACGCATTCCAAATCATTCTATATGTCTAGATGATGACACTATAAAATCACTATATAACACTTATTCTACCACAATTCATCATATTGCAATTTTCGTTAAATTAATACATCTAACTCAAGCCATCATTGGGATGGCATATGAGGGACATTTAAAAAAAATTAATACATGGCGTAGTTAGTGTAGAAATATAAAATAGAATGCATACACTATACAGTATTAAAATACAGCCTAGTCTGAGTACGGTGTAGTAGTAGTAGTAGTAGTAGTAGTAGTAGTAGTAGTAGTAGTAGTAGTAGTAGTAGTAGTAGTAGTAGTAGTAGTAGTAGTAGTAGTAGTAGTCGAAGTGAACGCACGCGTTTATTTAGCTCTGCAATTGCTGCCCGAATTTTCTAGTTTCTAGCGCGATTTTGTAGATAAATTTTATACATATATTTCGTATTAGTGGTTCCTTTCAAACTTTATGTTTAATTTGTAAATTCTTGTCTTGGTTGGAGCGCATTTTGTGTCTCCATTTTCTAAAGGCATTCCTCTTAGCTGGCGGTTTCTGCCATTTAGTAAGGCTCCTCTTACTGTGGTCAATGCAATACATTTCTCGCTGCGCCAGTCTGCTATTTCTATAGTTCGTAGGCTAGCGCATTATATTTGGCAAGATCGCTTGAGTGAGTGGATTTAATTCCTTTGTCATTTGTAAGCACAAGCCTAGTTCTTTAGCTATATAAATCCTTATAGTCAGTTGGCTGTCCCCGGTCAACTCGAACAGACTAACAAATATATGACTGTAATATGTTAGTATGCATTAGGAAACCACTTTAATCGGTTAGGTGTTAGTGAACCACTTAGAAAGTGGTTCAAACTATCAAATATACGACTGTACTCTCTCTTCGTATATTTGTTGGTAGACGTCAGGGTTTCAAAAGGGGACACTATTTATTTAGTGTTTAGCTCTTTCCCCGACGTCTTGGTGTTATATATTTGTATTATATATTGTAGTAGTATGGGGTTCCTCTTTTTATAAAACACCATGGCAACCTCATATAAGCGTACCCTTAGTCTTAAAATCACGACAAAGGCTTGGGGTATTTCGGCAATTGAGGTGTATCATGGGTAGAAGGATGTAGTTGGGGCAGGGCCACGGGTCCTTCAAGGTCTCGTTAATGTTTCCAAATCTGTATGGAATGTCACTGTAGTTAATGAAAGTGTGAAGGAAAAGTTGCTCGACGAGGTCCTTGTCGTGAAGGGTGAGGTGTGTAATGTGGAGGAAATAGATTCTGATCGTCTATTAGTCAAGATGAAGGTTCCATTAGAGATCCCAGATGAACGGGTTATCACTGAATTGATCAAGTATGGCAAAATGGACAAAGTAGAACATGAGACCTATCCATTTGATCGAACCTTTGAAAATGGCATCAGAAGAATTTGGTTTGAAAAGGTAGAACAACCTCTCCCAAGCAAGGTCACCATAGATGGTCGATTTATCTTGCCATTATGGTACAGGGGGCAAATCAAAGAGTGTAGAATCTGCTTAAGCACAGAACATCTTGCAACAGATTGCCCTAACAAAAACAAATGTCTAGTTTGTGGATCATCTGATCATTTTAAGTGGCGATGCCCGCAGAACAAATATGTCAAAAAGGGTGCTGATAAAAGTGCAGAGCAAGTTGTCTCTAAAGAGAATGTCATAGAACCGGTAGATGCTGAGATTGTAGCTGAAATCCATACTAATGGGAAGCACGTTGCTAAGGAAAATGTCATCGAACCAGTAGTTGCTGAGATTGTAGCTGAAGTCCATGTTAATGAGAAGCATGGGGAAAAAACTAAGAATCCAATCGCTGTAGTTGCAGGCGATGAAATAGAGGTTCTAGATGAGGGGCTAAGTCTTACTCCAGTAACAAGTCAATCCAAGTTTGATGATAGAGAGGCTAATTCCACACAAGTTGAAGATGATGATCAATACCCTCTGGAAGAGAGTTTTAATTTAGGACAAGTAAAATTTAGGTCGCAAGATACTGAAACTAACTTTGATTTTCCACTGAGTACACTCAATCTAGACGATTTAAATAATATAGAGAAAGTAATTGGTGTCTCGGATCGATTGAGTGGAACAAAGCGACAGAAAGATGGAGAGAGTTCTGAATCAGAAATAGAGGAAAGTGATATAGAAGATGATAATATGTCAGTCGCTGAATCAAACACAGAGTTCTAAATCACCTGATGAAATGGTCATGTACAGGTCAGAGGCAGGAGAGGTGTTAGTTCCATATGTGACGGCACATGGTGTTAAATATAGGCATCTGCGTCATGATTCAGATATATTAAAATATAAGCATTTGGAAAAAGTTGGGCTAAGTAATGCAGCGTTTGTGAGTAAAATAGGTAAATGGTCTAAGAGAGGGTCGAAAAAAACAAAATCTAGTTAGCTTAATAATGGCGGTTTTACACAGCATTATATTACCTTTTATGCTAATTTGCACACTCAATTGTAGAGGCTTAAATAGTGACATAAAGCAACGTCACTTACTAGAGACTCTGAAAAATGAGCAGATTGACATTGCTTTGATACAGGAAACAAAAATTCAGAAGTCAGAATCATACGATAAATTAGAAAAGATTTCTGGATCCAAAATATTCTATTCGTTATCTAAAGATAACAGTGCAGGCGTCGCAATTGTTAAACTCCCTCGTTGTTCAGCCTATATAAATATAATCTCTTCAGTATCAGGTGCACATGGTCGCTGGGTGAGAGTCACGTTAGATATACAACAAACACGTTTCACGTTGCTGTGTATATATGCACCTGCATCTCATCAACTACGTCGTAATTCTTTTAAGTAGATGTCTAAAACAGCACTAGATAACATCACTGAAAACTTAGTAATGGGTGGTGACTTTAATTTTGTAATAGACAAAGAAAATGACAGGAATGCAACTTCAACTTATACTGATACATCACATAGACTCTTAAAATAAATATGTGATAATGAAAATTTAGTTGACACCTATAGAATATCAAAACCTCATGGTAAAGATCTTACATGTTTTTCGGTAGATGGTCAAGTTGGTTCAAGGATCGACAGAATTTATGTGAATAGTTTGTTAACAGGGTACTGGAGAGATGTTAATATTAAGCCAGTTGCATTCTCCGATCATAACATGGTTTGTGTAGCCTTTGCCAATGCTGACTGGGTAACAAAAGGGGTCGGGTTTTTGAAATTAAACACAAAACTGTTGGGAGAAGAATTTTATAAGAATAATATAGAGAGGTGTTGGCAACATTGGATTAATATGAAAGCATCATATAAGAGCACATTGCAATGGTGGGAGGATGTAAAACTGGATTTAAAGTATGTTTCCCGAAAGTATGCTATTAGAAAAGCACAGGAAATATGCAAACGCAAGAAAACACTTCATCGATCACTGATGAAAATTAATGCTAAAGTAAATAATGGTGAAGATAATTATTATGAATTACTGGTTAAAATTAAAAGTAAAATAAGAGATATAGAACAATATGAGTTTGAGGGTGCAAAAATTAGAGCAAGAGCACAGATGCACGCAGACGGGGAAAAGCCAACCCGATATTTTTGCACATTAGAAAAAGCACGGGCAATAGATAAGGTGATGTGCTCATTAAACATGCCGGATGGTTCAACCGTCTTTACCAACAATGAAATGAGTACTATTGTATGCAATTACTATGAGTCATTGTACAAGTCAGAGGGAATTGATGAAGATGCAAAATTGGATTTGTTAGCAAATATAGACAAAAAGGTGTCATACACAGGAAGTGAATTTTGTGATCAACCTTTAACACTAGAAGATTTAACTATATCCCTTAAAGGTATGAAGCTAGAAAAATCACCGGGTTGTGATGGCCTTCCAGTTAAATTTTACCAAACGTTTTGGCACCTTGTAGGTCCAATAATGGAAGAATTGGGCACTGACATTTTTGAGAAAGGCCATTTACCACCAACTATAGCTAGGGCATATGTAAGGCTAATATATAAAGGAAATGACAGACGTCTAATTCAGAACTACAGACCAATTTCTCTACTATGTGTAGACTACAAAATAATATCCAGAGCACTAACATTGAAACTAGGTAGTGTTTTAGGAGAAATCATTGGAACAGAGCAGACATGTGCTGTACCCAGGAGGACAATTCTAACCAATACCATGGTAATAAGAGACCTTATACAATTGGTTGAGAAGGATAGCATCCCTTCAGCTGTGATTGCCTTGGACAATGAAAAGGCATTTGACCGTGTGGAATGGGATTTTCTTTTTAATTCTTTGCAATCGTTTGGGTTAGGCTCAAACTTTATTAAATGGGTTAAGATTTTATATACGGATATCAAGAGTAGCTATTTAGTGAACAATCAATTATCCAGAGAAATTGTCTTAGAACGTGGGGTTAGACAGGGGTGTTCCCTATCGCCATTATTATTTGTTATTGTGATGGAATCACTTGGCATAGCATTGAGGCAAAATAATAACTTTCAAGGCATATGTCTTCGTGGCATAGAAAGACCACTTAAGCTGTCACAATATGCTGATGACACAACTGTGTTTACCAGTTCAAACAATGATTTTGCAATTTTAAACCACGTACTAGAAAAGTTCCAAAATGCATCTGGTTTGAAAATCAATAAAGGAAAATCCAAAGGATTATTTTTGGGGCCATGGAAAGAGCGGAATGACCATCCACTTGAAATCAATTGGTCTAATGATACCATTATGATTTTAGGCATCTATTTTGGCAGGAAACCGAATACAATAGAAAATTGGAATGAACGAGTATCTAAGCTTAAGAGAATATTAGCAAATTGGAAGCGTCGTCGTCTTTCAATCGTTGGTAGAGTGTTTGTTGTCAACAACTTGGCATTATCTGGGCTATGGTATACAGCATCTGTTGTACACATGCCAAAACATGTAGGAAAGGAGGTTAATGAGTTGATAGTGTCATTCATATGGGAAGAAAAGAATCATTTAGTTTCCCATCGTGTTCTCAATAATGCTAAGTTAGAAGGAGGACTTGATTTAATTGATATTAAAGTGAAATGTGTTTCTTTAAGGTTAAAATTTTTGGATGATCTTATTACATCAGATGAGACGTGGGCATGTGTTTCACGAGTTCTCATGGAGAGAATTGTAGAACCATTTCTGGCGGAGCATGTTTTTACCTCAAAGAAGCCACCTCCGAATAGCCAAATGATACCAGATGTGTTTAAAGATCAAGTTAAGGAGTTAGAAATATTTGACAGATACATGCCTCCACCTACGTGCTGGAAGGAAGTACTAGAACAGCAATTGTGGGGCAATAGTAATATATGTTATAACAATGCAGTACTTTATCTACCGTCCTTTGCAAAATATGGCATTCAACATTTATCGGATATGATGCACCCTCAAACCCGTAGATGGATTTCAATGCAAGACGTAGCTAGAAAAACACATATGAGGCATATAGATGTCCAGCGGTTGCTAAATAAAATAAAACATGCTGTACCAATTGAATGGTTTCGTCTGCCAAATGTAAATAATAATAGTTTGACTCCACAACCCGCATTAGTTCTTGATGATGAGATGTTAAAATACAAGATGAGGTCCAAGGAATGGTACCATATTATGAGACGAAAACAAGTAACACCTCCCATAGCAATTAGGAGATGGGATGACTCAAGCTATGAACCATCCAGTTGGAAAAATGTATGGAAAATCTTACATTCTCCATACATACCAAATATGGCTCGTGATTTATTGTGGCGATTACTACATCGACGGCTATGGGTGGGACACTTGACATACAAGTGCAATATTACGACTTCTGATAGGTGTTACTTATGTCAAACAGACGAGGAAACAATCGAGCATTTATTTGCGGAATGTCCAATATCGTCACAATTTTGGGACTATATCAGCCAAATCTTGGCAAAATTTGGAGCGAAGCCCATTGTTCTAGACACGCATGTAGTCTTATCTAGAGAATTTGGATCAAGCGGTGTAAATATCATAAAGTCTGAAAGGACTATTTTAATAACAATACTAACCATAGGTGTTTGGGCCATTTGGAAACATTGGTGTGCACAGACGAAAAATCCATCTATGGGCAATCCTAATAGAGCAATAAAGGCAATATTTCGTTCATTGCTGCTGAATCATATTCCTTGCGAATATTTTAGATTAAAGCAGCATGGTAAAGAAAAAGTATTCAAGGACATATGGTGCAAAACAAGCATGGTTTCAATAGACTTGGGAGCTGTAAAAATAAATGAGCCTGCACTAGCTTAAATCATTTAATTACTACAGCTGATTTATCTGTGTCTTTTAATTAATCTGTGTCATGTAATTCATTTTAGTCTGCACTTTGATATTGTTATGTTTAATAATTCATGTTAACAAATAAACAGACTGGGGTAATTTAATAATCAATCGATAAAGTAAGTTGCCATTGAATTATAAAATTGTCCCAGGTAATTTTAGGAATTTGCACAGAGTTTTATAGGGTTATTTGTTCCCGGGTAATTTACAAAACCTTACAGCAAAGTAAATCAAAAATGGAAACAAGAGCGCCATCTATTTCCATCTATTTTTCTGTAATTTTCCTGCTGACTATATATGTTATGCTACCCAAATGCTACTACGCCCGCTGATCTTTAAAGACTCAGCCCACTGGCGTCAATGATTGACTTATTTGTCATTGATTGACGAGTCACTTTTCATTTGTTGAATAGTTGCACTCGCCACACGGGCCTACTGCCACACATGGATTGAATGGTAATTTACAAAACCTTACAATAAAGTAAATTGAAAATGTAAACAAGAGCGCCATCAATTTTTCTGAAATTTTTCTGCCGAATATATGTATTATACTACCCAAATGCTACTACGCCCGCTGATCTTTAGAGAATCAGCCCACTGGCGTCAATGATTGTCTTATTTGTCATAGATTGACGAGGCACTTTTCATTTGTTGGATAGTTGCACTCGCCACACGGGTCTACTACTACACCTGGGTTGAATAGTAATGCCTTTGTTAAGTTTTGTTTTGCTATCGGAGCTTTATCAGCCTATTGTTTTGTATCTATACTTTTTAAGCCATATGTATTTATAGATTGTATTAATGCTCATTATTTATCATTGTTTTGGTGTAATATTAATCAAGATTACTAGTTCACCAGGTTTTTTTCTGGGGGTTTGCAAGCCTTTTTAAAGGAGTTCCTCCGTGAAGTTTGTCCGACTGCGTCAGCGTCGGTTTTTCAAAAAAAAGAAAAAAAGTAGTAGTAGTAGTAGTAGTAGTAGTAGTAGTAGTAGTAGTAGTAGAAGTAGTCATTGTTATAGCTGTTGTAATAGTAGCATTGCTAACATTTTTTTCTTTCTCTTGGACAGTAATAGAATTTTCTTTGGTTTGGTTATTACGAGCCTGTTACATATTGAAAACAGTTCACGGGTTTTTTCTTCATTGTTTTATCTTGAGTAGTATAGTGGATAATATTTATCTCGTTCTGTCTTATATCGTCTGTTTCCAAAACGAACAAAACCAGCAACATCTTAGCTAGTAAGATTTGAACATATTTGGATTGGAAGAGATTGCTTCTGGATCTGGAAGAGATTACGGAAGAGGATGCTTTATTTTCTTTTGGCAACATGTGAAGTTATTTCTGAGCTGTACTGTAGGCCTGCTGTTTTTATACTGTCACGATGGTCAGCAAAGCTCTTCTACACTAATTGCATTCATATACAGAACAAGAAAAATAAGCAATTTTCCTATCATGACACAGTAGGTACGCTCTTCTACCGACCACATCCGAGACATAATCGTTCGGATTATCCAGATAGTTTAGAATTTTCCGGACCTTTCGAATCACGTACAAAGTGGTGGAATCGTAGTATATGGTTGTCACCGTTTCCCGTTTTAAAATTTGAGCCAGATCGAGATCTGGCTTCTTTTATCCCGACCATTTTTTACACTGCTAGTTCCTTCGTCGTGTTAATGCAACGCGCCAATAACGAATTTGCGCCGTTGACTAACAGCACAGGAACCAATATCGATTTTGATACCGGCGTGCCCATTGGTCAACTGTGCAGGGGCCAATATCGAATCGTCCATTGGTCAACGGTGAGGGGACCAATATCAATTGCTGTATTTGTGCCGATATGAGACCATATGATGTTACACAAATTTCTGATTGCCTGCTTCTACCTAGCCTTATTAATGGTCAAGATTAATGCCAAGTTCAGCTTTCATTTACTCAGGCAAATGTAGAGAAGAAAAAGAATTTCAAAAACTGCTTACTGCATTTGGAGCTTATGTAGACAAATGGAAACTTAAAGTCAATACAGAAAACCCACAAAATTATGGTATTTGGAGCACCAAAACGTTACTATAGTAAACGTAAATTCTATCTAAATAATGACGAAATAGAAATGTGATGATTATAAATATCTATGAATCACATGATAAGTATTATTCTATTTGTTTTCCATCGCGTCGCTCGAATTATCGCGCGGCAATTCGCGCTTGGTGTGAATAGACATTTAAGGTCTATTCAAACCAGAAGCGGGCGATTTGCTCAAGAGAATTCGCTAGCGTCAAAATTATTTTTCGCCCGATAATTGCATTCACACCAGATGCGTCAAAACAGAAGACTCGCTTAGGTATCTGGCGCATCATTGACATTCAATTCGGTGATGAAACACCATGTAGCTACAATCAGCCCTTCTTATTTGGCCACCTTAGCTCCCCCAGTTTCTTCTTGGTCCTCAGTTTTCGAGTTACGCATTCCACATCTATATATATCTAGATGATGACACTATAAAATCATAACATAATACTTATTCTACCACAATTCATCACATTGCAATTTTCGTCAAATTAATATATTTAAAAACAACATATAGGGCATAGTACTCAAAATCATTATAGACAACAAATTATGTTATCAAAAGCCACAACGTGGCAAGACATGATCACAGCATATACTTATAAATCGTTTATAATGTTTAGAAAACAAAAAAATCCAAGAAACATGTTAGTTAGTTAGTAAGAGATTTTTTGTTGAATTTTTAAAACATAATTGGATTGGAAGAGATGGCTGCTTTCCAATAAAAATATTCAACAGTATGTTTTATTTTGTTTTGGAAACATTCTAAGTTATTGTTGAGCTGTACTGTAGGCTTACTGTTTTGTTCTTGTTGTACCGGGACTTCGATACTCTCAGAGGATAACCACAATGGCGGTGTTGGAAGACAGTGTATATTGGTATATTGGGCACGCCTGTGTGTGTGTGTGTGTGCGTGCGTGCGCATGCGTGTGTGGTAGGGCGGGAGGTGTGGACCAGTTGGTCCTTCATGTAGAGGCTCTACGTTATGAGAAAGAATTTCTTACAATATGAGTGATCATCAACGTCTTTATTCTGCGTCCTCACTTTGACTAGCAAGCATATGTCTTATTGTTTCTGGCAGTAGATTAAGCACATGTATACTAATTCGTGATGGCCTCACGCGGATGAGCGTGGGTGTGGCGTGCTGTGCGTGAATGTATGTATGCGTAAGAGCGTGCGTGCGTGTGCGTGTGCGTGTGCGTACGTGCGTGCGTATGTGTGCATTTTATTGTGAGTGGCAACACACTCTCGTTGATGACAGTCGCCCTTCTTTAGCATAACATACTCCTGCTATGTGTATCTGTACACGCGTACGTGAAGCCGTTATTTGTTTATTTATTTATTTATTTAATGTTTGTAGGCCTATCGATATGTAGATTTGCAACCAGTAGTTAGCTGTTTCCACATATCTCCGTAAACTACAATACCTATTACATCAAAATCATTCATGGATTACCAATTAATGTATAGGCCCTTTGCATCGCGGATGTGGATGCACAGGCAATGCAACTCCGTATTCAGCTACCAATTGAACATGGCTGCTGAGACCGTTGTAGAGTTTTCTGGTGGGTGTATAACCTTGATGACGAAACATAAAAACGTGTATGGAATATACTATGATCACGGTTTCAGTGTAATTTAGTGAATTACAAATGTAACGCGCCAATATCGAATCTGCGCCGTTGACCAACGGTGCAGGGAACAACATCGAATTCGATATCGGTACACATGTTGATCAACGGCGTAGGGGACCAATATCAAGTGTTATGTTTGCGCCGATTTAAAACAGTATCAAGCTAGATGAATCTGTGATTCCCCGCTAATTGGTGTATTGATATTTACTCTGGCGCTATATGAAGTTTGATATTATTTGTTGCCATGGTTTAATCTAGGTTATATATTGTGCTGGTTGATTAAAGTGTTTTTAAAAAATGCAATTTTACAGAAATAGCTTTTATGAAGTATTGTATTTTATTTATTGTGTCCGTCAATAGTTTCCAGTCATTTCATTTGCCTTTGATATTCTCACACCTATGGAGCCATTACAACTTATGTAACACCTGAGTAAACCTCTCTCTATACATTGCCCATTAATAAGGGTCGGTACAAGCAGGCAATCAGGTATTTGTGTAAAATCATACCAATTCATATCGGCGCAAATATAACAATTAATATTGGTCCCTGCGCCGTTGACTAACGGGCGCGCCGATACCAAATTTGATAATGGTTCCTGCGTCATTGACCAGTGGGTGCACTGATATCAAATTCTATATTAGTTCCTGCGGTGTTGGTCAACGGCGCAAATTCTATATTGGCGCGTTACAAATACATCTCACTCAGAATATATATCTGTCTGGCAGTATCTCTGTGGAATGTCACATATTTTCCTTCTGCTGAACATCGGTGTATTTGCGATGGTTTTATTAAATGATTCACTTCGATATAGAATTATAATGTTTTTCTTTGAACTTTCATTACAATAAGAACAATCAGAGATTTCAGACCACCCGCACATGGTGCGTAGGTGTTTGCGGTGGCAGGCATCGAGTTTGTCTAGAGCTGCCTTTGGAGCTGCCCAGCTGTTACAGTTATACAACATTAAGGATACGCAGGTTGCATTGCATAAACGTAGTCTTTCTATCAAGGGCATATTTGATATACAAATCCATAGCTTCCAGAAGGACTGGAAAGCGATGTTCCCCGTGACGTAGCGTGTAGCAAACTCAGCAGTACTGCAAAGCAGTGCGCCCAGGATTCTACTTTTACTCCATGGTTAACCGCGACGAAGTGGATCGTCATTTTCTTTATTTTCATGCTTTGTGGATAGGTATATGTGGGTGAACTCTGTTTTGGAATCATTCATAAAGAGATTCTCAATTTTTAGTTTACTTGCAGCTATTGGGAGAAGTTCGTCAAGGGGTGTCTTTTCCTCGTCTATGAAGTCCACATCGTCGGCATACTCCATCTCTAGTGGCATACCCAGTATTGACACTTGGTTGTTGGGTCTTGTGGAATTTTCTCGCACGGATTTCAATCCAGCAGCAAGGTAACATGTGAAAAGCACAGGGGATAGACCATCTCCCTGTGGGGCGCCGATTGGTGTCCCAAACTCTACAGGCTTCACTGACTTGACTCGTACTCTCATCTTGCTGTCTGTACACAGTAGTCTCACTATTCGTAGCTCATCTTCATTGTTGGCCTGGCGTAGTACATCTTATATCTTTGAGCGTTTAATTGTGTCGAAGGTTCATGACATGTCAATACCCATTTTGTGGAAATCCCAGTGTGAAATAGGTAGTAATCACACTAATAAGGCGACAGATTTTTGATAGCAACATTGTATTGTTGGTCGAGAAGAGCTTATGGAATTTGAAGAAGTTAGGTATTTTATAATAATATGTAGATAGGAATTTTTGTTGGGTTTGTTGAAAAAAGCTGAAGATAAATATGTAGTCGAAATCACCCCCTCCTCTTTTACACATATTGTACATTTTCTCTCTTCTCTCACAACCCAGTTCTAAATCAGTCACTAAATCATGAAAGGCACCATGTTGCCATCGCTTTTGTATGATCTGCTGTAGCCAGAATTGATTCTATTTTTTCATCGTCATTTTCTTTTTGCATAACAATATAATTAATAATTGCCTATGTTTAGATTTTATATCAGAAAATTCTTTCACATACATCCAAAGAAGTTTAGAAAGCAGAGATGCCATCGTCTTCAAACAGTTATCTGTAGTGGAGCGCGTGTTTAACATGGTAACGGTGAGAGACATACTGCACGCGGTCACGAAAAGAAACGTGTATATGGGAACAGAAATGACGCGCGGCTGCGGCATCGTGGTACCACCGCGCAGAATAACCGCGTGTAATGGAGACCGACAGTAATCAGTTGTTTACATCTCTATGATTACACAACGCGCCAGCTCCCGGCACTACTAAATACTCAGGCATTCTGTGAAATTTGTAAGTTCTGTTTATGTTTGCAATTTTAATATTTGTGAAATTCATAATTTGCATCTTTTTTACTATTACGTGGTCGTATGTATAAGAAGCGCTGTTCAAGCGTGAGTATTGCCACACTAGAACCGTTTTATCCACACAGTTCTGTATATTAAATTTTGAGATTTACCAGGTTTTGGGTCTTTAAATATTGTATATATTGTAATAAGTATGGAAAACCACCATCCGTGATTATTTATTCTGCACATATAATATGATAATGTAGCGCTGTTTTGTTCAAAATACCACTTTCCGTGCAATACTCAATTTATAAGTAGTTTAGAATATAGACAATATAACCAAATAGTAATCTATGAAGCATCATATCTCCCTTGCAACATCTAGTGCATGGGACTTTAACAAGCACCAACAGCCATTAGATGTTAGAGTATTCTATATATTGCAACATGGCGGAACTGTCGAAACTTTAAGTGCATTAATATTCTCTCATCTAAGAACACATACTTATCACCTTGATTATGTTGATCTACGCATTTGTTGCGGAATTAATGACATATTACAACAGGTTGATACAAATTAGGTCGTGAAACAATCATTTCAGAAACACCTCTTAGTGTCTTATCTGACAAAATACATGAACTAAAATATAATCTACAGTTATTTCGACCAAATCTAGAAGTATCGTTTATACAGATACCTTCATGTAATCTTAGTAGACCTAAGTATCAAGCTCACAAAATTAAACAGAAGTCTTTACGCGGATCATCATTTAATCAATGTCAATTAAACACATTTTAGAAGGTAACTGACGAAAACCTGTATGCACTAAATTGCTTTTTTGAAACCTTAAATTTAGAAGGTAATTTAGTGCTTGGAATACATCTGGATACAATATGTTGACTAATGACATTTTTGGGGTTACCAAGAAATTAGGCCATTCTAAGAAATCCAAAGTGTGTGTACGTTTCAATTGCGGAGATCTATATAATGGTTTACACATGGTTTCTGATTTTAAGAAGCTCTGATATTTAAAATCATTGGATACTTTCAGGACGGTCTTTTCGAAATTCCTTAAACATTAATTGTTAGAGGTTACAGCGTATGCACTGGAAAAGGAATTAGTGTTGTATTATAGGTTTATTTACCAGATTATTTCCTTTTGAAATCAGGAAACCAATCATAAATATTTCGAAAATTCACGAACTGTGAGATATCTAAGATTACTTCAAGTGGCAACTTTGCAACAACCTTGTGACCATTTTGAAATAAAATATCCAGCACGGCTAAATAGAATTCCATTAATTGAGTTCATAACCGAGGTTTTGGTAGATCTCGGTGAAATGGATGAAAAAGAGCAGCCGGTACTTCATGAGTTGAAAAGTGAATCAGAAACACCAGGCTACTCGGGTCTTCCTCAAGCCAGCCACATTCAACTAATAAAATACACGTACCTTAGCCATCACCTGGAACAACAATGGCTGAGATAAACAGGCATATGGAGCGTCAAATTAAAGTAGTATAAATCCAATTCCGTCAAACAGAATTGGGAATGGGTAGTGTAACCCCCAAGACAGTCTCAATTGAATTTGGCAGCTAATATCAAATTGGTTCCACCTTTTTGGGACAAGGAACCTCAAGCGTTCGTTGATATTTTTTTAATTAGCTGTGCAGCAAATAATTGGTCCATGTGGATACATCTGATTAGACCTGGTTTGACTGGAAAAGCACAAAATCAGAATCAGGTTTACCCAAGGAAGATCGCATGACTGATGCAAACGTAAAGGATGGAATTCTCAAAGCGTATTCGCTAATCCGTGAAAGCTGTAGGCAAAACTTCAGACAGGATATCATCGTTAAATCAGACTTCCGAGAACACGCAGTCTTTAAATTTTAAAATGAATTTCGATCATTGGATGGAATCATCAAATTGTTGCACCCAATGGCCAGTACCACCCCAACCACCACCACCCCACCCCAACCCCTTCCTCTACCGACCCTTTTTATCATGTTTAGATCCGAACATCGCCATGTCATTACCGCATTTGGCAACTTTAAATTAGCCTATAAGACAGACTTTCATTTTCATTTCCATTTCATAAATTATATACAACAATAACCGGAAATAATAATAATAATAATAATAATAATAATAATAATAAAAATAATAATAATAATCTTTATTTAAGGAGGGCAAATCTTCAGTAGCCTGATTTTGGTGAGGCCCTCACAGGACCATATATACACATATATAAATATAAATACATTATATTACATTTACACACACACAGTCACACACACGCTAGCGTGCTCCCTCTGTATCACATATGTTCTCTCGCTCGCACCTATGCTTACTAGCGCGCAAGCTCATCCCTTCAGTCACTCACTTATTTACTTGCTCGCTCGCGCGCTCGCTCACCCGCGCGTTTGTTCATACGCCGGCACACTCATTCGCATGCTCGTTCGCTCATACACTCGCTCGCTCGCCCACTCACCCACTTGCTAGCACGTACGTGCATTCGCTCCCAAGCTCATTCATTCGCTCACTCACTCAATTACTGACTCGCTCACTCGCACGATCGCCCACACGCATGTTTTCTCACACGCTGACACGCACGCTCATTTGCTCATACGCTCGCACGCTCGCTCACACCCACGTTTTCTTACACGCGGACACGTTCATTTGTATGCTCATTCGCTCATGCGCTCGCTCGCTCACTCAACCGCTCATACGCGCACTCATGCATTCGCTCATTCACTCCTTTACTCACTCGCGTGTAAGCTCACTCGCTTACACACATGCTCGCCCGCTCGCTCACACGCCTGCTCGCTCACTCGCCAACGCACCCACTCGCTCAACATATATATATATATATATATATATATATATATATACATATATATATATATATATATATATATATATATATATATATATATATATATATATATATATATATATATATATATATATATATATATATATATATATATATAATATATATATATATATATATATATAGATATATATATATATATATATAAACATAGATATATATATAGATATATATATATATACAAATCACTTATTTTAAATAGGTATTCATACATAACCATTTTATCACCGACATGTTGGCATAATAATTTCCAGTCAAATTAGTATCAAACTATTCAGCATTGAAAGCTTTTTTGTTTTTTCCCCTAATCTCCTGTTCATCAAGATTTAAATGGTTCAGAATCATATATACTTAATTTTCAATTCAATTTCAAGGTATTAATTAAAATCACCGGATCACATTCGGTAATATGGGAAATATTTATAAAATATTAGTATTATCGTTATTGTTATTATTATGATTAAATTCTTTTTGTACTGTTGCATTTCAATCTATAGATCATCAGATTATTACATACATAGGCAATGTTTCCACTATAGAGCCATTCCGGAGCAATGCCATACGTTAGCATGGCGTTACTCAGGATTAGCTCTCCAGTGCGAACACGACCTTAGGTTCAATTAAGGAAAATCAAGGTGTTTAAATCGATCCTAACACGCGTAAAACTAGAAAGCTCGGTGTATAACTGCAAATATATCCCTCGGCTATTTAATTACCCCGTGCTTATATCATATATTAGATAAATAGCAAAACATCTTAATCAGAATGTGGGTTACATCAAGTGCAGCTGAGGTGGGTGTATGCCGAGGAGCTCTCCCATAAATATTTAAAATCTAAATAGTGTTATAAAGTATACTTCCGGAATTCCTGGATGAAAGTATCATATTATCATTTAGACTTTCAAATGGCTGCCAAATTGGTGTTTTCCGTTAACATTGAGATCTGGACAGCTCCAGAAAACATATCCGGTTCTGGTAAACATAATGTACAATTCTAAACTTATAAAGTGTCTGTTTATTGCTGAATACAATACAATTAACGAGGCAACAGCTACCAGAAGGGTGAGAATAAGCAAAATTATATACATATCACACCGTGTAAGGGTGTCATGACATTATTAAGGCAAGGGAGCCGACGGTCATCTAGTTACACACTACGCCTAACCACCCCACTGACCCCACCCAGAGGTCGGCTCCATCCCCAGCTCGTTACGATCGCCTGTTTATGCAGTGTGAAATTCAATTTAAAGGAAGCGGTGTCAAATTATTATATTCTAATAGAGGCCAACATTTTGAAATCTGTATGCTTTCAGAATGATGTCCAGTATTGTTAGAGGGAAGTATGATATGGGATGTCAGACGTTTGCCGAATTATTCTATTTGACAAAAGGGTGGTGTGTGGATAAGATGATACTATTCATTAGTTGATGCCCTTGTCGAACAGTACTCGGGCCATCCTCATTACAGTCTTAGCAAGAATCCTCTATTTGAGCATTGTCGTGTTCAACCTTTTCGCTGTCGAGGGGCCCCTATCCTGAGAGGGGCTTGGTGTGGTGTGTGGTGTGTGTTTGAGTGTGGGGTAGGGTGGGGTTGTGGGTGGGTGGTGGGTGGGGGTGTTGGGTGTGTGTGGTTGGGGGAGGGTGTTGTGGTGGTTGCTGTGCTGATGGCTGTGGTTTTGATGATGGTGGCGGCGGAAGCGGCGTCCCAGCGGCGGCGGTGGTTGTGGTGGTTGTGGTGGTTGTGGTGGTTGTGGTGGTTGTGGTGGTTGTGGTGGTTGTGGTGGTTGTGGTGGTTGTGGTGTTTGTGGTGGTTGTGGTTGTTGTGGTGGTTGTGGTGGTTGTGGTGGTTGTGGTGGTTGTGGTGTTTGTGGTGGTTGTGGTTGTTGTGGTGGTTATGGTGGTGGTGGTAGTGGTAGTGGTGGTGGTGGTAGTGGAGGTGACGGTGGTGGTCGTGGCGGTGGTGGTTCTGGTGGTTGTGGTGCTGCTGGTGGGGTGGTGTTGGCAGGACAAATGCCTAATATACACCCGTCAATACAGCTACTACTACTGGGGGGGGGGGGGGTGCGGGGGTGGGGGTGTTTCCACATCCCATTGCCAGGGTATCCTGGTGTCTTCCCCCGGAAATGTTTGCGAATTAGCCTCTCTGAGAAGAGCTCATGGATTTTGATCGTTCAGAAATTACTTTTTTGCCTTGAAAGCATTGATCACTCTTTAGCTAGGAAAGCATGAACGCCTGTATTGTACATTTGTAAGTTACAAAAAAAGCTTTTGATACAGTCAACAGGTCATATTATGAATAAAGTTATTAGCTAATAATATTAATGGGAATAATGATACATAAAACAGTATCTGATATTTTCCATTGTGTCATAGGGGTGAGGCAAGGAGAAAATTTGTCACCCCTGTTATTTGCATCATTCCTAAGTGATCTTGAAAGTACGCTCTCCGCAATGGACTTCTATACAAACCACAATTAACCGAAACAATGAATCCAAGTGAAACTCAATTTTATCTAAAACTCTTTATTTTACTTTAAGCAGATTCTCCTTCTTCTTTTCGTTCGCTGATCATACCGCCAGTCCTGTAAGTGACTATCGACATGATCATATGCGTTAAGTGCGTGGATCCATGGTTTGTTAGAGTGCGCCGTGTGGCCTGGAACCTCCGTCTTCAGCACTCGAGGTTTCTGTCAGGGTTACCTCACCCTTACCTCCTTTAGTCGCCTCTTACGACACGCAGAGGATACGGAAGGTGTATTCTAAGCCCCACCTACAGGGCAAACTTTAAGCAGATGAAACTATTTTATTTGCTGAACCTCCGCAAGAACTCCAAAGCTCCTTGGATGCGTTACATGACTATTGTCTTACCTGGTCGCTTTATATTAACGCCGCTAAGACAAAATGCATGATATTTTCGAGAGGGACGATACGAAATTTACCCAAATTTCCATTAGGTACTGAAGCAGTGGTGATTGTACAAGATTATGTTTGTCTAGGTATCCAATTTATGTATAATGGTACATTTATCATGGCGTTGAAATATATGCGCGACAAGGCCAGCAGAGCCATGTTTGTATTGATTGAAAAATCAAGCGCTCCACGTCCCCTTATTGACATCCAACTAGAATAGTTCGAATATTTAATTATACTTATTATGCTTTATGGATGCGAAGTTTGGAGGTGTGCAAATATATTCCTTGCCAAAGAGTTACATAAACTGCAAGATTATTCTAGGATTGAATGAATGAACAATCCCGGTTGAAAATGATTGCTCTCTGTTAAATCACAACGAGTATTTTTGGATTTTATAAATGATCTCAAGTGTTTAGCAGTACCTGTATATTAACACGTTTAAGATCCTCTATATATTGATTAAGTTTACAAAGGGGTGGCTGCGTAAGGACGAGGAACTATCAAATGCTGTTGGATGATACACTAATATAGTCATGAAAGTTTGACAACCGGTAGAATATGTGGTGATATTAAAAAAATTATTGTATGGGGTTACCTAACGGCAGCATTTGGTGGTAGCATTTTCACAGCTTTTAACATGTACAAAAATGTTTATAGCGACGGATCTATATCTGGATATAAAAAACAAACAGGCATGGATAGGGAAACTACTGTTTGTTGAAATTTATAGTATTTGATGAAATAGTGATAATAATTAATTATAATTTAATGGTATAACGTTGAGAATTTTGTATATACATTCTCTCTGTAACTCTGTAGAGTTTCTTTTAAAACAAACTAAACTACTTAGGTGGCTTCCAGAAGGTAAAATCTAGTGCTCGCCTTCATATTACGACAATTAATGATTGCTTTGTGTTTGCGGTCAACGGATCAACGATTCCTTCGTTAGCATAATTTTACCACGCCCTTAACCAACGAACACGATATTAATCGTTATAATTTAGCTTACCTTTGCAATATCAGAAGCAAATGACATTTTAAATATCCAATCCAGTTTGATCCGGTCGTTTTCCAGCACATCCTGAAGACTGCCTTTGGCACAATAAACGGAAACGATATAGACTTTGTTCGGCTCAGCGCATGCGCCAACCAATGCATTAATGTTCGGATGGCGAAGAGATCGAATCTTATGAAAAGAGAATAAAATATTGGGGTGTGTGATATCGCTCTAGACAATATCGCAATTTATACTGCATCTAAAATCGCGATGTATCGATATATCCTAGCACCTTCTATCACAAATGTTGAGAGAAATATTGACGGTTGTTTAATATGAGCAAGCATACAAATTGGTAATATATTGTAAATGAAAATCAGCTTAAAATTGTTGAATATTTTGCAATTACTTTGACTGGAAGCTGGTGCTGCCGTAGGCAAAATATTTAACATGTCACCGTAAATCTTTTTGCGATTCTTCGATTTTCGCAGTTTAATATCGTAAAATATCGTGATTTTCTATCGATTCGTGATATATGGAAATATCGAAAAACCGCGCATCTCACGATAAGATATCGAATGTAAGATATATTGATTAAAATAGGGTCAACAGTTTGGCACCGTCGGTCAGAGCACATCCACAGATTTGGAGATACTACCACCAATCAAGTTATTTTCGTTTTCCTGTCTGACAACTAAAAGCCACTGGGCAATAAATTTAATGGGTAATATCTCTGGATCTGCTGAATATTTTGTAAACAATTTAACTAAAAGTTGTTGGCGACTTAGCCAACATCAACCGTTAGCCAAATGGTTTTGAAAATATGCAGGTTATCCAAAATTAAATTCCATGGGGAAATATAGTCTGCATAGGTTCACTAGGCAAACAGTTAAATCCAATAGTTCAATATCAAGTCGACTTGTATCAGATGTCCATTGGAAGGTAGTTTTAACAGCCTGAATGACCGATGCAATGTCTATGTTTGCGCGCGTAAAATCAAGATCTAATGTTACAAACAATGTGTAGTAGTAGTAGTCGTAGTAGTAGTAGTAGTAGTGGTAGTAGTAGTAATAGTAGTAGCAGCCGTAGCCGTAGCAGTAGCAGCAGCAGCAGTAGTAACAGCAGCAGCAGCAGCAGCAGCAGCAGTAGTAGTAGTAGTAGTAGTAGTAGTAATAGTAGTAGTAGTAGTAGTAGTAGTAGTAGTAGTAGTAGTAGTAGTAGTAGTAGTAGTAGTAGTAGTAGTAGTAGTAGTAGTAGTAGTAGTAGTAAAAGTAGTAGTAGTAGTAGTAGTAGTAGTAGCAGAAGCAGCAGCAGCAGTAGTAGTAGTAGTAGTAATAGTAGTAGTAGTAGTAGTAGTAGTAGTTGTAGTAGTTGTAGTAGTAGTAGTAGTAGTAGTAGTAGTAGTAGTAGTAGTAGTAATAGTAGTAGTAGTAGTAGTAGTAAAAGTAGTAGTAGTAGTAGTAGTAGTAGTAGTAGTAGTAGCAGAAGCAGCAGCAGCAGTAGTAGTAGTAGTAGTAGTAGTTGTGGTGGTAGTAGTAGTAGTCGTAGCAGCAGCAGCACCACCACCAACAGCAGCACCAGCAGCAGCAGCAGCAGCACCAGCAGCAGCAGCAGCAGCAGCAGCAGCAGCAGCAGCAGCAGCAGCAGCAGCTGTAGTAGTAGTAGTAGTAGTAGTAGTAGTAGTAGTAGTAGTAGTAGTAGTAGTAGTAGTAGTAGTAGTAGTAGTAGTAGTAATAGTAGTAGTAGTGGTAGTAGTAGGAGCAGCAGCAGAGGAAGGTATTATTATTATTATTATTATTATTATTATTATTATTATTATTATTATTATTACCACATTTATTTCCTTAACCACTTCTTCTGTGATGGCGACATAATTTTTGCGAATTATCTTGATGGCCACCAGGGAGCCTCTGTATGTGCATAGTTTTGTAAACACCTGGTTGATACCATTGGAGTCTGTAGAAACTGTGGTCTGAATCGACAGTGTGGATTTGCCCAGTGTCCCGTCTTCGTATGTGCTAGCGTTCTATTTGCCAAATAAATATAATACATCAACACTATCTTCGTCACCGTAGCCGCCGTCGTCGTCTGCGTCGTTGTCTGCGTCGTCGTCGTCGTTTTGTAATTCCAGACAATTCTCGAGAATTGAGGGATAGCAACTATTCCATATCTCGATTATGACTTCGATGATGACGATGACAATGGCCGTAATGTTGATGATGATGATGATGATGATGTTGGCGCTGGCGGCGGCGGCGATGTTGTTGCCAGCGACGGTGATAGTGAGATGATGCTGATGACGATGCCGATGGTGAGGAAGAGGAGGTGGAGGAAGAGGATGAGGAGGAGGAGGAGGAAAAAGGAGAAAGCGGAGGAGGAGGAGAATGCGGAGGTGTAGGTGGAGGAGGAAGAAGAATATGAATAGGATGAGGATGAGGGGAGGAGAAGTAGTAGGATGAGGAGCAGGAGAAGGAGGAGGTAGCGGGGAGCGATCGTGATCAGAGGTATGAGGAAGGGGAGGCATGGCGTGGGGTGGGGTGGGGTGTTTCGTCAAGGAGTGGAAAAGGAGAAGACGAGGAGAAAGACGAGGCGAGTGAGGAAGGGGAGTAGATTCGAAAGAGGAAGAACGAGGGATGGGAGAGGAGGAAGAGGCGGGGAAGCGCAAGAGCGTGAGGAGGAGGAGGAGGAGGAGGAGGGTGAGGGGTGGGATGAGGAGGGAGGCGGACTAGGTGGAGGAGGAAGAAGAAGAAGAAGAAGAGGAGAATGGGGTGGTGGTGGGATGATGATGATGATGATGATGATGATGATGATGATGATGAGGATGATGATAATGATGATGATTCTTCTTCTTCTTCTTCTTCTTCTTCTTCTTCTTCTTCTTCTTCTTCTTCTTCTTCTTCTTCTTCCCACTTACAGTTGCTCTACTAAATGTGCTGCCGAAAGTTGAACCTCGCTTGTTGTGTTCCCTCAGCTCATCAGATGAGATCTTCCATGTCATACTAAACATCTGCTCGTGTATGATCCGATTCCTGGTCAAACACAATCAAATGTATTATTATAACACTTTCCAGTTTTAGCTATGCCCCGCTCATCTCTAGCTAAGCTCCACCCACACCTTGCTCGTGTTGGTATCAATCGATCCCTGAACTCCCTGACTATCCATTTCCAGAAAACTATGCAGATAAGCTGTTGAATATTTTGAAACTAACTTGACTTGTTGCTGTTACTGCCAAACTGCAGCAACTACGCCCAGTCAAATTAGTTTCAAAATATTCAACAGCATGTTTATTAAATAGTAAAGACGTACACTTCGTACACCGACGCTTAGTCCGTCAGCGATTATGCGTTCTTAACGACCTTATCTATGCCATTCATAGCGTGGTTGATTATGACTTCATCATACACGTCACTTAGTCGACCATGATGTCATATGATTGATGGAAAAACTGGAAAGGTCCATTAAACGGCCTACATTTACTACGTCATCATTATGTGGGTATGCCATCATTACTTTTCTTAATCAACAGCATTGTGTTTTTCATTTCAGAGCCGTAGCGTGGTAGTCTAGTCAAAATAAGGATAGACCAAGAACAAATTGCAGCAAAATATTCCCTTGTTTCACAGGTCTTTACCAATCCTCAGGTACAAGAATATGAAAAATTGCTAGAAATCTCACCTCAGGAAAGGACCTAATTAACATAATTTAAAATGGCCTCCGAAAACCATGTATTAAGCTGAATATCTCACTTATGTTTGGATTTAGACCCATACAATGTATTAACTACAGATATAAATGTGATACCAAAGAGTTGATATTTCATGTTATTAACACTATATGACGTCCCGACAACAGTGTATGTGTCAACACCCATGATGACGTTATTATGGTGTCAAAGAGCAATTCTTCACCATTCAAGCAAATTCGATCCAAGTTTTACGTTTGGTAAATCATTATAATAAATTTCTTCCCATCACTTTCTTCTGCCCGAAGGGTAAATTCTTATACGAAACCAATCTCAATGTCATTAAATTCCGCAAGAGCTGGTTGAAAACTTGGAACGTTGCTGCAGTTGACACCCCTTCATTCACCACAGGCATCTGGAGAATGTAACACATGTTGTCTACATCTGGATCTAACAGTCACACAGTCTCCTCGGCACTGACATCGAATCATTTTCAGAATGAGGAGCTGGTAGACTATCCATAGCTCTGGGAACACGTTTCCCCTGATGACACTGCCCTCTGAAATCTTATGGTTTTAAATTCTCATGCTCCCCCGTCCACAACATGACCTGGTACACAACTCGAATTCTATAATACTAGGCAGCATCAAACGTCGCATTGTTGATTATGACGTCATATGATGGATGGATAAAGAGGAAAGTTCCATTTAACGATTTCAGTTTGGTTTAAAAAAATATATTACTATCAACATCTCGAATCTATTCCAGGAGTCCCTGGTTCATACATCAGTCAAGCCTGCCTTTTCGAGTTCAAATCTGACACTGTTTCCTCGTCTATCGTTGAGACTTACTCAGAGTCACACCACATCTAATAGATGGATCAGGCTTGTCACTCAATTATCTGACGTCATAATGAACTACGTCACATGTTAGTTGACGCCACAGTCAAAATGACGCAGCTCGGTCACGAAAATCGAAAGTGTACGAATTGTATGTTATTGCTGAGTTTGATCTTTGACCATTTAATGGCCATACCCGCCGAAAACGAACTCTGTTATGGTCTTCTGGAATGCTCATATTGAGGCCAAATGAATATAATTTTTGAAAATTTACCACTGGAATGACTGGCTCGGTTATCGAGCCAGTCATTCCAGCGGTAAATTTTCAAAAATTGTATCGATTGTATCATGTAAATGGACATTCAATAGTCAGATGTTAAAATTTTCTTTACGACATTTAACCATCCAAGGATTAATACATATTTCTGTTGAATATTTCGACATGCGTAAAACGTATTCGGAGCTTAACAAGAAGTTAGAATGATCCAGTACTGGATCCCTCCATTGTTAGCATACGATAGAGGCATCCAACCTGTCAGTCAAGTATATAACATCATAAACAAATACGTCACTGGTAGGCTAAAGTCACAATTAAAATACGTCATGAATGGCGTATCTAAGTCTTTTTATTAAAGCTTAAAGGGGAACACCAGAAGGGTCACCATCGTTCGCATAAAGCGCGCAGTTCTATCGTAGACCCCATATTTAAGCTACCGTGTAAAACGTTCCTGCGACATTTATATATAAATCCGATCAAAATGGTGTTGCTATAATTTTCTGCGAGCTAATTAAACCTATGACGTCTTAGGTTGAATCCCATTCGACAAGAACCATGATAACGTCACTCTGAAGACAGGAGTGATTGCATTTGGATGGTGATGTCTCTATCTGTGATAACGCTATCGACATCATTGATGTACAGATTAAAGAGATTAAGACGTTTATCACACTATCGCAAATTCATGGAATATATTTGTTATTTTCATACATTAGTTGCCGAACCGTAAGATGGCCATTTTCTATGAAGCTGCCTGCCAATTACTTGAATATTACAATATCTCGGGAAGTTTTGAGGCTAGTATGAACACATAAATACCTAAAGATGTATTGGGATGTATGTAAGACCTATTTAATCTCTCATATTAATTGATGAAACTGTGATAACATTATCTGCAGTAGCGCCAGTAGGTGTTGATTCAAAAGTGGAAATTGTACTGATATACCTATATTATCGCGTCATTCAATTATCTCAAGTTCAAAACTTGATGTCAAAATCGGCACCATCAGAGCAATCAGTTAAAGGACTCTTATTATATATTCTTCAACATTTCCGCAAATATAGTTTATATATTCCTAACACCGCTGAAGAGAAACGCCTTATAAAACGCAATTCGCAATTTTATTGCTATAGCGTTGGATGACAGCGAGAAAAACATTCGACTTATGACGTCATACGCCTCATCCGGGAATAGAAATTTAACTAATGTATCACATATTTAAATAACGAAATTATATATTTCTAATTTGAGCACAGACCTTACAATTATATTTTTGAAAACCGTACAGTTTGTAGATTCATTTTATACAAAGAAGTATAGAGGGTCTGGTGTTTCCCTTTAATAGTCCGTCAAGTTGTACAAATTGTATGCCTTTATTACTTAATAACCATTCTGCAGCAGCAGCGGCCAGTCAAATTAATTTCAAACTATTCAACAGCTTACCTGTATCGTGTTCTGGATATTGAGATTCATGGAGTGCAGGGATCGATCGATCCCAACACCGGAAGAATATGGTCTGAGCTTAGTTAAAAATGGGTGGGGCATATATAGGTAAAAGTGGATTAACCCATTCTAGGTTTCCTACGATAACGTGATACTACAGCCACGATGCGTTTTCAACAAAACTTGGCTAATCAGTTTCGGGGTTCCTTATTCACACAGGCCATTTACACAGCATATGTCTCGGCTTTGATTGAACAAATGGGTGGCATTCATACCTTTTAATCTGATATATCATTACGACTGCACCGCAAACTATGAGAACAAGAGCGCCTACGGATACCAAGATAATCAGCAACTCATCTACAACAAGACCAATAATACTACTAATATTATATTAATAATAATATTTCATAATAATAATGATAATAGTAATAATAATAATAATAATAATAATAATAATAATAAAACTACTACTACTACTACTACTACTACTACTACTACTACTACTACTACTACTACTACTACTACTACTACTACTACTACTACTACTACTACGAATCAATCAATCAATCAATCAATCAATCAATCAATCAATTAATCAATCAATCAATCAATCAATCAATCAATCAATCAATCAATCAATCAATCAATCAATCGACCGACCGACCGACCGACCGACTGACCGATCGACAGACCAACTGACCGACTGACCGACTGACTGACTGACCGACCGACCGACCGACCGACCGACCGACCGACCGACCGACCGACCGACAGACCGACAGACCGACCGACCAACCAACCGACCGACCGACTGACCAACCATCCAACCAACCTACCAGCCAACATACATACCTACCAATCAAACAACCAACTAATCACCCAACCAATCAACCACCCAACAAACCAACCAACAAACAAAAACAAACTGATAGACCGACTAATTAATCAAGTAACCAACCAACCTGCACATCAATCAATCAACAATACAGCCAACCATCCAACGGCCCAACCGACCAATCGACTACCCAACCACCCATCCACCCACCCAGCCAACCAACCAACCAACCAACCAACCAACCAACCAACCAAACAACCGAAACCAAGCAACCAACCACTCAAGCGCCCAACAAACCAATCAACTAACCAACCAACTGACCAACCAACTGACCAACCAACCAACCAACCAACCAACCAACCAACCAACCAACCAACCAACCAACCAACCAACCAACCAACCAACCAACCAACCAACCAACCAACCAACCAACCAACCAACCAACCAACCAACCAACCAACCAACCAACCAACCAACAAACCCACCAACCAACCAACCAACCAACCAATCAATCACCCACACAACCAACCAACAAGCCAAACAACCAACCAACCAGCCAAACTACCAACCATCCCACCAACCAACCAACCAACCAACCAACCAACCAACCAACCAACCAACAAACCAACAAACCAATCAACTGACCAACCAACTGACCAAACAACCAACCATCCACCCAACCAAACAACCAACCAACCAACCAACCAACCAACCAACCAACCAACCAACCAACCAACCAAACAACCAACCAAACAACCAACCAACAAACAAACAACCAAACCGCCCGACAAATTATTTAATCAGGCAATCAAACAACCAACTAGCAAATCAATCAATCAATCAACCAATCAACAATACAACCAACCAACCTACCAACCGACCCACCTACTTAGCTACCTACCAAGCAACTAACTACCCATCCAACCAACCAACCTAACCAACCCACCCACCAACAAATCCGACCGACTGACCGACAAATCTGACCGACCGACCATCCGACTGACCGATCGGCCGACCGACCAACCAACCAATTAATCAGGCAATCAATCAAACAACCAACCAACCAACTTACCAGCAAATCAATCAATCAACTAGTCAATCAATCAAACAACAAACCAACCGGTATCGGGCTGGGTAGTGATATTGTTAATCTCACTGGCTCCACATTATCTGAAGCAGAACAACCAATTCTCAATCCTGGCCTCACATTTTTACCGACACCAAGGCCTAAAATAGGAATAGATGCACTTTTAGACAACTGGTCAATGGAAGGTCTTGAATTTGCCCACCGTGTCAAATTAGTCGACTTTTTTCGAAACTCGAAACGCATTATTCTGCCATTCGTTGAAGAAACTGGCTGGACACTAGACTCAAAATTAGTCGACACAGCGATCTCTGACAGTATAAAAATTATAAAAAAACGTGTTTAAAATGTTCGATTCCCGAAAAATCATAAATGTTTGTCATATGAGGAACGTCAACCCTTACCAGGATTGTGCAAATACAACGACATTGTCATTAAACCTGCTGACAAGTGATCTGCTGCTGTGATAATGCTTAAATACAACTACATTCGTGAAGCGCATCGCCAACCCAGTAATCCAAAACATTACCAAAAACTAGACGAACCACTCTGGCAAAGTAACTGCGACAATTTTCATGACATTCTCCAAAATATGGTTGATAACAAGAGTTTAACGGAAAACAGTTTAAAGACCTCGTTGCGAAACTAGATTCAAAACCATGTACATTTTATCTGTTACCCAAAATTCATAAACCTATTGATTCTTGGTCAGATCCACCCCAGGACACCACCAGGTGAACTACTACTACTACTACTACTACTACTACTACTACTACTACTACTACTACTACTACTACTACTACTACTGCTACTGCTGCTGCTGCTGCTGCTGCTGCTGCTGCTACTACTACTACTACTACTACTACTACTACTACTACTACTACTACTACTACCGCCGCCGCCGCCGCCGCCGCCGCCGCCGCCACCACCACTACTACTACTACTACTACTGCTGCTGCTGCTGCTGCTGCTGCTGCTACTACTACTACTACTACTGCTGCTGCTGCTGCTGCTACTGCTGCTGCTGCTACTACTACTACTACTACTACTACTACTACTACTACTACTACTACTACTACTACTACTACTACTACTACTACTACTACTACTACCGCCGCCGCCGCCGCCGCCGCCGCCGCCGCCGCCGCCGCCGCCGCCGCCGCCGCCGCCGCCGCCGCCGCCGCTACTACTACTACTACTACTACTACTACTACTACTACTACTGCTGCTGCTGCTGCTGCTACTACTACTACTACTACTACTACTACTACCGCCGCCGCCGCCGCCGCCGCCGCCGCCGCCGCCGCTGCCGCCGCTACTACTACTACTACTACTACTACTACTACTACTATCACCATAGCAAGTCACCAATCCACAATCGGATTCATATTGTAAATATGGGATTGTCTTGTGGGAGTCATGACCCCTCCGGATGTCTTATATTTTCGAGTAAGTCCCGAAAGAAATTATATTTTGAAAGTACCAGGTGAGCTAAGGACCGGGTGACATTTATGCTTTAATATTTAACTTGATAAATTGCATCAGCCAGTGCTGGTGATATTGTTGATAAATGTCGGCCGTCTATATTTCCAGTAAATGGACGGGGTGCTAATGTAGCACGCTGTAACAAAATGGATAAAGTTTTATAAGCATATTTGAAATAAGTGAATTGATTAGAATAAAGTCCATGGTTCTGAGTTGATGTGTATTTGGAAATAGTTTGGATAAAAGTTGTTGCTGTTCAGTCGGCACATACTTTTATAATATTCAGCAGTCGTTTGGATCGATAGTTTAGAAAATAATTGAGGCATAATAATCAATGGAATCGAACGTGACAAACGGACTTAGTTGATGACGTAGGCATTCTAGATTCTCACATGAGAATGGAACAACGCCAGCTGGCAGTGAGATCATACAACTCAGGTGCCTATTCATCCTAGCATCATTTGAAAATTCTGAGCCAGCACGTTAATCATATTAGTACCTACCAACCAACCGACCACCCGAACAATCGAGCAATCAACAATCCAAGCAATCAAGCAATCAATCAATCAATCGACCGACCGACGGACTGACCGAACGACCAACCGATCGACTGACCAACCGACCGACCGACCGACTGACCTACCGACCGACCAACCAACCGACCAAGAAACAAACAAACTTACCGACCAACTAATTAATCAAGCAATCAATCAACCAACAAACCAACCACCAAATCAATCAATCAACCAATCAACAATACAACCAACCATCCAACCGCTCAACCAACCAATCAACTAATCAACAAACCATCCAAGCAACCTACCAACAAACCAACCAACTCAACTCAACTCAACTCAACCAACCAACAAACCGACAGACAGATCAACCAACCAAACAACCAATCAACTAATTAATCCAGTAATCAATCAACCAATCAACCAAACAACCAACCAACCAGCAAATCAATCAACCAATCAACCAATCAAACGACTAACCAACCAACCAACCAACCAACCAACCAACCAACCAACTAACCAACCAACCAACCAACCAACCAACCAACCAACCAACCAACCAACCAACCAACCAACCAACCAATCAATCAATCAATCAATCAATCAATCAATCAATAAATCAATCAATCAATAGATAGGTACATAGTACTACATACTAGTTTCCGACTCAAGGCATAATTCATTGTCCCATCCACATCTCGGGTAGCCTAGCGGAGGCTCTGTGCCTAGTCCTATCCAGATAATGCTCTCGTTTTCTCGTAACGTTAAAGTATTAGAGCTGTAAAATGTACAAGATCCAACAGTCTATGTTACAGCACAGTTCAGAAATAACTTGTTTCCAAAACAAAATAAAACATAATGTTGAATATTTTGAAATTAATTAAATTGGATGACATTGTTGCCTAAGGCATACACGCACATGCACATGTACGCACATATGCACGCGCAAACGCATGCCGTTACGCTTACACACACGCACGCACGTTCCCACACATGCTAGCAAGCACGCACTCAAGCGCACACTCGCACGCTCCCACGCACGCAAGCACGCAGGCAGACACAGACAAACATATGCACGCACGCGACCCCTAAAGAATCACATCATTATGGCTCCATAAAAGAGTGTCCGCAATAGACAGGTTTGATTACATATAGCGCGTCTATAATAAATCACATGATTTATCGTATAACTGACCTTTCCAGTTTATCCATCCATCATATTACGTCATAATCAACTATGTGACGTGCAAAATGACGTCATAATTAATGACGTCATGAATGCCCTAGATTAGTTCGTCAAGAACGCATAATTGGTGACGGACTATAAGCTTTGTTGTACGAATTGCATGTATTTAATATTTAATAAACATGATGTTGAATATTTTGAAACTAATTTGCCTGGGCGTTGGTGCTGCAACAGGCAGCACCAGCACCCAGTCAAATTAGTTTCAAAATATTCAACAGCTTACCTATATAGTTTTCTGGAAATTCATAGTCGGGGAATTCAGGGATCAATCGATCCCAACAAGAGAGTGTTGTAGGAGGAGCTTAGCTAGAGATGGACGTGGCATAGCTAAAACTGGAAAGATACACTAACCTAGTGTCAAAGTCAATCACAATAATGTATTGGCTATTCTGCACGTTTCGTATTATGAGGTTCTCTCTTCTATCGCCATTGTCGTCGAGATATATTTCGCCAGATATACCTGAATGAATGAATGAATGAATGAAT
Organism: Chaetoderma sp. LZ-2023a; assembly: GCA_034401795.1. Classification (NCBI taxonomy): domain Eukaryota; kingdom Metazoa; phylum Mollusca; class Caudofoveata; order Chaetodermatida; family Chaetodermatidae; genus Chaetoderma; species Chaetoderma sp. LZ-2023a. The sequence goes on along the minus strand of CM067364.1, from coordinate 37,038,850 downwards.
AATAATAATAATAATAATAATAATAATAATAATAATAATAATAATAATAATAATAATAATAATAACATTGCGTATTATGGTTTTTTTATATTCCTCAAGATAGGCAAGTCAATATACTGTCACTTGTGATTTTAAGATAAACAGCTTCACGTCGGCCTACTGGCTTGTCCTTTGTCATTACGCGTACCAGCGCTTTCCCTCTTCTCCTCTCAAATACGACCATTTTAGCGGTCTGTATGCATAGCACTTGTATCATGATGCGCTAAGAAAACGAGTCCGTAAGATCGCCTACTGACCATGTGCGATAATGCAGATAGGCCAAGCACGCTGTACTGTAGGTATGGAGCTGGCATCTTATATTATATATATATATATATATATTTCCCGTGTTCTCAAAATTGTAATTATCTCAGGAATCCGAATCTACATTCCAAATTAAAATCAGAAAAGGAATGGCGGAGATATTGTACGCTATAAAATAAGCGTATGTACTACATTGTGTAGCATGGATCGCTCAGTCGGGTACAAACCGGCCCGGGTTAGCTGGGTGCGAAACGGCCCGGTCTGAGATGCTACAACCTCACAGCGTCTGTTGTATAGGTCAGCGCGTGTAGCCACAGAAAAGAGAGCTCAGATTAATAGAGTCCGTAAGAACGCCCATCGAGCATGCGAGCCAATAAGAGCCATTCTTATGTAGGCCCTATATAGTTGTCTGTATTTCGGGCATCCTTAATACTAGGACCTGTTCATCCATCTTTGGCTGAATCACTACCAGGAATCGTTGAGAAAAGCGAATATATTTACCGAATTGAAATCGGTCCAAGAATGGCAGAGATATCAGTAAACGAAAGTTTTGACTATTTAACTATTTTAAATTGGTGTAGGTCGCCATCGCGCATGTTCTGGTAGGGTGAAGGTAGAAACGTTACAAACACGTGTTTTCCTCATGCTATCCCTTCCACGAGGTGCACGATGATTTGTCTGCTCTGCTATGACGACTGCTGATTGGTCACCATACAGTATATAAGGAGTCGCACTGCGGTATTCCCCAGTCGTACGAGGAGGCGGTAGCTCAGGCAGTAACGAGCAGATCTGTGAAACCGGCGACCCCAGAACCATCTCCCCGCTTGGCCAATTGGCGATCGCTGGAAACATAGCCAATCTCCTTCACTCCTCATCGCCTCTCTCCACCCAGGAGTATAAATGGGTACCAGTGTAAAAACTGGGGAAGTTACCAACACTAGACTGAAATAAAACCAGCCTTGAATGGCATACATGGGACCTGGAATCAGGAACTGGATAAACGCCAACCAAACTAATAACATCTTCTGTATTCCTCAGTTGGGAAAGGGCATCTGCCCAATGCAGAAAACATAGCCTGGAGTCTTACTATGCAGAGCTCGCTGTAAGCAATCTACACCATCATATTCCGTATCAGAACCTGGAACAATGACTGAGTCGGATTCGTATATACGGCGCCGACTAAATTGTGGAACCCCTCTTTAGGGGTTAATAAAACAACTTAAATCAGGTCAACTCGTCGGGAACTGTACCGCCGCCAACATCAATGGTGACCTGTTCCTAGGAAGAAATCGCCGGGATTTGTTAATGACGTAGTTCCATTTGGTCACTAACTACCAAACCAGTATGTGAAATGATTGGTCAGCTCTGATATCTCGCCAAACCTGCCGTACCAAGACAAAAAGTGGAAACTAGAAACATGCACGTATCCAGTGCTCTCTTCAATGTTTGATTAACTGTTCTTACTGCGAACATTGCTTTTGGCGCCGCTACTGAGCTAAGTAGCGCTGATTGTCTTGTGCCGTGAGTATTTTAAAACCATCCTCTTCACCAATGGAGGCAACTTCACTCCGGACCAAAGATCACGTGTGCTTCATTCACTACAGCAAATTTGTCTGTATTAGAACTTTCTGTGATGTTATTTGCGCCAATGACTAGGAGGCCAACACATACTGTGCCACTGCCAGACATTGCGCTGATGACTACCAGGCGCCAACAACTCTTGTGTCGTAACCAGATATTGCGCTGATGACAAACAGGCGCCAACAGCTGTGCCTTTTCTAATGCAGCGCCGGTGACTAATAGGCGCCCATTTTATTGTAACATAGTTATGTTATTTTCTTTATGCGCTGATTACTCGTAAGCGCCGTAGGTCAGCTAGACCTAATTGTACTGTATAGAATTGTAATACGGCGAGCGCCAGTAAAACACTGTTTATTTTTCATTTGTTCAGTTAAATAGTTATATCTTTTAAACCGCGCAACGCTTTAACTTACTTTATACTGCTTCAATAAATGCATCACCTATTTCACTTTTTCACTAGAGTCGTCTCTTGTGACTGCACTAATAAACTTGAGATACGCCGACTACTCTTAACTAGTATTAGCTCAGATATTTTGTTAGGACAAAGTAGTTAGGGACAACTGCTCGAACGAAGGAGTGCTGTTTATTGTAAAGTTCCTTTCCCGGCTTTGATGCCATTACATACCAAGCTGTGTTTCCGTAATTGGCAACTGACTTTACAGCCTTCTAAATTACTTCTAGAGCAGCTGTATCTTTCTGCGACTCTCGGGCCTTCTGGCCAACTAATTGTTTGGTAGTTCTCTCCGCTTGACGGTTAGAATCGAAACGGCCATGTTTCACACACTTCCCCTGTACCCTCATCTGTACCTCTAGGACAACTATAAGCCAAAGTAGGATTCACTGCACAAACATTAATTATAGTAGGAACGACCTAGCAGTGAACCTCAGGAAAATTACATAATCTTAAAGAAGGTAAACTTTAGCCCCGGTGATGGCAAAAGATGCGGATCACAGACTAACTCTACATTGACTGGAAGAAGCGAATAAACTCTCCACGCCTTCCAGGAAGGTCACCATAGTTTGCCATCTTCTTCTTCAGCCCCGCCTTAAATAGATACGCTGCTTATTCAATGCTTCTGTGTTGTTGACTTGTCGTTGACTTGTTATTTGTGGTTGTGCTGACACGTGGTTAGAAGTCACTCATCGGCTTTGGACTCATCGGCCAGACAGCATGTATGCGCCATCGGCCTGAGGGAGTGGCTCAATGGATACATTCTGAGATGGATACCCAGGCTCATCTGCCAGGAAGGCAACCTGTTATCAAAGTTAAGTAGGCATACGCCGTTTGAGGCATAAACACCTATATGTCTTGACACAATATTTAATGGTTAACCTATCTCCTCAAGAAGGGCTGCCAAAATAACGTGGTGCCAACTAAACCTGCGAATAGCATAAGAGACGACTGTACCGGATTCTGTTGAAGCCAGGCCACCACCTCCACGTAAACTAGCTTGCGTCCCTATATATAAATAACTACACATATATAATTCAACTCCATTTTCTAGACCATTTCTCCTCTGCTATGACGTGGTAGGCATTTTCCTCTGAGGGAGGCTCGTGCGAGACACGTTCCTCTTGCAAAACCAATTTATTGGCCCGCTTGAGGCATTAGTTTATATTAGATTAGTTAGCCATGCTAGGACCTCTCCTTTACATTGTGCCTTCCATATATATAAGGATAGGCTAGGTATCTTAGGCGAGATACAATAAGACGGTGCCAACACGTCACTCTCTCTCTATATATATCCCAGGAACCGAATTACTTTGATAAACCTTGCACATAGATTTTTGCAAAAAGCCAGCTTTCGACTCTCTGGTCAATAAATATCTTAAATATTCCAAATTCTTTAATTTATAATGCATAGACACACCGGTTACACGAATAGCCGAGATGACATGGTTGTATTTGCTGTTGGAGGCAATGGTCACCCAGCCGCACTGTAATGTGAACGTTCTACCGGCCCTAGAGGTCGGTCTTTGTGGTCACCCATTGGTCGCAGTCCCCCTTCCACATGCCTGAGGCAAGCTAACCAGAATCGTCGGCCTGGCGAGTACCATGCATATGAGTCGGAGTTTGAGGAAGAATTGGCGGAGCAGTGTGGCGCCGGAGCTACAATACTCGTAGTAAGAGACTGACTGACCGACTGATCGACCGACCGACCGACCGAACGACCGACTGATTGACCGACTGACTGACTGACCGACCGAACAAACGAACGAACAAATGACCCAACGACCGACCGACCGACCGACCAACTGACTGACCGACCGCCCGACCGACTGACCGACCGATTAGTAGTTAGCTAGCTAACTAACTAACTAACTAACTAACTAACTAACTAACTAACTAACTAATTAACTAACTAGCTAACTAACTAACTAACTAACTAACTAACTAACTAAATAACTAACTAAATAACTAACTAACTAACTAAATAAATAAAAAATGCCGGATTTTCTAGTAAAATAACTGAATATGGAATTTCGTAAATTGGTTCCTAATTAAGTTTAGATTACATCAAATAAGTAGGACAATAGGACAAGCTATATCAACCAGTCCTCTGATTGACTGAATGTGAAGAACAACCCCACTCCATTGCCCACTCAATCACAGTGGATAATGGTTTTAGGAAACCGGAGTCTATGCCCAGATTTTCAAGCCAGTGAAAAGACGCCAATTTAATTTTAACATTACATAGATTAACTTGTAATTATATAAAGCTCGCCTGTAGCGCTTATTTACAACGTTTCGCTACTTTCCAGTATTGTATATATCCAGAATATTTTGAAAATCATTTGACTGTGGGTTGTTGCTACCTTAGGCATCGGCAGCCTTAAGTCAAATTAGTTCCAAAACAATCGGCAGCATTTATGAAAATCTTTATCGAGAATTTCTGATTTTAAGCCAATTATGTGCATTTTCGTCAAACCACTGATGCACTAGCTGTATTAGAAAACTAAACACTAAATTATGCTTGCTTAAAATAAATAATCGATTTTTGCTCGATTAAATCGATTTTTTCGATTTTACGATTAATTCATTTTACACTCACCAGGAAAAATAATTGACTATCAATGAAATATTGATTAACTGAACAGACCTAAGTCGACCCCGTAGTACCCATGCTGTCATAACACATGCCTGCAACCATGTGTGGATTGGCTGCAACAGAGTGCTGAAGCCTTTTCATTGGACACCATTAACTATAAAAGGCCCTTAATCGCCTAGTAAAAATCAGTCAAGATAGAGTGGTTGTTCAAAGCGGACGCGTACTTGAAGCTCCAGTCACTGGGCTGAGCAGCTTAAACGGATCTACACTGATGCATTGTCCGTAACTCCTAGTGCTGATTTGAAGATGCTCAAAAACACCACAGCACCGAAACCTAATTTTTGTGTCCCAGACTTGGGACAAAATCCTAGCAGAATAATAATCATCCTGAGCCAAACTCAACGGCCAGTTTTGGTAAAACTCGTACTCAAAAACTCTTCTCAAACTGACTCGTGAGCCATCAATAGCTACGAGTTCTTTCTCACCACAAAGTATCTGTACCATGACTGAAAGATGGTCTAACTGCAGCTTTATTAGTTACCGAAAAAACTGTGCTAGCTAACAGCTAAACACTGCGTCAACTCGTTTCCGGTAAAGTGGAAATATCTGTATCACTCGAGCAAAGTGCATCATAGAGCCGATTCTTCTCGGGTTTAAAGCGTTAATACGTTGAACACTCCTTCACTTTTCAGAACATTGCCTACTGTGCATCACCTGAGTTTTCCACATCGTTCCTCTTGTGCCGAACTCCTGTACTCCTCGCCGAAGTTTCATAACTCTTCGCCAAACTCACACTACGTCCAGCACCATCTGCCTTCCTCGTTCCTGTGAACTCTCATAGTAAGCGGACTTCTTCAACTATAGTTTTTGATCACTGTTCTTCAACTGTTCTGCCGTTTTCTTATCTATATGTTGTATAAACTTTTTTATGGCAATTGTAACTAGGCACCACTTTCCCTTCAAGCGACAATGACTAATAGCCCAACTTGAAAGCCATTTTATTTTCTTCGTTCTAACATCTTTCTCTCGCCGACAACTATTAGGTGTGATTTCGATTCATTTACACTTCTGCACCTACAGTAAATTGGTGCCTCTCTTTTGTTAATCTTACTTAGGCATGTTTTCATAGCCAGATTTGGCCCATTGCTAAATTCTCTTCATTAACATTTTCACGGCTTGTGTCGTTCTTACCAAGAACGTGTATAATTATATTCTGGTGCCTATTATTGTATCATATATATTGTACCTCACACTCGCCGTGTTAACATAATACACGAACAACAGTACATTAACATTATAATCTTTATATCAACACTCCACACTCGGAAGCCCTTCTTGTGCCTAGAAACGACACAAGTCCGTCCAAATCTAGCATAGATAGTAGCTCAGTTATTTGTGTTAGAACTCATCTAACAAGTGGAGGCTGTTGCTGTCTTTAAAAAGCAGCTGTTTATTGTAAAGCTCGCTTCAGGTTCCACAAAGGTATGGTGGATTCCCTTGCAAAAGAGTCCAAACAAAAGGGCCACAAAAGAGACAAAAGTGATAGCAACTGTCTCAATCTTTGACCGACTTCAGCCTATCTTTGGCCAAGAATTGCTTATATATTTACTAAGTCCCTCCTCTGGCATGGTTGTGCAATCGTGGAAATCACTTAGGTTTCTCGGCATACTCAATCATAATGAGGATGCCTCACACTTCCCTCAGTATCTTCAGTGATACAATAATAGGATAGAATTTTATGACAAAGAAGAAGAAATTCACTGTGAAAATAATACTATAGCAGCCTAGCAGTGAATGTTGGAATTTTCAATATAAACCTAGTGCAGAGTAACAACAGTTAACTCCCAAGAATCAGGTCTATACAGCCTGATTTTGACACACCGGCTCGCGGCAAAAGACACGCTCGGCAGACTAATTATCTGGTGATTTAGAAGGGTCATCTTCGGTCTGCCTAGTGTTTCTTTGGCCAAGCCAGATCTAGTTTACTGTGCTTCTAAATGCTTGTCCATTGTTTTGTCCTTGTCTTGTCTTGTTGCGGTTGCTTTAGTGGACACAGGCTAGGAGTCGCTCTTTAACTATGTCCCCTGTCATTAAAGTAATATCTGTATTGCACAGTCTGTTTGTTGGGTTTGCTCTATGGGTCTAATCCTATGGGAGGCTAGAGCTCATCTTGGGCAAGCAGACGAAACCTGTTATAAATGCTGGGCTATGGCGTTAGGCCTCTGTGGCATTGAAACCTCTGTGATTATAACATGTTTACTAAATAGATTCAAATTAAATGAAATTCTTGACAACATTCACGATTGGAAAATGTATTGTAGCGTTTGTGATTTATTTATGTTAACATTTTGAAGAGGGTGTGAAAAGTTACTGTTTTTTTCCTATCATTTTTGTGTAACATATTTTATAAAAATAATGAGGTCCAACCTGTATAATTTCTTGGATAAAGTCTTTTAGAAACTTCTAGACTCAGATTGGTAGTTATTCCATCAATGAGTACCTCGTTTAGCGCCAAGGCATACAAATACATGGCATCATGCACCATACTGGCACGTATGTCCAACTGTAAAATAAACTATAATAATCATAATAATAGTAGTAATAATAATAATAGTAATAATAATAATAATAATAAAAATAATAATAATAATAATAATAAAAATAATAATAATAATAATAATAATAATAATAATAATAATTTCTGTATTGCATTACAGTGGGACAGTATATGGACATATCAGTTTAAGCCTTTATTCTAAGAGCCTGTTTACGAGTTACGCCTCTTGCCTTATAAATGCCTGCTGCACTGAGATGTATGAGGGTGGGTGTTAGGATTATGGACTGTGCAGTGATGACTGTGGTTCTACAAATTCATATAAAATTCATGTTTTTTTTATGACAGGATACGATTTTCTCACTGACTCACCAACTTACTGACCCACTGACTCACCGATACATAAACTCACCCACCGACTGATCGACTGACCTGCCCACCATCGGCCGAATGAGTGACCAGGCAACTGTCTGACCTACCGGTGTAGCACGGATCACCGTGTCGGGTACATACTGGCCCTGCTTGGCTGTGTACGAAACGACCCGGTATGGGATACTACACACTCACACACCACCTCCCTGCCCCAACTGGCCACATAAGGCCCGCGCATATATAAGCCATCTGGAAGGAGAATAGAATGACAGAGTCCGTGAGATCGCCCTAAACGTATGCACGGCCATGAGACGTAAACACACGCTGAAGCGTTAGCCTGTGGAGACTGGCAACTTATGTATATAGTCGCTCATGTTATGGCAATTCCGTAATATATGACCTTTCTCCACAATTTTGGTACGTATTATTACCAAAATTGAACGGAGAATTCAATAATCTGAACAAAAATAAAATCGGTTCCGAACTGACGGTAAAGTTAAGACGGACTATTAAAAGTGCTTGTTAAAGTATAGACATCACCAGAGTGCGTACGAGTTCTGGTGAGAGCCCGGCACTATTTCTCCGGCTTGGTCGCCTCGTACATAGCGCGTGCTCTGATTGGCTGAGCCGGCTGGCACAGCCTCTCGCCGAGTATAAAAGGCGTTCTCAAAGCCAAACTCAGTTAAAAGGGAGGCGACTTCGGTCCGATCGGGAACTCGTTCCTTATATGTCTACTGCGTAGAGCTCGCATTCTGCAATCTAAACCAACGCAACTTATTACAGTCAGGTACCCTCTCAGGACACCCGCGCTCCATAGTGCATTAAGTTTTTGGAGGCTCCTGGTAGATCAACAGGGGCAAAACTCTAAGACTTCTGACTATTACCAACCAAACCAGTATGTAAGAATGGTGGTGTTTGTAACGTCTCGCCAGGCTTGCCGTACCACAAAAGAAATGGTGGTCACAACCAATAGACGCATCCAGCGTCATTGAATTTATGTTTTGAACGTAGTCCGGACAAGGACATTGCTTTACGCGCCGCGAGAGCCAAGCGGCGTGGAGCGTCTTGTGCCGAGAAATGATTTAATACAATATGTACTTACCGTCTCTACACAATGGAGGCATCCGTCACTCTCACAGCACAAACAGCATAACGGTGATATGGTGAACTTTTCATTATGTGCTATGTATCACAATCTATTGGCCACCAGTAATGGCTTTATTCCTCACTGTTTTTTAGTATGAAACATACCGACCAGTATCCTGCAGTAATTCTTCAGGCAGCAGCTACACCGTGTATCAACTCACACCGTAAGCAGACGGTGTAAAGACTACATGTGACGTTTAAATTGCACTGATGGCTAATAGGTGCACTGCATAGCAACATATCATAGTTACGTTATACCGTTATTGATAAATAAAGTGTCATAATATGTGATACCGCAAGGTCGGATGCGACCTCCGTTTTAGAACGATATTGGATATAATGTTATGCATTGTAAACGATGCCAGCAATTAAATGGGACCGCAGGGTAAGTTGGCCTTATACTTCATGAATGTATAATTGTAATTAGGCATTCTGCCCATATTATTAGTTTAGCAGTAAAAACTAGAAACATATTTGGACCGCAGTACACCTAGGTTACACTGTACATCAACAACAAATGCATCACCACGTTTTCTCCCAAAGGCACCAATTTTACAGTAAGGTCGCTGCTCATGCTCTCGCTAGAGAACATGACATGCCACCGTTAAACCTAGAACTATGATAGCTCGATAGAATTAGTTTGTAACCTGGCCAACTGCGATTACTCTACAAACGGAGAACGGTTATTAAAAAACTCCTCTCTACGGTCAATACGACCGTTTTATAAATGCTATTACTGATTTTCTTAGTTGGCCATCCATATTAAGGCCTCCTAAATTAAACTGGAGAGTAACTGCATTTGACTACGTTTCTCTGGCTGTCTGGCCGAAATAATTGTTTGAATTCCCACCGTCAGAATGGTTCTGCCAGAGTCAAGAAACTACAGTCAGTTTCTTGACGGCTAAAATAAATCTGTCGTTCACATACATCCACCCGTGTATCTTCGTATACCTATTAAGCAAGACTTTTTATGCCAAAGTAGGAACTACTGCGAAAATATAAATCATGCAATATTATTGCCGTCCCAGCAGTGTTCTTTGGGCAACTTTCTCCAAACATAAAGCAGCCAAACGGTAACGCCAGGGTACGGATCTCACACGGTCCGTACTCGAAAGATTAGGTGACGGATAGAAACACGGATCACCATCTAACTCATAACGGCGACTGGGCGAAGCCTTAAAGCTCACCACGCCCTATGGGAAAGCCACCATAGATGGAAATACGTTTCTCTCTCCCCACCGTAAGTAAGCTAAGAACCGCTTTCTAAAACATGCTTCCGTCAATGTGATTTGTCCATGTGTTGTTATTTGTGGCTGTGATGCAGTATGTGGAGGGATCACTTTGCGGCTCTGAAGCTATACCACCAGACAACATGTGTACGCTGTCCGTCTGAGGAGAGATGGTAGCAACGGTACAGAGCATTTTTGCCAGGAGACATATTCGTTAAAGACGATTGATGCTACGCCCTTCGCGGCCTAAGAATATGTGTTTGGAGTCAAAACTTAAATGCAGGCTTAGGCTCACACAAGGTACGTAAAACTAAGAACGGTACCAACTAAAACAGATCTTTGACACACACAAGATGACGGTGCTGAATTCCATAAGAATCAGCCACCCATCTTCATGCAACATTAAAATAACTACATTAGGATAAATACACATGATAATTTTTTTCTCTCTTTGTGGGATAGGAGGGCGGCCATTTTTACTGCTCTCTTCCTCGGATTCGGCGTTGGTGGCATTTTTCTTTTTGACGGAGCCCTGCGAGAGTCATTTTCCTCTCGCAAAATTTTATATTCCCAACCTTGTAGGTATTAAGGATAACATAATTTTCTTCCTCATTATTGTTACCGTGGGATGACTCCCTAGCAGTTTGCACACAAACGGTGAGAGTACATCCACCCTCCCCTTGCATTTTTAAAGTCAGTTTCCCACCGGTTTCCTTCTCACAAGGCGCCACGGTGTGGTACCGCCATAACTTTCCTTTCAAATAAACGGCAAGGATGCAGTCATCCATGGCAAGATGCGATATTGGTTCCCCATAACACCCCCCCCCCCCTCCCCCACCCCACCCCGCATCGTTACAGTCGGTCGTCTCTCTCATTCTCTCTCGGCCGTTTTCCATTCGAAGCACCGTGCTGTACCGTCGTATATTTCCTTGCAAGCAAACAGTAAGGATACAATCATCCTTGGCACCGTAGTGGAATGGGTTCTCCATTTTTGCCCTGCATATTGTTGCAGGACGGATTTCTCTCTCTCCTATCTTCTCTCTTCCTCCGCTATGGCTTTGTAGACATTTTTGCTGTGACAGAGGGCCGCGTGAGGCACCTTCCTCTTGCAAACCAATAATTTTGGCCGGCCTGAGGCAGATATAGTTTATATTAAACCAATTGACGGTGCCCTGCCCGGACCGTACCACCACGGGGGTACCTTTCTCGATACTATCTATATATGACTAGATAGGTTAGGTACCGCTGGCGAGACTAACACACCACTTTTTCTGTTTTTACATACACCGTTTTAAATAGCAAACAAACAATAAAAGACCGTTTGCTAGTTTTAAAGCAAGTAAAGTAAATTTGTGTGCTAGCACCGTTCTTTCCACCATGGAGATGACGTCTAGACAAACCTGGGACACGAACAGCCAAGGCGATACAGTGGTGTTCAATTTTCGCAGCAATGACTGCACGAGCCCACTGGAACGTGAACATTCCATTGACCATGGAGGTCGGTTTTTGTGGACACCGGAAACTGACCAGCAGCAGTAGCAGCAGCGGCGGCTGTGGCAACAGCACCGCCCGGCAGCAGTAGCGGCGGAACCATGCGCGCCCCTGGCGACTACACTGACAGACTCATCGACCCGTCAGTATCCCAGCCCACACACCCACCCACGCATGGACCCACCCACTCACACATACACCCACACATCCACACACCCATACACGCACACACACCAACTCAAGCACCAACCCATACAGCCACCCATACACCCACCATACCCATACACCCGCTGCTCCTTCTTCTGATTACTAAAAGCAGACAGACGCTTACCTCCATGTGTTCTATAACATTCTGATCTATAAGTGACGAGGTCTTAATCTCATTCTTAACATCTTCCTGGAATTGATTATATATCGCATTGCTTTCTGGTTCAAGCAGTCCAATATCCAATAAGCCTGGAAAGTAAGGAAAACAGTACAATGGAGGGATCCGAACTGTTACTTGACCATTATTATGTCACCTTAAGATGTCATGGTCAAGTCGGCCCGAAGCTCCCACTGCAAGAGTCTTTAAAATGTCGAGTTGCAGGCCAAGAGATAGCATTTTTGAAAATTTACCACTGGAATGACTGGCTCGGTTACCGAGCCCGTCATTCCAGTGATACATTTTCAAAAATACCATTCTCTTGCCCTGCAAATGGACGCTGGCTAATCAAAAATCTTCTTAACAATTTCCCCTTTGGCCGCCAACCTGGTCAAACACGCTCTCTATGGTTGTCTTGAGGGTAGCAAGTGATTTTTCTAATTTTCAGTGGAAAATTTACAAAAAATTGTCTTCCTTGTACTGCAAACATTATAAGTTTATTGAAAAATCTTGGCAATTAAACGGTTAATTGATATGACTTGCATCCTAGGCGCTTTAAGGCGCTGTTGACATAAGAGGGGTTAAGTATCTGACTTCATTACCAGATTTATATATTTTTTATTATGTATCTTTTGAGAATTTGCAAATGAATAAACATGAAAGTGAATTATTTTTGAAAACTAATTTGTCTGTGAAATGTTGCTTCAATACATAATTTTGGTCGATGGAAAGGTGCGCCGAAAAGATAGAAATAACAAACAGTGTAGCTCCTTAGGCATTACCACGGTGATGCCAAAATTGAAAAACTTTAAAAAAAAAATTAAATTAAAAGATGAACTAGCGTCGTCCCCAAAAATTGTGGAAAAATGTACACCAGTTTCTTTGCTATTGCTAGGGAAAGATACAGAATATTATTAGCAGAGTGGCAATGGTTAAAGGTTTTATGCATAAATTCACATCGGCCAAAGTTCTGCATTGAAGCAAGCCTACTTTGTAGCACTGTATGACAAAAGGAAATCGAAAAGCACGGGTTCTGTGAAGCTAATTGTATATTGGTGTCAGCACCTGGCGTGTCTCATTTCTCAAGATGTGACATTATCTCAATGTTTGATCCATAATAAAAATGCCAAGAAAGTACTTTTTATTATTATTATTATTATTATTATTATTATTATTAATCGTCAAAACATACCTTCAGCTACCGTTCTGATAACATGATCCCTACCATCAAACTTAGGCTCAAAGAGGGATGTCAAACTCAAATCAATCGAAATGAATACATGCTCAGATGTCAACATCTTCATCTCACCAGCCAGCAAGAGAACCGTTCTAACATCATCACTATATGCGCAAATGACAAACACTGTGGGAAAAAATCAAAATGCGAAAGTTGCATTATTTTTTATACACAGAAACTGTGTTTTAAAACGAACATCACAAAGACCGTCATAACACCTTTCAGATGACCTGAAGCTAATTCAATGAGGTAGTAGTATCGAAGTTCCATTCCATTATCAGACACATGAGGCACATTTCGAGTGTTTGGACTACTACTACAACAACAACAACAACAACAACAACAACAACAACAACAACAACAACTACTACTACTACTACTACTACTACTACTACTACTACTACTCCTGGTGTAGCGCGGATCGGCCGGACGGGTACGGACTGTCCCAACTTGGCTGGGTACGGGACGACCGTTCCGGGTATGTTCCAAGCACGCCCCACTGAGTAGGATAGTACGCGTGTATAAAGCCATATTAGAGAGGTTTTCTGTAAAGTCCGTAAGATCATGTAGCGCACATGCACGCACGCCAGAGCTTCCCTGTCAACGTTGGGAGAGAATGCATACTAAAGTTTACCGGGTTGGTGCATGTAATCCCTTTAAATTTAACTGTTCTCGTGGTTCTCAGGGTCGGAATGAGACGAGGATTCCAAAACTGTTTACCGTTTTAAAGTCGGATCAGAAATGGCCGAGTTATCATAATTTATCAAATTATTTTCAAAATATTACTGGGACATCGTAAAAACGCGTGTATGTACTAAATGAATGGGGAAGATGCCTATCACGTGATACCATCCTCACCATTTCTATCTGCACACTGATTGGGTACAGAACGCCGGCTGATTGGCTGGGCATCCTGCCCCTGACGTCAAGAGTAGTATAAAAGGAGTGAAAAATCAAGACTCGAGACCAAACTTTGGCGAGAGAGAACAAGTGGGAGTAACTGCTTACTGACTGTGGCTCCACATTTGCTGCATCAGTGCCTCTCGGATTTCAGTTCTTAGTCTCTGGCCCGCAACCGGAGCATCCGCATCTAAGTTTTTGTAAGGCCTCTGATGCCCATCTGAGGGCAACTAATTGAATAGAAGAAGAGTCCCGTACTACAAACAATTCAGAGGAGCCTTCCTGCGGATGGGCCTCGTGGCCCGATGTCATTTCTCCAGTATGTAGAATGAGTGGTGAATCTTGGTGGACAACTCGTCAGATCATCCGAACCATGCAAAAGTGGCGATCAAACTTCCGTGCAGCATGTCGTATGTTAATTAACTTTTAGGCCGTAGTCTGGTGGGACCCTGCCTGGTATGCCTCAAGAGCTATGTGGTGTACCATGTACAGTGTGCCCAGGAATGTACATGCATTGTTTAATAATAAATTACAACTGTAGCCCTTCATGTTATGGGCAACTTTCAAACTTCCGTTACCGGACGGACATTTATAACATTCAACTTAATTATCTGTATTAGCTATTATGACTCTCTAGTAGACATCTGACTACAGTCATTCTTCTTCACCGTCTTTGAGAGTGAGCCGCATAAACAGTTCGCCTGCGGAGATTTCCCAGCAACTTCAGAATCGTGCCATCTCGCGTTCCTCATCTGTAACGCAGCATCTACAGAGATTTATGAAATTTCCCCATACCGATGACTAATAGGTACTCAGTTAGCTATTGTATTCAATCATTTCTTTACCGGTACTGATGACTGATAGGTACCGACCAGTCGTCTGAGAGCACATTTTATAATTTATATCTTTTACTGTATATATTATCCATATTTTTGTGGTTATGACTATCAAGCACCGCCAGGTCCTAAGACCTGGTTTATTCTCAATACTGTGATAGTTGTTTATATATGGCAGCAGCCATCCTAGTTACTTGTTTTGTTTATGTTATATAAAATACTAGATCTGCAGTACGCTAGGCTATACTATACATCCAGAAAAATCCGCATCACCTTTCGCCCAGCATCAATTTTACACTGCGGTCACTGTTCATGTTCTCATTGTGTCAACCTGACATGTGCTCGACTAAACCTGGCTATTTTAGCTCGATAGGATAGGTTTAAAATTAGTTAGGGCCAACAACTCCATAGGAGACATTTGCGTAAACCTCTTTTCCGGATGTAGCGGATATGTAACACCACACAATGGCTAGATTGTGTAACATTGGCCAGACCCCTTAGGGCCTCTTATTATATTGAGTGATTGTCTCATCTACGCCCCTCCAGCCGCAAGGCTTATTAATTGTCTGGAATTCCCATCGCCACGTTGGCATGGTCCGACTTGGAAAACTATTGGGTTTTCCAAGCGGTGAAGACCAAAGTGTCGATTTCGCATACACCTCCTCTGTATCTTCAGATACAAGTTAGCATAAATAGCCCCGCCAAAGTAGGAAGCACTGCGAAAAGATATTATTTTTAGCCAACCAGCAGTGCATCTCTGGGAATCCTGGAACTTAACCCTAATGACACGCGCACTTTAGCTCCCCAGAGCCGGATCTCAAAATGATCTGCCTCCGACACACCGGGTGACGGATGGGACGCAGATCTCTATCTAGCTCCGTACAGTGTCTGGGTGCGGTCTTGGAACCCACCACGCCCTTACGGGAAGGTCACTAGAGATGGATATCTGCATCTTACTCCCCACCATAACCTTTTATGTGCTTTTCAAATTGCTTGTGTAATATTGACTTGTCCTAGTGATGTTATATATGGTTACAGTGTGGTATGTAACCGGATCGTTATATGATTTTGAAACTGCCACTCCGTAACATGTCCGCTCGCTGCCTTTCTGAGGGAGATGCTCCAGAAGGTGACCTTAGGGGAAACTGAGCATCTTTAACAGTCCGGCTCATGTGTCAAAAGATAGGTAGAAATTCCTGCCACTTGCAGCCAAAGCTAGTATGTAAATCTAACATGTAACCGGTAGTTTAAGATTTAGCAAAAGGACCGCATACATAAAAGCAGCAACTACCAACACAGTATCTTGGACTTACATAAGATGACAGTATTGAATTCTATGGAAATCATCCACCCCATCTTCACGTAAAACAGCGTGCATCACATTAATTATAATTTCACTAAGTTGACGCACACTGCCTTTTTTGCCAGCTCTCTTCCTCTACGTCGGTGTTGAAGGCATTTTCCTGTGATGGAGGCCCACGTGAGGCACTTTCCTCTCGCAACAATACTATTTTTGTTAGGGGTATAGTGGTTTATGTTAAACTATACAAGTGACTTCGTTAGGATGCTCCCTTGCAGGGATACCTCACGGATATATACGGATCGGTGAGGTACCTCTGACGAATCCACGTTAAGAAGACACCAACTTAGTTCTATGTACTGTATATTTTCTATCTTGTGCCAACAAACGAGTACCATTGTTTGTGTAGTATATATTTTTCTTAATTATTATGTCTAGGCTCCTAAATTGAGTTATGGACCATCATACCGGTGACACTAATAGTTGGAATGAGACAGCGAGGTTCAATCTTGACGGCAATGTGCGCACGGTTCGACTGGAACATTATTGTTCCACCTGCTTTAGAAGTCCGTCTTTGTACTTTTCGGAGATTCACGATATGGGATCCATAACCCTGAGAACGCCTTTAAAAAGGCTTGCAAACCCCCAGAAAAAAACCTGGTGAACTAGTAATCCTAATTAATATTACACCAAAACAAAGGATAAATAATGAGCATTAATACAATCTATAAATACATATGGCTTAAAAAGTATAGATAGAAAACAATAGGCTGATAAAGCTCCGATAGCAAAACAAAGGCATTACTATTCAACCCACGTGTAGTAGTAGACCCGTGTGGCGAATGCAACTATCCAACAAATGAAAAGTGCCTCGTCAATCAATGACAAATAAGTCAATCATTGACGCCAGTGGGCTGATTCTTTAAAGATCAGTGGACATAGTAGCATTTGGGTAGTATAATACATATAGTCGGCAGAAAAATTACAGAAAAATAGATGGCGCTCTTGTTTACATTTTCAATTTACTTTATTGTAAAGTTTTGTAAATTACCATTCAATCCATGTGTGGTAGTACGCCCGTGTGGCGAGTGCAACTATTCAACAAATGAAAAGTGACTCGTCAATTAATGACAAATAATTAAATCATTGACGCCAGTGGGCTGATTCTTTAAAGATCAGCGGGCGTAGTAGCATTTGGATAGCATAACATATATAGTCAGCAGGAAAATTACAGAAAAATAGATGGAAATTGATGGCGCTCTTGTTTACATTTTTGATTTACTTTGTTGTAAGGTTTTGTAAATTACCCGGGAACAAATAACCCTATAAAACCCTGTGCAAGTTTCTAAAATTACCCGGGACGATTTTATAATTCAATGGCAACGTATTTTATCGATTGATTATTAAATTACCCCAGTCTGTTTATTTGTTAACATGAATTATTAAACATAACAATATCAAAGTGCAGACTAAGCTGAATTACAGGACACAGATTAATTAAAAGACACAAATAAATCAGCTGTAGTAATTAAATGATTTAAGCTAGTGCAGGCTCATTTATTTTTACACTTCCCAACTCTATTGAATCGATGTTTGTTTTGCACCATATGTCCTTGAATACTTTTTCTTTACCATGCTGCTTTAATCTAAAATATTCGCCAGCAATATGATTCAGCAGCAATGAACGAAATATTGCCTTTATTGCTCAATTGTGATTGCCCATAGATGCATTTTTCGTCTGTGCACACCGATGTTCCCAAATGGCCCAAACACCTATGGATAGCATTGTTATTAAAATAGTCCTTTCAGACTTTATGATATTTACACCGCTTGATCCAAATTCTTTAAATAAGTCTACATGCGTTTCTAGAACAATGGGCGTCGCTCCAAATTGTGCCAAGATTTGGCTGATATAGTCCCAAAATTGTGACGATATTGGACGTTCCGCAAATAAATGCTCGATTGTTTCCTCGTCTGTTTGACATAAGTAACACCTATCAGAAGTCGTAATATTGCACTGTATCTCAAGTGTCCCACCCATAGCCGTCGATGTAGTAATCGCCACAATAAATCACGAGCCATATTTGGTATGTATGGATTTTCCATACATTTTTCCAACTGGATGGTTTATAGCTTGAGTCATCCCATCTCTTAATTGCTATGGGAGGTGTTACATGTTTTCGTCTCATGATGTGGAACCATTCCTTGGATCTTATCGTGTATTTTAACATCTCATCATCAAGAACTAATGCAGGTTGTGGAGTCAAACTATTATTATTTACATTTGGCAGACGAAACCATTCAATTGGTACAGCATGTTTTATTTTATTTAGCAACCGCTGGCCATCTATATGCCACATATCAATCTACGTGTTTGAGGGTGTATCATATCAGATAAATGTTGAATGCCATATTTTGCAAAGGACGGTAGACAAAGTACTGCATTGTTATAACATATATTACTATTGCCCCACAATTGCTGTTCTAGTACTTCCTTCCAGCACGTAGGTGGAGGCATGTATCTGTCAAATATTTCTAACTCCTTAACTTGATCTTTAAACACATCTGGTATCATTTGGCTATTCGGAGGTGGCTTCTTTGAGGTAAAAACATGCTCCGCCAGAAATGGTTCTACAATTAGCTCCATGCACACGTATCATCTGATGTAATAAGATCATTCACAAATTTTAACCTTAAAGAAACACATTTCACTTTAATATCAATTAAATCAAGTCCTCCTTCTGTCTTAGCATTATGGAGAACACGATGGAAACTAAATGATTCTTTTCTTCCCATATGAATGACAATATCAACTCATTAACCTCATTTTCTACATGTTTTGGCATGAGTACAACCGATGCTGTATACCATAGCCCAGATAATACCAAGTTGTTGACAACAAACACTCTACCAAAAATTGAAAGACACCGATGCTTCCAATTTGTTAATATTCTATTAAGCTTAGATACTTGTTGATTCCAATTTTGTGTTGTATTTGGTTTCCTGCTAAAATAGATGCCTAAAATCTTAATGGTATCATTAGACCAATTGATTTCAAGTGGCTGGTCATTCCGGTTTTTCCCTGGTCCCAAAAATAATCCTTTGGATTTTCCTTTATTGATTTTCAAACCAGATGCATTTTGGAACTTTTCTAGTACGTGGTTTAAAATTGCAAAATCATTGTTTGAACTAGCAAACACAGTTGTGTCATCAGCATATTGTGACAGTTTAAGTGGTCTTTCCATGCCATGAATACATATGCCTTGAAAGATATTATTTTGCCTCAATGCTATGCCAAAAGATTCCATCACAATAACAAATAATACTGGCGATAGGGAACACCCCTGTCTAACACGACGTTCTAAGACACTTTCTTTGGATAACTCTTGATATCCGTATATAAAATCTTAACCTATTAAAAAAAGTTTGAGCCTAACCCAAACGATTGCAAAGAATTAAAAAGAAAATCCCATTCCACACGGTCAAATGCCTTTTCGTTGTCCAAGGCAATCACAGCTGAAGGGATGCTATCCTTCTCCACCAATTGTATAAGGTCTCTTATTAACATGGTATTGGTTAAAATTGTCCTCCTAGGTACAGCACATGTCTGCTCTGTTCCAATGATTTCTCCTAAAACACTACCTAGTTTCAATGTTAGAGCTCTGGATTTATTTTGTAGTCTACACATAGTAGAGAAATTGGTCTGTAATTCTGAATTAGATGTCTCTCATTTCGTTTATATATTAGCCTTACGTATGCCCTAGCCATAGTTGGTGGTAAATGGCCTTTCTAAAAGATTTCAGTGGCCAATTCTTCCATTATTGGCCCTACAAGGTGTCAAAACATTTGGTAAAATTCAATTGGAAGGCCATCACACCCCGGTGATTTTTCTAGTTTCATACCGTTAAGGGTTTTAGTTAAATCTTCTAGTGTTAAGGGTTGATCACAAAATTCACTGCCTGTTTCTGACACCTTTTAGTCTATATTTGCTAACAAATCCAATTTTTCATCTTCATCAATTCCCTCTGACTTGTACAATGACTCATAGTAATTGCATACAATAGTCCTCATTTCATTGTTCGTAAAGATGGTTGAACAATCCGCCATGTTTAATGAGCACATCACCTTATCTATTGCCCATGCTTTTCTAATGTGCAAACATATTGGGTTGGCTTTTCCCCTTGTGCGTGCATCTGGGCTCTTGCTCTAATTTTTGCACCCTCAAATTCATATTGTTCTATAGCTCTTATTTTACTTTTAATTTTAACCAGTGATTCATAATAATTATCTTCACCATTATTTACTTTAGCATTGATTTTCATCAGTGATCGATGAAGTGTTTTCTTGTGTTTGCGTATTTCCCGTGCTTTTCTAATAGCATACTTTCGGGAAACATAATTTAAATCCAGTTTTCCATCCTCCCACCATTGCAATGTGCTCTTATATGATGCTTTCCTATTAATTCAATATTGCCAACAACTCTCCATATTATTCTTATAAAATTCTTGTCCCAACAGTGTTGTGTTTAATTTCCAAAACCCAACCCCATTTGTTACCCAATCAGCATTGGCAAAGGTTACACAAACCATGTTCTGATCTGAGAATGCGACTGGCTTAATATTAACATCTCTCCAGTACCCAGTCAACAAACTATTCACATAAATTCTGTCGATCCTTGAACCAACTTTACCATCTGCCGAAAACCATGTAAGATCTTTACCATGAGGTTTTGATATTCTATAGGTGTCAACTAAATTTTCATTATCACATATTTATTTTAAGAGTCTATGTGATGTATCAGTATAAGTTGAAGTTGCATTCCTGTCATTTTCTTTGTCTATGACACAATTAAAGTCACCATCCATTACTAAGTTTTCAGTGATGTTATCTAGTGCTGTTGTAGACATATCATTAACAAAATTTCGACGTAGTTGATGAGATGCAGGTGCATATATACACAGCAACGTGAAACGTGTTTGTTGTATATCTAACGTGACTCTCACCCAGCGACCATTTGCACCTGATACTGAAGAGATTATATTTACATAGGCTGAACAATGAGGGAGTATAGCAATTGCTACGCCTGCACTATTATCTTTAGATAACGAATAGAATATTTTGGATCCAGAAATCTTTTCTAAATTATCGTATGATTCTGACTTCTGAATTTTTGTTTCCTGTATCAAAGCAATGTCAATCTGCTCATTTTTCAGAGTCTCTAGTAAATGACGTTGCTTTATGTCACTATTTAAGCCTCTACAATTTAGTGTGCAAATTAGCATAAAAAGTAATAAAATGATGTGTATAACCGCCATTATTAAGCTAACTAGATTTTGATTTTTTCGACCCTCTCTTAGACCATTTAGCTATTTTACTCGCAAACGCTGCACTACTTAGCTCAACTTTTTTAATATATCTGAATCATGACGCAGATGCCTATATTTAACCCATTTTCCCGTCACATATGGAACTAACACCTCCTCTGCCTCTGACCTGTACACGACCATTTTATCGGGTGATTTAGAACTCTGTGTTTGAATGGATATAGCGGATTCAGCGACTGACATATTATCGTCTTCTATATCACTTTCCTCTATTTCTGATTCAGAACTATCTCAATCTTTCTGTCGCTTTGTTCCACTCAATCGATCCGAGACACCAATTACTTTCTCTATATTATTTAAATCATCTAGATTGAGTGTACTCAGTGGAAAATCAAAGTTAGTTTCGGTATCTTGCGACCTGAATTTTACTTGTCCTAAATTAAAACTCTCTTCCAGAGGGTATTGATCATCATCTTCAACTTGGGTGGAATTAGCCTCTCTGACATCAGACTTGGATTGAATTGTTACTGGAGTAACTTCTATTTCATCACCTGCAACTACAGCGATTGGATTCTTAGTTTTTTCACCATGCTTCTCATTAACATGGGTTTCAGCTACAATCTCAGCAACTACTGGTTCGATGACATTTTCTTTAGCAACGCGCTTCCCATTAACATGGATTTCAGCTACAATCTCAGCAACTACCGGTTCCATGACATTCTCCTTAGAGACAATTTGCTCTGCACTTTTATCAGCACCCTTTTTGACATATTTGTTCTGCGGGCATCGCCACTTAAAATGATCAGATGATCCACAAACTAGACATTTGTTTTTGTTAGGGCAATCTGTTGCAAGATGTTCTGTGCTTAAGCAGATTCTACACTCTTTGCTTTGCCCCCTGTACCATAATGGCAAGATAAATCGACCATCTATCATGACCTTACTTGGGAGAAGTTGTTCTACCTTTCGAACCAAATTCTTCTGATGCCATTTTCTAAGGTTTGATCAAATTGATGGTTCTCGTGTTCTACTTTGTCCACTTTGCCATACTTGATCAATTCATTGATAACCCATTCATCTTGTATCTCTAATGGAATCTTCATCTTGACTAATAGACGCTCAGAATCTATTTCCTCCACATTACACACGTCACCCTTCAAGACAAGGACCTCGTCGAGCAACCTTTCCTTCACACTTTCATTAACTACGGTGACATTCCATACAGATTTGGAAACGTTAATGAGACCGTGAATGACCTGTGGCCCTGCCCCAACTCCATCCTTCAACCCATGATACACCTCAATTGCCGAAACACCCCAAGCCTTTGTCGTGATTTTAAGACTCAGAGTACGCTTATAGGAGGTTGCCATGGTGTTTTAATAAAAGAGGAAACGCATACTACTACAATATATACGGGGTAATACAAATATATAATACCAAGACGTCAGGGAAAGAGCTAAACACTAAATAAATGGTGTCCCCTTTTGAAACCCTGACATCTACCAACAAATATACGAATAGATAGTACAGTCCTATATGTGTTAGTTTGAACCACTTTCTAAGTGGTTCACTAACACCTAACCGATTAAAGTGGTTTCCTAATGCATACTAACATATTACAGTCATATATTTGTTAGTCTGTTCGAGTTGACCGGGGACAGCCAATTGACTATAAAGATTTATATAATCAAAGTACTAGGCTTGCGCTTACAAAAGACAAAGGAATAAAATCAACTCACTCAAGCGATCTTGCCAAAATATAATGCGCTAGCCAACGAACTATAGAAATAGCATACTGGAGCGGGAGAAAAGTATTACATTGACCACAGTAAGAGGAGACCTATTAAATGGCTGAAACCGCCAGGAAAGCGGTGGGCCTTTAAAAAATGGAGACACAAAATGCGATCCAACCAAGACAAGAATTTACAAATTAAACATAAAGTTTGTAAGGAAATACTAATACGAAATATATGTATAACATGTATCTACAAAATCGCGCTAGAAACTAGCAAATTCGGGCAGCAATTGCAGAGCTAAATAAACGCTTGCGCTCGCTACTACTACTACTACTACTACTACTACTACTACTACTACTACTACTACTACTACTACTACTACTACTACTACTAATACTGCTGCTGCTGCTGCTGGTGCTGCAACTGCTGCTGCTGCTGTTGCTGCTGCTGCTACTACTACTACTACCACCACCATCACTGCTGCCGCCGTTTTCCGCCAATGCCACTAAGACCATCAGCTGTTGATGCCAACGGCACCCAGTCAAACAGTTTATGGAAATCTAGGTTCAGGGAGTGCAAGGAGTAGCTAGCAATGGGTGTGTTATGGCTAAAACTGGATTAACCATTTGACCAGGCCAGAGAATCCATCAAGCGGCATATGTTGTGTGTCGGGTTATTGTCGTTGTTGCTGTTGTTATTGTTGTTATTATTGCTGTTGTTGGTTTTTAATGGTGTTTTTGTTGTTGTTGTTGTTGTTGTTTGTTGTTGGAGTGTTGCTGCTGTTGTTGTTGTTCTCATTGCTGCTGCTGCTGCTGCTGCTGCTGCTGCTGCTGCTGCTGCTGCTGCTGCTGTGTCCTTATTCTAAGTACGGATACGTTCATACTCATGGGAGCGCTCGGCATTCAAACAGAGTGAGAGATACCTACTCGTTGAAAAGTTAAACCTGGAGTGATTACAACCCCCAACCCCACCCCAGCCATCCAAACCCCACTGGCCACCCCCGTCCCACTGGGCTTGGATTGAGCTATCCATTGCCTCTTCATCCAGGAACAAACGTGTTCGTGCGTGTTATAGCTCCTCTACATTCCATTCCATCTGGTCACCCATCCCCACACCTGTGCTTGGATTGACTTGACCATGTCTCTTCATCCAGGAAGAATAGATCTATGGACTAACTGAGTAATCGATTAACTGCATATGTATTTTAAGGCAATTTGCGCTTAGGTCCGATCTTCATTTAGGAACAACAGATTCATCCCTTCCGCTTGTCTCTTCGTTCAAGAACAAATATGTCTGAACAGTTTATAACTGAGCAACATTCCAGACAACTCGTTCTCTTAAACCACACTCCTCTGTGTTTAGATTGACCTTGCCATTGGCTCTTAATTCCAGTACAGACATGTCTGAGCATGTTATAACACATCTACATTCCGATCCACCGATCCACCGAGCCATCCGAGCCGCCACTCGCGGGTTAGAATTCTTTGGTCCCAGAATTCTTTCTTTAGCGAATAGTTTAGTTAATAACCTGACTTCTGTGTAATCGAATAACACGTCACATGCCCATATGCACGTATGTACCCCGTACATGGTGGACCGCATGTATGCACGAATGCTTGCACGCCCATGCGCAACCTATGATGTCATAATCAATTATGGCACATGCAGCCTGACGTTAGAATCATAATTGAGTGAGAAATACTTCATCAAGAACCTTACTAGACCATCAGTTGTACAAATTGTTTGTTTTACCATTTAATAAACATTCTATTAAATACTTAGAAACTAATTTAACTGGGCGCTGTTGCTGCCATGGCACACACGTCCTCGCGTGCAATCACACTGTACATGTTGTCCTAAATTTGAGTTAAAATAGGGGTCTTTTTGGGATACGTCTCTGGATACCCGCATGCATGTATGAATGCCCGAATGTTTGCACACACACACACATGCACGCCCGCCCACACGCACGCACGCACGCAGGCACGCAGGCACGCAGGCACGCAGGCACGCAGGCACGCAGGCACGCACGCACGCACGCACACACACACACACACACACACACACACACACACACACACACACACACATACGCATGCAGGCCGACTATGATAGCATATAACTGACGTCACAATCCTAGTTGAAAGAGATATACTGCTTCATGAACCTGTATTAGGCCATCAATTGTACAAATTGAATGTTTTTCTATTTAATCAACATTCTGTTGAATATATTGAAACTAATTAAACTAGGCGCAGTTGCTGCCATGACACACAAGCACACCCTTGTGAGCAAGTAACCACTACGTTATGTTAAAATCTGTGTCAACATAGGGTTTAGTAGGTGTTGAGATACATCTCTGGTACCCATATGCACATGCGCATGCACGCACATCTGCACACATACATGCATGCATGCATGCACACACGTCTCATGGTCGTGTGCATGCGCATACTTCCGACCATATGTCCTATGGATTTACTATGAGTCATAGTCTCAGAACAGCCACTTGTAGCACATGTTAATATATTGACATGTCTGCATTCCACCCACTCATCTTCACGACCCCATCACCACCCTGCTGTGTTTAGATTGACCTGTCCATTGTCTCTTCAGACAGTAATGATAGATCTATGTACTATCTTGATTAACTATGAATTAATTGTTAAGACTTTTAGTGCTTAGATGGAAGTCATCCCTTCCTATTGTCTCGTCATTCAGAAACAAACATGGCTGAACATGTTATGACCCATCTTCATTCTGCACCACCCATCCTCCCGACTCCACACACATGGGGCTGGATTGACCTTCCCATTGTCTTTTCATCCAGTAACAGTAGATCTATGTAATGAAGAATTGCTTAACTACATATGGCTTTAATGTTAACGTTTTAGCAAGTATGTGTGATATTCGTCAGGAAACAATAGATCTACAAACAAAACTCCGACCTGACTATTGTCTCTTTATCCAGGGAACAATATATCTGTGTACCCACCCTCCAAAAACCCCATCCATGTCATGAGTCCCTACACCTGTCAAACATTAGCACACATTAATATATCTAAATATCGACCAATCAGTGTTTTAGCGGTGGGGCGAGGGGGGGGTGTGTGCGTGGACTAATTCAAATTTGATGACTGCACCATGGCATGTGACATGCTCTTGATCAATCAGATTTGCAGCCAGAGTGCCACACTTCTACTCATGTGCCAGTTATAAATTTGTCAGATAAACAAGGCATTTGGCCTGTATAACATTTCTTGATATGGACAGATGTATAATATTCAACGAGATATTTTCATCGGTTAGAAAACGCGTAAGAAATATTTCCATTGGTTAGACAACGCGTAATAATCCAGCATGCCCGTAACACCGCAAATATTCATTAGCGACGACGACAGGGAATCTGTAAACACGACGGGATACGTTATGTTGTTGAGTAAAATTTGTATATAGGACCGACTTATGAAATCCGGTTGCAAATTGTGATGATTTAGACGCTGAAATGTTAAAAGTTGAATCAAAAGTACTTTCAAGTCCGAATAACGATGTTTTGTTTGACATTATATGTTGTGGCGGGTTGGTCAGCACGCTTAGCAAGTGACGCGTCGCAGCAACGAAAACGAACAGAGAATCAAACAGGTTTCAGGGACCGAATTTATTATAAAATTTGTCAAAATATGATAAATAGCATTGCCAAACTCGGTCCCATTTCATATTACTACTATCAACCTCGTCTAAAAATGATCATATTGCAATCGCTAATTCTCATACAATGTGATAAATTTCGACTAGGTTGGTGTCTGTCTGTCTGTCTGTCTTAACACTGAAAAAACCTCATTGGCACAGGAATTTAGATTTACTTAGAGTGACCCCCTTGCGAGTCTGTCTGTCTGTCTGTCTTTACATTGAAAAAAACGCATTGGCACAGGAATTTAATTAAAAATTTCTTTGCCTAAATTTGTCCTATCGAGACCAAGTTTAGATTTACTTAGAGTGGTTCCCCCCTTGAGATGAGTTGGGGTAAAGTGAATTAATCAGTAGGTCGCTTTAACAGGTAAAGGCTGGGATTGATCCTACATTATAGAGAAATCACACACACGAATGCACACACATACACATACACATACACATACACATACGCACGTACATACGCACGCACGCACGCACGCATGCATGCACGAACGGACGCACGAATGCATGCACGCACACACCAAGGCACTAATGTACTCACGAATTAATACACCCACAGCCACATACACACGCACACATACACCCACGCAAGTATAGATGCACACACGTACGGATGTACGAGCACACACCCACACACATACACACATACGGACAAACGCCCGGACGCACGAACAAACGAACGTATGCACGAACGAACGAACGAACGAACGAACGAACGAACGAACGAGCGAACGAACGAACGAACGAACGAACGAACGAACGAACGAACGAACGAACGAACGAACGAACACACGCACGCACACATACACACATACACACACGCACGCACACACTTTTGCAGACACATAATTAAAAGATGTCCTACGGATATGATTTCATGTTGCCCCACCATTGATTTTGGTTGGGATTAGATTTATTTAAGAATAGGTAGGGAGGGATGAAACCTTGTCATTGTTATCAGGAACTATAAGGTCTAACTTTGATCTTACTAGCAAATCTTTCAGGTTTGGATTTCTATTGTAAGCTATTACTGGTCGTGCTTTGATCGGTTCCTTTAATTTAGATTGCAACTGTGAATATTCGTCTTTCATGGTTTTCGCTAATTCAACATTACGTCTATTGTATATGAGTTGAAATGGGATAATTTTGTTCTTTTGTGATTTTCCCGAATCTACATTTATTCCAAATGGTGCTTTTGTTTGGAGTGTTCTAATCCAATGGCCCTCTCGGATTTTGCGAAACGAACTCGTTTCTTCCTCACTATCGAAGGTCGGAATCTGTTCTATTGGCATGATTTCAAAATGATGTTCAACTGAATGATCAGGAAGTTGGAAATGTTGAGCAATTGGCGTATCTGCTGAGGTGTTAATATCAGAAACGTGGTGTCTAGCACGCACTCTAAATGCATTTTTTGTTTCATCAACATACTGTTTCTGGCAAAGGGCACAATTGATCAAATAGACTACATTCTCAGAATCACAATGCATATTAGTTCGGATATGATATTCATTTTTAGTTTGAAAGCTCAGGAATGTTTGTTGGTTTACAATATAGTTGTTTACTTTGCATCTATTTTTGTCGCATTTAGAAACTGATCCATCACACATGATTGGTTTATTGTGTTTAATTTGGACAGGTTCAAACTCGGGTCTGCTATGAGGTTTTAGATTTTCAAACTCATTGATGGTGTCTGCTTTAATTTTTCGAAGAAAACGGGCTGAATAGCCTCGTGCTTTCAAAGCATCAAACAGAGTAGAGCATGCACTATTCAGATTTTGCCTGTTGCTAGAGTTTCGAAAAAATCTTATGATTTGCGATTTGATCAAACCTTTAAATGTGTGTGGAGGATGAAATGATTTTTTGTGAAGCAGCTGATGTGAGTCTGTTGGCTTAAAGAATACTTTATATTCTAATTTTCCAGAGGAATCAAATTGAGGACCCTTATAGATCGTGACATCTAAAAGGTCAACCACTGTTCCACTAATAGTAGCTTTTAGCTTGATGTTTGAATCTTGGTTATTTAAAATGCGAAAAAATTCCCAAAAGTCTTCTTCTGAATGTTGCCAAACTATGAAGATGTCATCTAGATATCTGAGGTAAAGAAGAGGCATTTTGGTTGATTTGTTCAGTGCCTCCTCTTCCCACTCCGCAACATAAATCGTGGCAAAATTTGGGCTGAATCGTTTACCCATTGCGCATCCACAGATTTGAAGGTAATTTTCACCATTAAATTGGAAATCGTTTCCTTTAAGACTTAGCTCTAATAATTTTAGAATTTCCGTGTCTGGTCGATCTGGATCAGGAAATTTGACAAAAGAATTCTTAATAGCATTGACTCCAGCATCAATATCTATATTGGTATACATAGCATCTATGTCTAATGTGACTAAATATGCACCTTTCGGAACTGACAATTTGGATAACTTTGAAAGAAAGTGTTCTGTGTTCTTGAGAAAGCTCTTGTGTCTATTAGCAATGGGCTTTAAATAGTAATCAATATATTCTGAAATGCCATAAGACTCACTGCCACAGTCTGAAATGATGGGTCGTCCAGGTGGTGTCAATGGATCTAACCAGTTGCTGATAGGTTTATGGATTTTAGGCAAGATATAAAATGTCCGATTTTGTGGATTATTCTCACCTAGCAGATACTTTAGCTGTTTCTTATCGATGTACTTATCTGTATGCAATGAATTAAGTATTTCAATGAAATTTTGTCGGTTTTGAGGCCAAATTAAATTATCAAGTTTTCTGTAATGCCTGGTGTTAGTTAACTGCCTTTCGGCCTCGCGGATGTAGTTTTCTCTAGACATAATCACAGTTGCAGAACCTTTATCGGCTGGTTTTATAATAATATTTTGATTTCTACGTAATTTGTTGATAGCCTGTCGTTCAAGAAATGAAAGGTTTTGCTTATTGTTTTTAACTGGCAATGATCTGGCTATACCAGCAACCGTTTTTATGGTTGCTTTAATATTGTCATCAACTAGCCTATCTGGAGGATCCCAACCGGATTTTCCAGTGAATGGTTTTGACTCTCCATTTAAATTTCGAAAATGATGGGCTATTTTTACTGAATGACCAAAATTAGCTGCTTCAATAAGACCTGTGTCTAAAAGCAAATCTAATCCTGTTTTTGGTTTTGGAGTTGGTACAAAAGTAAGACCACGATCGAGAATTGATTTTTCAGATGGTGAGAGATCATAGTCAGCTGCTAAATTGACAAGGTTTGTTCCTAATCCTATGTTAGGGGAGCTATTGCCTTGACCCACATTTAGTTTAAACCAAGTACCGTCAACCAATGGTTATAAATACAATTAGCTGTTTCTTTCGTCCAATGGATTCTATCCTTCTCAACATGAAAATTGGCATCAGAAATTTTAGGGATGACCTTATCAACGTGGCAGTTGGACCTTGCTGATTCGTTGATACGCTTGAGACAGTACCTTTGCCTGTCTGACAAGCTATCAGAGAAGTTAATCTCAGCAAAGTGCAACTCCGCATTAGGGAAGGTGTTTTTAAATTCACGAGCCATGAACCGTAAATGGCTTGAGGCTTTGGTTGGATGCTCATTTTTGGAGTTGATGCCAATATTCAAGATGATCTTCTCCGGGCTAGGGCCATCCTGGTGTCGCATAGCCATTGTTCTGAAATGTGATAATGCGGCACCAGGATAGCACTCAACCTGGATGTCAGGATGGTCAATTCGGGCTAGATTAGAGGACCCTATCATCAGAATCTTCTTGGTGATTCTGGGGATCCTCCACAGGCCCTTGCTATGCGATTGATGACGGTACTTAGCAAACTTCCTATCGGACAGGTTACTATTATTCTCTATAGGAGGGAGAGGAGGCGGAGACAGAGGAAGAGGAGCAGAAGAAGGTGCATGAGGAGAAGAGAGATGAAGAGTAGGAGGAAGAGCAGGACGCGGGATTGAGAAAGGAGATGCATGAAGAGAAGAAGTTTGAGCAGGAAGAGGAGGAGGCGGGATTGAGAGAGGAGAAGGAGGAAGAGGAGAAGATCGAGTCAGAAGGTGGCGAGGAGAAGATAGTGGAAGAGATGAGGAAGAGTTGCTAGGTGGTAGATTGGGGGAACAGTGAGTAACAACCCGACAACGGCGCACAGGAGGAGAATTTGTCTTTGGGAGAGCCGGCCATGACTCTGTTACATCATCAACACCAGGTGCTGGTGTTGGTGATGTATACAGATTCGTCCGCTTGGAAGTGGTAGGCGAGGGTGTGAAGGTGGTTGGTGACCGTTGTCGTTTGTTAGTCACTGTTGAATGTGAACCTGAACATGTACTTGGTGTGGCCGCCGGTGTTGGTACTGACATCACTCTATTTTGCTCATCCCTAGCTATTTCTGCCAAAAATTTCCAAAAATTTGTGATTGTCGTTGTGGCCAATTTATTTCCAAAATTTTGCCTGCCCCATTTCAATGCTATGCCTTTGGCTCTGTGTAGATCAAGAATTACATTAGATTCGGCCACTTTTACCTCTGCCTTTAATTTGTCCAATTTGCTTCGATAATGGTTGATTAAATTTTCTAAGCAGCTATGAGCCCAAATTTGGTTTATCATGCTGGTCGATTTCAAAAAGTCGTCATCTCGTAAGGCAGGGCAGAAAAACGAGTTCATCTCCTCCATTTTCATGCTGAGAGATTTTGGGAGAGAGTCTGATGCCAAATGCTCTCGTAAAAGACCATAGTGATGCAAGCATTGCAACACATGGAAGTACATCTTAACCAATCAGTGTTTTAGCGGTGGGGCGAGGGGGGGTGTGCGTGGACTAATTCAAATTTGATGACTGCACCATGGCATGTGACATGCTCTTGATCAATCAGATTTGCAGCCAGAGTGCCACACTTCTACTCATGTGCCAGTTATAAATTTGTCAGATAAACAAGGCATTTGGCCTGTATAACATTTCTTGATATGGACAGATGTATAATATTCAACGAGATATTTTCATCGGTTAGAAAACGCGTAAGAAATATTTCCATTGGTTAGACAACGCGTAATAATCCAGCATGCCCGTAACACCGCAAATATTCATTAGCGACGACGACAGGGAATCTGTAAACACGACGGGATACGTTATGTTGTTGAGTAAAATTTGTATATAGGACCGACTTATGAAATCCGGTTGCAAATTTTGATGATTTAGACGCTGAAATGTTAAAAGTTGAATCAAAAGTACTTTCAAGTCCGAATAACGATGTTTTGTTTGACATTATATGTTGTGGCGGGTTGGTCAGCACGCTTAGCAAGTGACGCGTCGCAGCAACGAAAACGAACAGAGAATCAAACAGGTTTCAGGGACCGAATTTATTATAAAATTTGTCAAAATATGATAAATAGCATTGCCAAACTCGGTCCCATTTCATATTACTATTATCAACCTCGTCTAAAAATGATCATATTGCAATCGCTAATTCTCATACAATGTGATAAATTTCGACTAGGTTGGTGTCTGTCTGTCTGTCTGTCTTAACACTGAAAACACCTCATTGGCACAGGAATTTAGATTTACTTAGAGTGACCCCCTTGCGAGTCTGTCTGTCTGTCTGTCTGTCTGTCTGTCTGTCTGTCTGTCTGTCTGTCTGTCTGTCTGTCTGTCTGTCAGTCTGTCTGTCTGTCTGTCTGTCAGTCTGTCTGTCTGTCTGTCTGTCTGTCTGTCTGTCTGTCTGTCTGTCTGTCTGTCTGTCTGTCTGTCTGTCTGTCTGTCTGTCTGTCTGTCGGTCGGTCGGTCGGTCGGTCGGTCGGTCGGTCGGTCGGTCGGTCTGTCGGTCGCCAGCTTGCGCACCTGCACGACCGACCGACCGCAAACCACCTTGAACCGAAATACATGAAAGACTTGTTTACATTTGAAGAAGATACACATACTCTTAATTTACTGTAAAAAAACGAACAGTCAAGCCTCCAAAAATAAGAACGGGTTATGGGAAGAAAAGTTATTCCAGGGCCGTAGCCTGCATGTGAAGGGGAGGGTGAGGGGGGGGGGTAGTTGCATCCCCATCAGGTTTGCAAAGTGTACTTTTGAAAATACTCATTGCACAGGCTAACCTGGGAGTACAGTATATCTAATTACCTGCTTATTACTTTTTTGGCCTTTATGTCAACTGTGACCACTGGTTATCTAGGTAACTTAGTAGAGCAATGCCAATGAGGAGGGCCTATGTTCAAAATTGTTTCTCTACTCCAATCACTGCACTGTACAGTAGAGTTCATTCTATCATTTCTCCTACGTTTTATGCACATATGACCTATTTAGCAAAGTGTCTTCTTGAGTGTAGCTATTTACTCTGCATATAGCATACTCAATACTCAAGAATACATTTTGTATGAAAGATCTTAATTACATAAAACTCAGGATACCTTAGGCTCCAGTTTCGTCCTTCATTCAGGGCCATCTTTGGGGAAGATATACTTCCTACACATAGTAATGTCAGGTACACTCTTCTAAACGACTATGGATTTCATTGACTCATAGTCAGCTGAAGGTTTTCAATGACTGGATACTCTCATAGGACATTTCGTGCACTTCTGGAGGTAAATATGAACCTTCTCCAGTGTCAAGATTTACCCCCGAAAATTCAGGTGTCCTCTGGGAGTATCCAGACATTCAACATTTCCCCGGGGAAGACCCCCGAAACCCCCTTCAAGGGGTTTCCACCCTGGAATAGGCCCACGCTATGGCCCTGGTATAGGTAAACAGGGACAAATATTTTTATATTTTTCTTTTCTTTGCCCTACTGCCTCCGAGATTCGTTGTCTTCGCGGAATTGGACGACAGCGCCAAGTGATTCACACACAAAAACAACAACAACAACAACAACAACAACAAAAAAACCCAACAACAACAAAACAACAACAACAACAACAACAACAACAACAGCAGTTTTCGATAATCATCCAGGCCATATATACGGCATAGATGGTAAACACTACCTTCAATCATTCATAGGGAAACATTGACGTCACTTAGTTAGAATGTTTGTATGATAACGCCTCTAGGTGTTAATTTACATATGAAATTGGAACAGTGTAATTTTTTCAGTGTAAGTGACCGCCTGCCTACCTGCCTGTCTGCCTGCATGCCTGCCTGTCCGTCCGAGGTATATCTCCGGAGTCCTATGAGGTAAACTCACCGAATTTGCCACATAGATGTATACATTTTATGAGTGGCTAGAAGATTTTTTAGTTGTGGTCTAAAGTGGAAACATCGAGGTCACTGTATCACATATTGTATAGGCGAATACACATTTTCGTCGATAAATCTGCAATGCTAGAAGGTAACATACATACACTCATATTGCGGTTGCTTAGAAAGACCAGTTTGCGTCAGTTAAAAGTTCAAATATCTAGGTCATGGGGTTATTAAGCGCGTCCAGAAATATACATTTTTATCCATAAATCGGGAATGCAAGTAGATAGAATCAACACGGTTGTCACATACATTCATATTGTAAGTGCTTAAAAAGAATTTTAGTTTCTGGTCAATACTCCAAATATTTATGTCACTGGGTCACTACGTGTATCTCAAATACACATTTTAGACATAAATCGGGAACGCGGGAAAGGTATTTAGTCTGGACTCAACCATCGAGGCCACTGGGTCACATATTGTGTACTAGAATACTCATTTTCATTGGTTGCTCAGTAATGCAAGAAGACAGAAATCTGATGACTTTTAGTTCAAAGCATCAGATATCTAGGTCACGCGGTCACGAAATGCATACCGGAATACACATTTCTTGCCATAACTCTGGATTGCAAGATGGTAGAATCACCAGATATTGCACACACCTTCATACTATGAAAGCTTGTGGTTTATTTGAGCTTGTGGTCAATGGATGAACTACATACGTCACGATGGTCACTAATCGCATTCTCAAGACAAGTGCGTTCTAATTACCTTTGGCTTGCCTGGCGGCTTTATCCAGACTAAGATGGTTGCTTGTTGTGTTGATATAATGAGCATATAGTTCCACAACTGTGATGCCAACATCTTCGAGATGATTCTAGAGAAATTTAAGCAGAATTAAGTAGTAGTAGTAGTAGTAGTAGTAGTGGTAGTAGAAGTAGTAGTAGTAGTAGTAGTAGTGGTAGTAGTTGTTGTTGTAGTAGTAGTAGTAGTGGCAGCAGTAGTAGTAGCAGTAACGATAGCAGTAGTAGTAGCAGCAGTAGCAGTAGTAGTAGTAGTAGTAGTAGTAGTAGTAGTAGTAGTAGTAGTAGCAGCAGCAGTAGTAGTGGTAGTGGTAGTAGTAGTAGTAGTGGTAGTAGTAGTAGTAGTAGTAGTAGTAGTAGTAGTAGTAGTAGTAGTAGTAGTAGTGGTAGTAGTAGCAGCAGCAGCAGCAGCAGCAGCAGCAGCAGCAGCAGCAGCCGCAGACGCAGTAGTAGTAGTAGTAGTAGTAGTAGTAGTAGTAGTAGTAGCAGTAGTAGTAGTAGTAGTAGTAGTAGTAGTAGCAGCAGTAGTAGTAGTAGTAGTAGTAGTAGTAGTAGTAGTAGTAGTAGTAGTAGTAGTAGTAGTAGTAGTAGTAGTAGTAGTAGTAGTAGTAGTAGTAGTAGTAGTAGTAGTAGTAGTTAATATTGTTAACGCACTGGCTCAGAATCTTCTATAATTGTAAGATTTCAAAAATTGAGAATAATTTTTTATATCTTAATACCTGAGATTTGTCATTTAGTTGGAGGAAAGCTATATCTCTCTATGTTAACCCTTTAATGGCTAAAGCTGTACAATAAAATCTAAATATTTGTTTATTTATTTCATGTACATTTGGAGGCACTGAGAAGGACATTCCCGCGAATATGCCACTGGAATGGCTGTCTCGGTTCCCGAGCCAGCCATTACAGTGGTAAAAATGTTAAAATACTCCCGGCCGACAAGATCACGACAGGGGGCCGCTTTTGGTTGACTTCGACATGAACGGGTTAATGTTGAATAATTGAAATGGATATTCTGGATAGCTATTTGAGTTTTACTTTTACAAAGATGTCACGTAGATTCGGATTTTTATTAAACGCAATTACTGGAGGCTTGTTAAATGGTTGTTTCAGTTTCTCCCATCTTTCAAGATTTCGGAAATGTTAACGTTTTCCCAATTATAGATCAGAATGAATGGAATTTTGTCACGCTGATCAGATAAGCCTGGGTTCCAATTTATACCCCTTGGCCACTGTGTTCCGAGTTCTTTAAACCAAAACGATCACTCGGCATAATTTCAAGATTAAGCTCTAACCTAATATCAGAAATGAGTCGAGTTGTCCGCCATTTTGTTTCGGCGACATACTGCTTTACATAGTCGCAATCTAGATTACACTGAAGTTGGAATTTTCTTTTGTTCTGAAAGCTCGTGAAAGTATTCTGGTTCGGGAGAAATTTATTTAACTTTTTACATGATTCGCCTACACCTATAATGGGACGATTGTGAGAAATTTTGGTAGGCTGGCGATTTGAAGCATTATCTGGAATGGTTTCCAAGCCGTCTACTGTTTCAGATTTGATTTTGAGCAAGAATCGTGAGGAGTAACCTCGTGGTTTGAATAAGGTAGAGCACGCTTCTTCAGAAGCTTTTCCTATCACTCGAATTCGTGGGAAAACGGATTATTTGCGATTTTACGATTCCTTTAAAAAGTATGCGGCGGATGAAAAGACTTTTTTGTGCAGTAGCTGATGTGAATCTGTTGGTTTGAAATTCACTTTGTAGTCTAAGTAGCCAGTTGTTTCATACTTTAGACCTTTATATACAGCTACATCCAAAAAATCTACGTACATCTCGTCAATATTTGCTTTTAATTTGATATTCGGATCGTGATTGTTCAGAATTTCGAATAATTTGTCAAACTCTGCCTTTGTGTGCTGCCAAATCATGAAAATGTCATCAAGGTACCTGCGATAAATGAGTGTCTGCTTTGTACACTTTTCTAAAGCTTCCTCCTCCCACTCTGCTACTTAAATATTGGCAAAACACGAGCTAAAGCGCTTGCCCATCGCCCAGCCGCGGATTTGTTGGTAAATTTGGCCAACGATTTCAAGCTCAATTGCCTTTAAGCTATGTTCTAATAGAGCTATTACAGCTCTGTTCGACCTGTTTCTATCTGGGTAGTTCGCGAATGCTTTACGAATAGAATGCATACCCTTCTGGATGCCAATGCTTGTATCCATAGCATCGATGTCAAGCGTGACCAGGACGAATTCGGAGGTATCCGGTCTCAGAACATGGGATAAGAAGTGTTCTGTGTTTCTCCAGAAGCTGAGATGTCTATTTGCTATTGGCTGTAGATGATAGTCGATGTATTCACTGATTGTCTATGATTCTGAACCACAATCTGAGATTATAGGTCGCCCTGGTTGTGACATCGGGTCCATCCATGAATCTATTGGTTTATGAATTTTTGGCAAAAGATAGAAAGTCCGTGGTTTTGACTCAAGCTTAGAAAAGGGATACCTATGTTGCTTTTCAGTGATATTCTTACTATCGATCAATTGTTGTAGAATCTCATTAAATTTGCTGCAATTATTTTGCCTAAGTGGTTCGTCTAGTTTCTGGTAACGCTTTGGGTTACTAAGTTGTCGTTGTGCTTTACGTTTATAGTCCTATTTAAGCATTATTACAGTGGCCGATCCTTTATCTGCAGGTTTGATGACAATTTCGCTGTTTTAGACAATTCAATTAGGGTCTGGCGTTCCTCATAAGGCAAATTTGGTTGATCGTTAGGAAATGTGGAATTTTTACATATTGTGTAAAGCGTTCTATGCTTTCACTGATCGCTGGGTCAACGTTTTACGTTTGGTGCCCAGCCAGTTTTTTCAATGAATGGTGGAATGTTACTATTAGAGTCACGAAAGAAGTCTGTTAACTTAATACACTGACGGAATTCAGATGTTTCCATACAGTCATTATCTAAAAGAGCATCCAAAACTGTTTTAGATGTTGTTGTTGGGACAAACGTTATCCCGGAATTAAGCAGTGACTGCTCTGCTTCACCTTTTGGGGAGCCAGTTAGATTGATAATATTACTGCCCAGTCCTGTTTCTGGGCGAATGTTACCTTGGCTAGTTTACATTTTGGAATTTAAGCCAGTCAGAATCCATAAAGTTAGCTGTGTTTTCAGTCCAGTGTATGTTATCCTTAACAACATTAATTTCGGACAGTCTAAGTGCAGGAATGACAGTCACAGAGCTTGATGATTCAGCCATCGAATTGAGGGACTGAATCGCCAACCTCTGGTGAGCTGTCAACCGAGTTGAATAGTTAAGCTTTGCGAAATAAATCGCGGTCTTTGGGAATTTTGACTTGATCGCACTGAAAAGCAGCATTAAGCTATGTCTTGAACGAGAGATGCGCTCATTCATATCATTAATACCGATGTTACTCACTATTTTCCCTGGTTTAGATGATCCTGTGCACCTTTGAACTAGTCCTATAGCATGACACGATTTAGCTCCTGGATTGCAGGCAACTTGTGGTTGAGGGTGGGGCTCAACATTAATGCGACTCAGGTTCGAAGCCCCAAAGATGAATACTTTGTTCGTGAGAACAAGTATCCGCCAGTCCATTCTATTTTCGATTTCATGACGAAATTTCCAAAATGTGTTTCTCTCTATCATGGTTGGTTGTTTGGGCCTATTTTAAAATTTGATAGGACTCACCTCTGGTGCATTACTTGGACCTGGAGTTGGAGAGAACCTGGACTGTGCCAGTTTTCCTGTTGGTAATGGGGGCTTGAGACCCGATGGTTGACTGCTCTGAGGGGATTTTTGAGAAGTGCCGGTCCATGGACCAAGTTTGCTACCATTAACTCTTTCCCTCCGTGGCATATATTTTTGTTTATCTTATTGCCTGAGATTTGTCATTTTGTTTGAGGAAAGCCATATGACATTAATGTTAACCCTTTTTAGTAGTAGTAGTAGTAGTAGTAGTAGTAGTAGTAGCGGCGGCCGCGGCGGCGGCGACGGCAGCGGCGGCGGCGGTGATGGTAGCAGTAGTAAATGGACGTTATTTTAACGTTCTGGCTTGATACGTAAGAGGTTTTTATTGCGCCTTAAAAGCAAAATGTTAACTAAGTACAAATGTACCCTAAGCCTCAGAATAACAACTAACGGATGGGGTGTTTCTGCTATTGACGTATATCATGGGTTAAATGACATGGTTGGGGTTGGACCTGCTGTTTTAGGGCCTCATTAATGCTACGAAAGCTGTATGAAATTTGACAGTGTCGAATGAGACTATCAAGGAAAAGCTGTTAGAAGAAGGGAAAGACCGTTCCAATTTATTCATTCCTCATATGACGTCATAATAAACTATGTGAGGTGTAGGATGATGTCACAATCAACGACGTCATGCATGACATAGATAAGTACGTCACGAATGCATAATTGAAGACGAACTAAGCGTTATTGTACGAATTGTATGTCTTTACCATTTAATAAACATTCTGTTGAATATCTTGAGACTAATTT
Source organism: Chaetoderma sp. LZ-2023a (assembly GCA_034401795.1). NCBI lineage: Eukaryota > Metazoa > Mollusca > Caudofoveata > Chaetodermatida > Chaetodermatidae > Chaetoderma > Chaetoderma sp. LZ-2023a. The sequence goes on along the minus strand of CM067364.1, from coordinate 36,999,270 downwards.
GACCGGACGCTGGTGCTTCCATAGGCAGCAACAGCCCAGACAAATTAGTTTCAAAATATTCAACAGCTTAGGCATACTTCTATAGCTTTCCGTAAATTTATAGTCACGCAGTTCAGTGATCGATCGATCCCAACACGGGCTGAGCATAGATGGCGCTTATCTAGCGATGGGCGGGGCATAGCTAAAACTGGAAATGTCCATTGTGAAAGGCGAGGTGTGTAATGCAGAACAAATCGAGTCAGGTAAGTTGTTAGTGAAGACGGGAATTTCCAGATGAACGAATCAAGAATGAACTTAAATAATAGGCCACAATACGGAAGATAGAACTGGAAATCTTATTCCCTTGACAGAATTCTGGATAATGGTGCAAGACGTATCTGGTTCGGAAAAGTGGATAGGCCGTTACCAAACAGATTGATTCCTGATGGCAGATTTCTTCTGCCCTTGTGGAATAGAGAGCAGAATAAAAAATGTCTAATCCGCCTTAAGCACTGACGATCTGGCTGCTGATTTCCCGAAAAAGAATTAAATGTTTGCCTTTTGGTTCAGCTGCCATTTCAAATGGCATAGCCCAAAAGATGGAAAAAAACCCAATGCCACAGTAAAAGAAAGCAATCCACAATTAAGGATGCAACTGTGCCAGACGCTTCTGAGGCAATCGCTGCGAGATAAAAAAAAGAACCAAATCCTATTAAAGTAACTGCAGATAGAAATATTAGAGGAGCGGGTAACTTTAACTACAGAAAATAACAAAAATGCTGTGGGGGTACACTATGGATGTGAACAAAACGCAGACGAATGACGATATCGCAGAAGACGCAGATCATTACTCTTTGGAAGATGACAGGATACATTTAGGGCACTGAAACCAGGAAGCTCTATCAATTTCCCACTACGTCCGCATAGTTTATGTTAGATTGAATATATGGGTAATGACATTACTACCAAATGTAAGTAAGGTCGGAAAGAGGAAGATAGCTCGGAATCGGAGAAAATGATATGGATGATGATACAATGCCAGTTCCAGAATAGGAGGTGTCAGTACAAACACAGAGTTCACAGATGAAAGATGGCATGGTAATGCACTGATCAAAAAAGCTGGCGAAGTGTTGGTGCCATATGTACCGGCTAGAGGGTTTAAATATCATCAACTGCGCCATGATTCTGATATTTCCAAACATTAGTATGTGTCTGTGGTAGAACTATAAAAGGCTGAATTTGTAAGTAAGTTAGATAAATTGTCTAAGAGAGCTAAAAAAGAAAAGGTGACCTAATGATGGCGGTTGTAAACATCATTTTACTAATTATAATTATCTGCACATTAAATTGCAGAGGATTAAACACCTAATTAAGTCCAGTCACTCGCTTGCATAATTAGAAAATGAGAGATTCAATATTGCTTTGCTAGAAGAGACAAAAGTTAACAAAACCCGAAGTGTATGGATCACTCACAGAAATTTCAAAAGGGCAGATTTTTGATTTTTTATCACAAGCCGGAGTGGTCATTCTGATCCTGCCCTGCTGCCTCAAGCATTTTTCAACCACATTGACATGATATCCGCGTCATCCGCGATATGGGTAGCAATTGACGTATTAAACACACATTTAAATTTGATGTGCCTTTAGGCGTCGTGAATTTCTAAATGATGTTTCTACAACAATTCAAAATAGAGCACCTGAAAACCTAATTATGAGCGGGAACTTTAACCGCATATTAGCTGAAGCCAAATACAAAAAAGAATGGGTATAATGAGCAAGACTAACATAAAATCAGTAACTTTCTCTGAGTACAATATGTTTTACATCACTTTAGCCAATGCTGACTGGGCTGGATAGGTTTAGGAAAGTTAATGTGGCATTGCTACGAGATAGTTGTATCAAAAATGTGTAGAAAGTTGTCGGAGGCATTAGGATGAACAGAGAATGCTCGCATGCCTGCTTGACAGATTTGTGTACTTAGATTTGAAAAAGCCACTAAAGGTCTCAATATGCAGATGATACGACAGTGTTTGTAAGTAAAATAAGGCTTTTACAATTTTAAATGGAATATTAGCCCATTTTCAAAATGCATCAGGACTTAAAGTTAACAAAGACAAATCTAAGGGCCTATTTCGGGGTGCTTGGAAAGACAGAACTGAAAACGTTATGGAAATTAACTGGTCTAATGACGTCATAAATATTTTCGGTATTTACTTTAGACGAAAACAAGATGTAATAATAAAGTGGAAAGAAAGGATATCCAAGTTAAAACGTGTATTAGTAAATTGGAAAATACGTCACTTAACTGCTTTAGCAGGGCCTTAATAATATAATTTTATCCGGGGCTGTGCCATACCATGTACGTAGTCCATATGCGCCGATCAGTAGAGTCAAAGATCAACTCGTTACTATTGTCCTTCTTATCGGATGACAGTGTTCATTTGGTGTCGGAGTCAATCCTTACCAATGAAAAGCACGAAGGATGCCTGCAGTTGGTTGACATTTCAGCTAACTGCTCCTCCCTAAATTCCTGAATAAGCTACTCGATTCAAACACATCATGGTAAGATACGTTGAGGACATTCATAGAAAGGTGTATGTATCCATTTTCTGTAGACCATTTTTGTTTGGAAGATGCATCACAGCAATGTCTTTCAGTTGCATTATAATTGCCTTCTATGGACAAAAATGGCATTCAATTCAATTCAATTCAATTTATTTATACCAAGACTTTTACAAGTATGTGGGTTACATGATATTTGCATTATATTTGCATCATATTGTAATTCAAGCATTGCCTGCTAAGAGGGACTTATTAGAGCAAACGTTTTTCGTGTTAATGGATATAATTTTCTAGAAAGGTTGGCGGCCATCTTGGATTTCCGAAAATGTTCCCGCGTTTTAAAAAATCTTCTTCTCCAGAACCACTGAAGGGAATGAGCTAAAATATTGTGAAGCTTATCGGAAAGTGGGTCTCATAAAGATTTGCTCAAGAGAATTCGATCGCTCGATAAACATGGATTTGCGTATGGACCAATCAGAATCAAGCCGTCTGGCGGAAATACTGAATTTGTTATTAGATGGAATTTTAAGCACAAATTTCTCATGTATAGGTTTTGGGGGTCGAGAAATTCAAATCTGGCATTTTCGAATTTGTTCGATCGAGTGTTTGGCTGCCATCTTGGATTCCTTTCCCGCCAAATTCCCCATATTAAAGCAATTGGAAAGTTAAAATGCCTTCTCCTCGGAAACCACTGAGTGGATTTCAATTATATTTTGCAGGAAGCATCGTTAGGTAATAGAAATTTGATTTAGTTCAAACAACGCTGGTCGGCCTATTAGGCCAGCGGCCATTTTGGATTTTGTGGTATTTCGGGAAACGCTTTTTAAAATCTTCTCCTCCGAAACCAGTGGATTGATTCAAAATTAATGAAATATCATCTAGGGCGTCGGCTGAACCAAGTTTGTTCAAGGGAATTTGACTGGCCGAAAACTTGGGTGGCCATCTTGAATGACCTAGTTTTCGTGAAAATGACGTCTTCTCCAGAGCCGCTGGATGGATTGGGCCGAAATGTGGCTGGTATGATTAGGGACTGAGGGGCATTACAGTTTGTTCAAGAGAAATTGATACACTAAAAGCCATGGCCGCCATCGACCAATACAAATTCGGCATGATTGGATTAATTTGTTGAAATTTGAAGGCGAAATTGGTTTTACATAGGTTTTTGGGTCTTCTGATTCCAAATCAGCCATTTTCAATACTGTCGGACGTACTAAAGCAATTGGAGAATTGAATTGTCTTCTCAAGAAGAACTGGGTCGATTTCATTTAAATTATTTTTACTGCCGTTGTTGACACACGATTGTTTGTTTTTCAAATCAACATTCAATGATCGGTAGACTGGTCGGATAAAGACGATTCCTACTGTAACCTTTCCACATAATTCCATAAAACTGACAGCATTAATCCAACTTGATCAAATCTAAGAGGCTATTTAGGCTCTAAGCCACCTATAAGAGGTGGCTCAGATAAGGTTCTTGTTTTAGTGACCGGGATGCTAGCCACTTGCACCCCCCCCCCCCGTAGATCGCCGCTTGCGGCTATATTATTATCGGTTAAATTCTGCAAGGATTCTCCGAATAAGAGAACATTATTTCTGTAGTAAGCTTAGTTTATTTGTTCCAAGTAGTTGTTTAAATTTGAAATAATTTGGCCGCAGATAGTAGTATTTGGGAATTGTTGATTTCCGGATTTCCGCAAAATAGTCACAAATAAAAGTATGTAGTGGCATTCATCACCAATATCATCCTGATCACATAATATGCATTTCCTATCTAACCTGAGTGTATTTTCCCAGCTTCCGGTTTCGATTGGCAGTCTGTGGTTTGAAGTTCGGAATTTAGTAAGGGCTATCCTGTCGTTATCATTTAGTTTTAAAAGATATAGTTCAATATTAAGTTCTACCTTGAATATTTTATATGACCTACCTTTAGATGAGTTTTCTAGTAGTCCATTCCACTTTTGTATATATTGGTCAACAAGTCGCTGTTTAATCAGTTTTATAGTGGTTTTTTCTATCTCCTATTATTTGTTGTTCAATCCAAATGTGCCCAAACCCCGTAGTATTAAGCACTAACTTTATACTTTTAACCCATGTGTGTGGTGCTCCATCTATTGTATATTTATCATACATATATTTGTAGATCTTATAGGACAGTTTATTACGATTTCCCATTACAAGTGATGCCCAAAGGTTTAACACTTTACATTGGAATCTTATCTGTATGGGGTATCTTCCAAATCCGCCATATACCATGTATAATGGGTTTTGGTTTTTTCAATATTTATGTGATTTGGTAATCCCGAAATCATGTAGATTGCCTACGATGCAGAGTGCTGCAAGAAAAATAACTATGGGGCATATTGATGCCCAACGATTATTTATTAGAATAAGGAATGCTATACATGGTGAAGGGTTCAATTTACCGAAAGCACATGGCAACAGAGATATATTGCAACCAACGTTAGTTCTTGATTCCGACCATATCGCATACAACCTGGTATCCAGAGACTGGTATCGAGTTCTAATACAAAGTCGACAACATACTCCTATTGCAACTAGGCATTGGCACACGTTAGAATGCACGCCAAAGAATGTGATAGATGCCTGGAAAACAATACATCTACCTTGGCTATCAGGAAAAGCGCAAAATCTAGCGTGGTGATTACCCCATCGGCCATCTGACATATTTGTGGAAAATAACAAGTACAGACAGGTGCCTATTATGTGATGCTAAGGAGGAAACTACAGTACATTTACACACATCGATCTCTGAACTCCTTGACAATCAAATTCCAGAAAACTATACAGATAATCTGTTAAATATTTTGAAACTAATTTGACTGGGTGCTGTGACGTGTAGAATGCCATCATAATCAATGTCGTCATGAATGACGTAGATAGGTCCGTCACGAACGCATAATTGAAAACGGATTATGCATTGTTGGACGAATTGCATATGTTGTTCTGTTGAATATTTTGAAACTAATTTGACTGGGCGCTGTCGCTGCTATAGGCAACAACAGCACGCAGCCGAATTAGTTTCAAAATATTTAACAGCTTATCTGTGTAGTTTTCTGGAAATTCATAGTCAGTGAGTTCAGGGATCGATCGATGCCAACATGAGCGAGGTGTGGATGGAGCTTAGATAGAGGTGAGCGGGGCTTAGCAAAAACTGGAAAGGTCCATTCTACTACGCCCCCCGATCATTCAAGAATCGGCTTACCGGCGTCAGTGGGTGAGCTGACGAACCGCACTGACTATTTAGGCCTACTACCGCACACGGTGTGAATAGCAAAGCCGTTTTGTTGAATTTCGTTTTACTATCAGAAAATTTTAATCAGGCTTACTATTTCACTGAATTTTTTCTCGGGTGGTGGGAGAGGGGTGGGGTGGTGGTGGTGGTGGTGGTGGTGGGGTGGTGGGGGTGGTGGGGTGTTGGTTTGTAAACCTTTTTAAAGTAGTTCCTCCGAGAAGCTGGTCCGACTACGCCAGTGTTGGATTTAAAAAACATAAAGCACATAGAGCGACCGATCGACCGATCGACCGAAAGACAGACAGACAGACAGACAGACAGACAGACAGACAGACAGACAGACAGGCAGGCAGGCAGGCAGGCAGGCAGGCAGGCAGGCAGGCAGGCAGGCAGGCAGGCAGACAGACAGACAGACAGACAGACAGACAGACAGACAGACAGACAGTAAAGAGATAGATAGATAGATAGATAGATAGATAGATAGATAGATAGATAGATAGATAGATAGATAGATAGATAGATAGATAGATAGATAGATAGATAGATCTAAGCGCTATACATTTGATCCCCCGTTCATTTGAGCACACACGGCGCACAGATAGCTATGCGATCGCTAGTACCTATTTAAAGCTAGGTCGACTGAAGTAGTAGTAGTAATAGTAGTAGTAGTAGTAGTAGTAGTAGTAGTAGTAGTAGTAGTAGTAGTAGTAGTAGTAGTAGTAGTAGTAGTAGTAGTAGTAGTAATAGTAGTAGTAGTAGTAGTAGTAGTAGTAGTAGTAGTAGTAGTAGTAGTAGTAGTAGTAGTAGTAGTAGTAGTAGTAGTAGTAGTAGTAGTAGTAGTAGTAGTAGTAGTAGTAGTGGTTGTTGAGGCGGTAGAGGTAGCAGCAGAGCAGTTGCAGCGGCAAGGGCAGCGACAGTTGGTGTAATCGTCGTTGTCACCTTCGCCGTCGCCACCGTGGTCGTCGTCTCCGTCGTCTTCGTCTCCGTCGTCATCCTTGTCGCCGGCATCGTCGTAGGTGGCGGCGGCGACGAGGTCACAAATTACCTGAAAAGATACAGCCGCTTCGCGCCACGTTTTCTCTTTCCCAACAATCAGAGCTATGTGATTCCAGTTATAATGCTTCATAAAGTCACTGAGAAAGCGAGAATATATCAATGTGGATCCAGTTGTTCTGGCGAATGTGGGATATTGTTGTTTGTCCGACAGTGCGTTTAGGAAACACCCATAACTTATGGTGGGGATGCCCCAAAATGACGTCAACATACTCGCGGTTTCACACACATCATCACAAGCAGGGCCTGGAAATCAAAGAAATAAGTTTAAAATAGAGGAACTAATTTTTAGCTCTTCCCCGCCCATTTCTAGCTCTTCCCCGCCCATTTCTAGCTCTGTCCCGCCCATTTCTAGCTATGATCCGCCGACTTTTTGTGGACTCAGTTTGTATGCTTCCTTTTAAAAGTAACTATACAAGTAAGCTGATTAAGATTTTGAAACTAATTTGACTGGGTGCTGCTGCTGCCTATGGCAGCAACAGCGCCCAGTCAAATCTGTTTCAAAATATTCAACAGTTTGTCTATTGAATAATATAGACATATAATTCGTACACTTGACATCCATTTCAAAGTTCATTAGGGAGCTAGATACGTTACAATGTGTTGTGACATCAACCTACATATTACATAATTATTTATGACATCATAATGAGTGACAGATCGGATCCCTCCAATTAACCCTTTGATGTCAGAACTTCCAAGACATCAATTTCCTGCCACCAATAGGCTACAGGCACGGTCAAGAGTATTCGGTAGCATCACTTCACAGACAAATTTGTTTCAAAATATTGGAGGCGTTTAACATATTTGGTCAAAATATAATTTAGTAAAAAATAAGAGATATAGGATCTTGAACGAGGCCACATTTAATATCACTATTATCAAGCGATTTCCCACGAGCTTTGGAGAGTGCAAAGTGATGATTTTAACGAGGCCGATAATAGTGATATTAAATGGAACTAGTGTGAGATTTTATTTACGATATAAATTGGAATTTATACATATTTTTCAATGATGTTGATTACTGAAACCACAGATAAGATCTTCCATTAAGCTCGATACACACGACACAACAAGTTACGTACACCAAGTTGCACACAACCAGTTTTATGTAACAAGTTGGTTCCGTCAGTACACACGGGCCAACACGTTGTGTACAACATTTGTGCTAAATCCTAAATCGGCACAGAGATCACGTGGCAGTCACATGACAATTAAGTTTCCATGGTTTCCAAAATGGCAGACGGCCTTGTAGCGTGTGGAATGATGGCGATTATAACGTATAGCAAACGGCTAAACCGAACACGACGGAATAGAATTGTAAAGTTAAACTAAATGGACCTTTCCAAGTTTATCCATCCATCCATCAGAAGACGTCATAATCAACTACGTTACGTGTAGAATGACATCATAATCAATGGCGTCCTTATGACGTCATGAATGACGTTGATAAGTACGTCACGAACGCATAATTGAAGACGGATTATGTGTTATTGCACGAATTGTATGTATTTACTATTTAATAAATATTGTGTTGAATATTTTGAAACTAATTTGACTGGGCGCTGTTGCCGGCCATAGGCAGCAACAGTAACCAGTCAAATTAGTTACAAAATATTCAGCCGCTTACCTGTATAGCTTTCAAGAAATTGATAGTCAGAGCATGCGGGCATCTATCGATCCCAACCCGGCTAAGTGTGGGTGGAGCATATCTAGAGGTGGGCAGGGCATAACTAACACTGAAAAGGTCCATTGTTAAGTTCTTTGATCGCCCATGTACCTTTGCTCTGGACAGGCATTGCTGTTGCCATATGACGCGTAAATTACGTGCATGGAGACGGTGACGTAAATGACATTTAATATATTGGGACAATAATTGAGTGGTCGCATAAAATGTTGAATGAGACAGATCTACACGGGCCAACTAGTTGAATACAACTTGTTGGATGAAAAAGCTGCATGAAAATAGGGCACTGTTCTCTATTTTTATCCAACATTTTGTTGCATACAAGATGTCGTATGTGTGTTGGATCGTGAGTATCGAGCTTTAGCGTTCGATAATCAGGGGTAGCTAATTACTCTTTAACATGTAGCATATTGGAAGCCTTACGCCGAAAGATATAATACCTGGATTTTGAATTCTGAGAGAGTGTCCACTAATCCAAGGTTATCTATTTACGTAACCAACATACATTGACAAACATATTTTATGTACTTTGACGTCACGAGCGGCATTGTTTCATCCTGGTGCACGTCACTATCGCTCGACTTCAGAGTCGATATCCAATGCCGTGAGGAAGACCGTATTCTGATTGGTCAATAAAAAATTACGCTCCCACGTTAGCAACCAATGAAAATGCATTATTAACCTGTATCACAATAATAGGGAATGGGCCGTTGTTTATATGATTAATTCCAATTTTAGCTACGTCCCGCCCACCTCTAGCTAAGCTCCACCCTCACCTCGCTCCTGTTGGGATCGATTGATCCATGAACTCCATGACTGTCAATTTCCGGAAAACTATACAGATAAGGGGTTAAATATTTTGAAACTAATGTTTATTATATAGCAAAATACATACAATTCGTACATCAACGCTTAGTCCGTCACTAATGCGCCTTTCCGGTTGTAGATATGCCCCGCCCATCTTTTGCTAAGCTCGACCCACACCGTGCTCATGTTGGAATCGATCGACCCCTGAATTCTCTGACTATCAATTTCCAGAAAACTATACATGTAAGCTGTTGAATATTTTGAAACTAATTTGACTGGGTGATTTTTTTGCCATAGCCTAGTCAAATTAGTTTCAAAATAAACAACATTATGATTATTAAAAACTAAAGACATACAATTCGTACAGCGTGACAGACTATTAAGCACTTAAGACGGACTAAATCGAGTCATTCATGCTGTAATTGATTATGACGTCATGATACACGTGACGTACTTGATTATGACGGAATATGATGGATGGATAAACCGGAAAGGCCCATTGGTTTATTGACCCGGCCTTGACTTAGTACTTCCTTCTGCTTCGATCTTATGTTAGACTGTTGAAAGTAGTAACATTCAGCTTCGTACCACGGCACTCGAAAATACCTCAACTATTGATGTCCATATGGCCGCCATCAGGTGACTTAGGCATTTACTATTCAGGCTAATAAATTTCAGTTTTAATGTGGTAAAAAGTAAAATGCCACAATGACAGAGATTATTACATGAGGGTGTTCTCGATTGGAGAACCTAGTCAAGTCGCATGTTTTACACTAGGCGAGCGCCCGCTACTCATAGGTCTTTGGACACAGCTTGGGAACATCTTGAGTTAACACAGCCACACACGCACATTCCAAAAATACACTATAATGCCTGCCACCGCAAACACTTGCACGCAATCACTGGACACCGATGGCTTAATTTCCAATGATACTCTATACAAGATGTGTAATACATCGCATGTGTCCGTAAACACCGCCCAGCAAAGATGGCTCATGTTTGATCATGTGCTAATTATGCCGGAGGACACGCCAGCACAGAGAACCTTGAAATTTGGCCGACTGGGAGCCAGCAAATATAAAATCAGGAGAAGACGTCATTGCATAAATATGTTACGTGTGCTGCGAGGTGACCACAAGAAAGCGGGACTCGGAACACTCAGATCAAAAATGGACCCGAGGAAGCTAAATATTTCGACTGAGTGCAAGGCACCGTGGTCACAATCGAAGAAGAACTGATTGCAGCTGGCTGTGGGTGTCTTTACTAAGGCAGCTGTAGCATACAGTAGGAATATATACTATAATTGGCAAGCCTTTTAGGCACATCCTGGGCGCAATCACTAGCCCATATGGCCAACATATCCTGGGCTGCCTAAACCAGATAACACAGGCGCAAACCGCAAAGCAGAAAATAATGCTCAAACCCGTGGATAAATTCTGGGCATAGACATGCGCACAGCGCACAAGGGCTACCTGATAACAGATACTGATACATTTCTTACTCCCAGACTTTGTACACAGTATCTGGGGTTAGATATCACATTTCCCCATTAATCCAATTACCCATAAAAAGTGTAGTGCGTGATTAAACTCCTGAAATCTGGCAGTTTTTTTACATTTGAAAAGTATTAATCAACGTGTGCTAATGCCAATATGCTTTCCATCAATAAGAACAAAATCATCAATAACACGCACAGATAAATGCAGTTATCAGAATCTGGATTATAAACAGGAAGCACTTTCTCGAAGGAGACTGTTAGAACAGTCCTGGTGACACAATCGGAAATGGAATCAACGTGAAACGGTCATCTCGTCACGCACCACTCTGTGGAAGCTATGCTCTAATCACGAAGGAGTTGGTATTATTTGAAAATGACAGCAGAAACAATAATGAAGTCAAGTATGCGGTATTGTGTAGGCAATGTGTATGGTTTCAATAAACGTGTACATTCGCGGCTAACCCTATCACAGAAAATTGTAAAGGAAATTCCTTCACATGCTACGATTTTCAGCGATTTCTTAAACTTTGTCTACACCATCGCCGTGGGTAATCCGATCAGCGACTCCATGAGTAACACTGGGTTGAAATGAGCGTGTGATGGCAAATCTGTGAGCAAACAATTAAGGTTTTCGAGAATTCGTAGGTTATAATTAGAATATCGATACATCTTCAACTCTAGATTAGAATTTACATAGCTGACCCGGTACGCGATTCTCTCCTCTTCAAAAAGCAATTTTAACGACACGTTATACTTACTTTTGTCACTTGCAAGGCCTCGCACATTAAATGACGTAGCCACTTTCCGTGTATAAAATAACATGATGATATACTCTTAGCTCATTGTTGCTAATTCATTTCGTGCATCTGTTGCTCATAGATTCGCAAATCAAATAGAGTAATCCAGTTTTAGCTATGCCCCTTCCCAACTCTAGCTAAGCGTCACTCCCACTTTGCCTGTGTTGAGATCAATCGAACCCTGATCTATCTGAACCTCAAGTTCCAGAGGACTATACAGACAAGCTGTTGAATATTGTTGAATCAAGCTGTTTTGATATCACATATTGCTTCCATTGTTTCTACTTTCATAGATTTCTGGAATGTCTCATTAACGATGTGAGCATCTGCGAAATATTTCTGAAGAAATATTTTCTGAATAGCTGAAACAATCGTCCAATTTGGGCTGCCGATACATATTTATCATCATGGTGACAATCTCGAAACTGGTTCTCCAGCCTGACCGCCAGTTTATGTCCAAATTTTAGAAACTCAATTTCAATCAGATGATACTACATACGACTATGCTCCCTTCAATACATGGCCTGTAAATGTCCAAGAACCTGATTTGCAGTAATTGCCCTTATCCTTGTCTTAACCTGTCCGTACACCCATTCAAATTACACTTCTTTAGGCATTGTTTCAAAAGATTATATTTTTCCTCTCAAGACATCGATGCTTTAACCCTATCATGCCGAAGCCGGCCGAAACCGGCCTGTGTAGTGGTCTTGAGGAATGTCCATTTGCAGGCCAAGAGAATGCCATTTTTGAAAATTTACCACAGCAATGACTGGCTCGGTAACTGAGCCAGCCATTCCAGTGTTAAATTTTCAAAAATACTCTTCTCTTGGCCTGCAAATGGACATTCAATAAGTAAATATTTTAATTTTTCGAATAAATGCCATCATTCAAGGGTTAAAATTCTGCTTGTGATCCTAATGCCGCTGTCACACCATTATTTACATATATTTCGGTACTATCGTCATTTGAGAATGCATTCACCTTCAAACTTCGATTAGCATTCCGCAGAATTACTGGTACTGTACGCAGTGTCACAAAATTATGACGCATATTAATGTCTGTCATCATTGTTGTTGTAGCACGTGATCTCTCACTCCCATTCCTGTGCTCTTCTTTCGTGACAGAAATACCGCTATTAAGTATTAACACGATTTCAAGTTGGGGTTTTCATAGCATTCAAGCCTCTTACTGGCCCAGCTGCGATCGCTACAAACTCAGACTCTTGCTCTTGAATTACCCATTCCCGTTTTACTGATTGATTCAATTTTATTGTGCTCTAGCGTCCAGCGGTGATATTGCACGATCATATAGTCTGGCATTTTTATAAGACATTTCGAAAAATTAATACATTGTCAATTTCTTCATGCTGGTCCGAATCGGTACTATTTATGATAATGACATCTAACAAGTCTGCAAAAGTGTCACTATCTCCAGCAATTTCGCGTGCTGTGGGAGGGAGGGGGCAGGGGCGGGGTCGGGGTGGTGGGGAGATTTCTCAAGTTCTTGAATACGAAGGGATATCTGTCTACGTTTTCTTCCAAACTTTCTATCCAAATGCTCTTTAGATGTTTCATATGCATGAGCAAACTATCCAGGATTCTGAACTACCTTTAGCGCTTCTCCACTAAGATATTGACCCAATTGCAAACGTTTATATTCATGGCCTACTGGCGCCTGGTCGATACGCCGCCTTTCAGTTCTCACATAGTGGATTACGCCGGGAATAGAGACACATTTTAACTGCTTGTTAAGATCATGTCCTACAACTGGTAAATATGGACCCGAACGTATAGGTAAGGATAGTAAATGTACTTGCACCGAAGATGGTGTTACGAGCGCCAAAGGCATTGGTTTTGACGTTAATAGATGTGGTATCAAATGGCGGCGCACGTGGTAGTAATGGTTTATCATCTGAATATCTGGCAATACATTCTACTTCTTGTATTGCCATTTGCAACGATTGAGCTCAGTTCATTCTGTTAGCTGTCTACTAAACATTGCATACGGTTCAGGGTTACACAATATTACACTTTGATGATCTTAAGTTTTGGATTACTCAGACTTTATTTACATTGTCTGAAATGTTATTATATTCCACTGACAAAATGTCAATTGCGTTGGTTATAACCTCGTGTGCAGCATCACGCTTTTTTGAGGATTCACAAATCTCACGACAAGTAGGTAATATCTCATAGTCTTCATCAACAAGCAAGAAAAACTGATTTTTGCAATGTGCGACCGAACCCGTGGCTTTAGTTTTCTCTTTCTTTAGATCCCCTAATGCAATATTATTTCCACTGTCTAAATTATTATCACCATTACTGCCATCTTCACCTTTCTTGATAAACACCGACAGCTTAGCTCCTTTAGAGAACCATGCTCTGCCACAAAATGTTACCGCTACTTATTTAAAATTAGAAAATTCACATAAATTATATGTTTATATGACCCTATTCCACTGACTCCGTTCCAAGAGGCTCTGCAAGAGTGACTAACGAATACTGGTTCCAGACAGTTATTACCAGTGAAAGTCCACCACCAAATGTTCACTTTTACATATTTTACGTGAGAAGAAATTAATGGATCTTTCCAGTTTTAGCGATTCCCCAACCATCTCTAGCTAAGCTTCGCCCACAACTCGCTCGTGTTGGGATCGATCGATTTCTGAACTCTCTGACTATCCATTTCCGGAAAACTATAGAGGTAAAGCTATTGAATATTTTGGAAATAATTTGACTGGGCAACGTTGTTGCCAAAACTATAAAGGTAAGCTATTGAATATTTTGGAACTAATTTGACTGGGAACTAATTTGACTGGGCACTGTTGCTGCCGTTGGCAGCGACATCGTCCAGCCAAATTAGTTTCAAAATATTCAACATCATGTTTATTAAATAGTAGAGATATACAATTTGTACAACGTGTTGGACTATTAAGAGTTAAAGACGGGCCAAATATAATCATTTATGACGTAATTATTATGACATCATCCTACACGCCACCTGGCTGATTATGACGTCATATGCCTTCAGATTGATATATGGATACGCTTGATATGTGAATTAAATCCAATATACGCAGGTAAGACCACGAGTTGACCTATATTGTAGGTATTACTACACCGACATGGTATCTTGTTCAAAGTGTATGACCTGATACGTTTAGCTCGAGGCTAAACTTTCTTTTAACAAGAAATGGAAAGCAAGATGACATAACAGCTTGAATTATCCTGTCGCGTGGGCTTGGTTTAATCAGTCAATTTTTGGGAGCCCGCCCAAAGTTGTGAAATCCTAGTGTAAGGTTACACTCTTTCCTGCGTTCTTTGTCAAATCTTACCAGTAATTTTTTAGATATCCACAGATCCTTAATTTCATCCGATCCAGATCCATGTTCTTTTATCTATAAAATGGCCACCGTCTAGGAATCATCTCACACGACAAGTTCCTTCGTTATGTTAAAATTTCAACCAAATCGGAGTAGCAGTCCAAATACAGTCCGGCATAAGCTTGTATGACTGACTGACTGGCTGGCTGGCTGGGTGACTGACTTGATGGCTGGCTGGTGGCGGGCTGGGTGGCTGAGTGGGTGGGTGCTTGGCTGGTTGGCTGGCTGGCTGGCTGGCTGGCTGGCTGGCTGGCTGGCTGGCTGGCTGGCTGGCTGGCTGGCTGGCTGGCTGGTTGGCTGGCTGGCTGGCTGGCTGGCTGGTTGGCTGGCTGGCTGGTTGGCTGACTGGCCGACTCGTTCGCTGTCTGTCTGTCTGTCTGTCTGTCTGTCTGGCTGTCTGTCTGTCTGTCTGTCTGTCTGTCTGGCTGTCTGGCTGGCTGGCTGGCTGGCTGGCTGGTTGGCTGGTTGGTTGGATGGCTGGCTGGGTGGTTGACTGACTGACTGGCTGGCCGACCGACCGACCGACCGACCGACCGACCGACCGACCGACCGACCGACCGACCGACCGACCGACCGACCGACCGACCGACCGACCGACCGACCGACCGACCGACCGACCGACCGACCGACCGACCGACCGACCGACCGACCGACCGACCGACCGACCGACCGACCGACCGACCGACCGACCGACCGACCGACCGACCGACCGACCGACCGACCGACCGACCGACCGACCGACCGACTGACTTACTGACTGACTGACTAACTGAGAAACGTGTCGGTCTATTGAGCTGCTACCCACAGCTAAAAAACCTGAGGGTGTTGCTAGCGCTATCTGTCGACGTCGTAATGGAGCTAGAGTTTCAATTTACCCTGATTAGTTTTAGAAGGGTTCCTCATCACTAAATATGGAAATCTGGAATCCGCGTTTATAGATGAAGGGATCTCGATAACATTTAAGTGTATTATATGACTAAATTTAAACATCGCAACTGAATTCTATTTCCAATAGAGGGATCCAGTTTCTCAATCAGTTATATGACGTCATATTCTAGATCTCACTGCGCCAGGGCAACATAACAAACCCGGATTTTAAGGATAACTAATCCCATCTCTCGATAGCTATTCGGGTGATCTAACACGCCGGTCATAAACTATCCAGGTATTTTAAGCTTTTTATCACGCCGCTAAGGAAAGACATTCAGGATTTAGTAGTATTTATATGTTGGTATATTTCTACACCCTATGATGTCTGTCATGATTTGCTTTTCAACCAATCAGAAAAACCCTAGTGTGTCTGCCTCGGTATATACGCTCAGTCATAGAGGCGCCAGCTATAGTTTGGCAATGTGGTATAAAAGCAATCCTACAGGTAAGTTGTTGAATATTTTGAAACCAATTTGATTGGAAGTTGTTGCTGCCATAGGCAGCAACAACTTCCAGTCAAATTAGTTTCAAAATATTCAATGGGATGAGCATTACATAATAAAGAATGTGATGCATTGGGGCGTACATGACATCACACGCAATTTAGCTTGAGGAGACAAAATGGTCTCGATCACTGTTCAACATTTACTCGATATTACAAAACAGATAATTGCGATACAGATCAGGGAATGTGACAGGATATGAATGATATGGAATCTATAAACCATATTCTATCGGTGCAGTACAACATTTGAGATGAGATTAGCATTGCTTTAAATTCAAAAGTTGGTGAGTTTACATGCGTGCTTCAGCCTTAGATTTTAATATCACCGTACGATTTGCGGAACATAGCCTATCCGACCTTTTTCTTCTTAGTGAATCAGCAAAAATAATTTCAAAAACTAAATGATAAGATTCATCTCTAAGTTACATAATAAGATGCTGCATTCGTCACTAGGTTATATAATAAGATGCTGCGTTCGTCACTAAGCTATATAATACGATGTTACATTCATCAGCAGGCTATATAATAAGATGTTGCATTCATCACTAGGCTATATAATAAGATGTTGCGTTCATCACTAGGCTATATAATACGATTTTGCGGTCGTCACTAGGCTATATAATAAGTTGTGGCGTTCGTCACTAGGCTACATAATAAGATGTTGTATTCAATCAATAGGCTATATAATAAGATGTTGCATTCATCACTAGGCTATATAATAAGATGTAGCAATCATCACTAGGCTATATAATAAGATGTTGCAATCATCACTAGGCTATGTAATAAGATGTTGTATTCATCACTAGTCTATATAATAAGATGTTGTATCCATCACTAGGCTATATAATACCATGTTGCAATCATCACTAGGCTATATAATAAGATTATGTATTCAGCACTAGGCTATATAATAAGATGTTGCTCTCGTCGCTAGGCTATATAATAAAATGTTGTATTCGTCACTAGGCTATATAATAAGATGATGCATTCGTCTATAGACTATATAATAAGATATTTTATTCGTCACTAGGCTATATAACAATATGTTGCTTTCGTCACTATGCTGTATAATAAGACGACGTGTTTATTAGTAGGATATGTAATACGATGTTGCTTTCGTCATTAGGCTATATAACAATATGCTACTTTCGTCACTAGGCTGTAATAATAAGACGACGTGTTCGTAGTAGACTACATAATAAGATGTTGCTCTCGTCACTAGGTTATATAATAAGATGTTATATTCATCAGTAGACTATATAGTACTATGTTGCATTCATCACTAGCGTATATAATAAGATGTTGTATTCATCACTAGCCTATATAATAAGATGTTGCATTCATCACTAGTCTATATACTACGATGTTGCATTCATCACTAGACTGTAGAATACAATGTTGCTTTCGTCACTAGACTATATAATACGATGTTGCATTCATCACAAGGCTATATAATACGATCTTGCATTCATCACTAGTCTAAATAAAACGATATTAGGTTCGGCACTATGATATAAAATAAGATATTGCACTCCTCACTATGCTATCTAATAAGACGATGCATTACTCTATAGGCTATGTAATAAGATATTACATTCGTTAATAGGCTATATAATAAGATTATTTATCACTAGAATATATAATAAGATATTGCGTACGTCACTAGGCTATATAATAAGATGATGCATTCGTCTATAGGCTATATAATAATATATTACATTCCTCACTAGGTTATATAATAAGATGTCGTATTCGTCACTAGGCTATATAATAATATGTTCTATCGTGACCATGTCTTTCAGTAGTGAACCTCTACCGCGATATAGAAAGTCTAATGTAAAATGGATGAATCCCTCGTTAGCTACGCCCCACCCATCTCAAGCTAAGTTCCGTCCACCCTCTAGAGAGGTGGTGCGACTGACGTTTTTAAGATCGTGATGGGAATATATAACATTGAAGTAACTGCACATATGTTGGAGCTGGCCACTTTGAAAACAACACGGGTTCACAACCTAAAGCTGGAAGAGAAAAGATGTAGATTGGATCTGAGAAAATATGCATTTACAAACAAAGTTGTGGAAATATGGAATGGTCTACCGAGAACACTGGTAAATACTTAAACAGTGTTTGCATTCGAGGTAGGATTGGATGCTTTTTGGCAGGATATGCTTTCACAGCAGACCACAAATCACCAGGAAGTCTAAGGAAGAAGGGCGATGTGGACGAAGAGGCAATAAATGTATATATCCAACATTCCATTCTAAGAAGTCCTAAGAAGTACCCATGACTTTTAAACGTTCACGGCAGACATATCTACGCCATTCAATACACATTTTACTTGTGACATCATCCAATATGTGAACTAAAATCATTATGACATCATATACTGGAGAAACAAATTGGATTCATCCATTTTAAGAACATTTTCAGATACGCATTGGTAATTTGTCTGGTATCAAACTTATCACGCCCCTTCGCTAAGGTCTCACTTGCAACTGTCTAAATCTCGTTCCAATTGTGATCTTATTGAGCTCGTGTTGTTTCATTTCATTTCATTTATTACACCCAGACATTTACAAGTCTGTGGGGGGGGGGGGACATATAAACATATGTACATGTGAACAGACATAATACGAGCATAATACGGTACCACAACCACAACTACTACATTATATTATCATAATAATAATAATAATAATAATAACAACAGTAACAACAACAATTATTATTATTATTATTATTATTATTATTATTATTATTATTATTATTATTATTATTATTATCGTTATCGTTATCGTTATTATTATTATTATTATTATTATTATTATTATTATTATTATTATTATTATTATTATTATTATTATACATCAGCTATTATTGAGGTCATCAGGCGGGGGTAGGGGTTGGGGTGGGGTGGAGTTGATGTCGGACATTAAATGTTCAGATATACACTGCTCATTATAATAATATTATATATCTATTCGCCACATCGTGTCAGTTACGCGCCCACCCACATTACCACTCAGTGGCAAGTCACCTATTCGGCCATCGGCGTCATGCTGGGTGGCTTCTCGTTGTTATAAATCTGATACGATATGGGAACTCGCTTGAGATTCTCTACATAGAAGTTAGGAACATTTATCGCGTCCGTATTGCATGCAACAGACATATGTAACCATTTAACCCCTCGTGTGTCAAGTTAACCCTTTAACGGTCAAACTGACCAAAAACAACTTTGCAGTGGTCTTCCGACATGACTAATTGAAAGGCCTAGAGAAGAGTATTTTTGAATATTTACCACTAGAATGACTGGCTCGGCTACCGAGCCAGACATTCTAGTGGTAAAGTTTTCAAAAATACTCTTCTCTCGGCCTGCAGATAGACACTGGCTAAGTAAAAACCTAAATTTCTTTACCATTACCCCTTTAATGGTCAAGTCGGTGAACAAAATTCAGTCGTAAATTTACAAAAATAGTCTTCTAAAATTAACATATCTTGAAAAATATTAACCATCAAAATGTTAAATTGTTATATCAAGTGGTATTTCGAGCGCTTTGAGGCGCCGTTGACGAAAGAGGGTTTAACCACTTGCAACCGAATAGCCAAAATTTTTAAATTTCATGTATGAGTTATTTATTGTTCTGTTGAGTATTTTGTTACTGGAAGCTGTTAATGGCTGCCTATGACGAGTTCTTGTCAAATTAGTTTCCAAATATTCAACAGCTTACACGTTTATCCGTCTTGAATTTGCGATGCTGGTAATTCGTAGGTGCAAAGGGCTAATAAGCAACATCCGAAGACAAAAAGGCATCTAAAATGCAATAAATATTTTCGTGATTATTTTGAAACTAATGTTAAAGTAACCTTTTGTTGCCTACGACAGCACCAGGCTCCAACCAGATAACCTAGTTTCAATATATTTAAGGGCGCTTACGTTTAAGCTATGCTTCCGCGACATCGAGATTCAAAGCCTATGCTCTTTACTTAATGAAAATCCCTTAGCGCCACACGCGTCAATAGAAATTAATCAGGTAATGATCACGGCTAATTATGTTATATTCTACATGTACACACCTGCCCTCGAGTGGGAAGCTTCGTGGTCAAATGAAGCTGCGTGGACAAATACTTAATTGACCCCGTCCACTAGACGGTGTGAAGAGAATAATTGTCTCGAGGGGGCAAACTACTTGGTCAAATTAAGCTGCATTGAAGGAGTGAAAGGATTTTCCACGGTAACCCGCATGGATTTTGAAAAGGCTGTCATCATAAGTTCAAGTTCTTTAATCCATATTGCCATCAGTGTTTTACATTAGAGCATACCTGGGGCCGAGTGCGCCATAAAGGCGTTTGTTGGTCGGTGGTAAAATCTGATAGACACATTCTATCTTAACCATGCATTTGGAGTATGAAATACCAAACACCAAAAATAATTATAACGTAAGAACTACAAATCATGCTATTGAATATTTTGAAAGTAATTTGACTGTAAACTGCTTATGACAACAACATGCCCCAAATCAATTTCAAACAATATATTGAAATAAATTTGGTTGGGAGCTGTTGTTGCCTATGGCAGCAACAGATCCCAGTCAAATTAGTTCCAAAATATCCAACAGCTAACGTGTGTGGGTTTGTCTCAACATTTAGAACATGGTACTACCTTTTATGGTTAATTCGCGTGGCTTACTATAAAATAAGGCTTGCGTGGCCTAACATCCGATAAGGTGGTCGCATAGAACAGGTTTTACGAGCGGCCAAGAAATGCCTTTATGGTGCACTAGGTCTGGTCTTCTGACTAAGTAACCCCCCCCCCCCTCCCCACCACCACCCCACCCCACCCGCCTCTGGACGATGAGAGAGCCATTTACGCCACTTGTTAGCTGACGTCACAATCAAAATGACGTAGCTCCTTTAGGAAACTCGGAAGGCCCGTCACGAAAGTGTACAAATTGTATGTCTTTGATGGAATTACAATTTAATAAACATGCTGTTGAATATTTTGAATTTAATTTTAATGGCGGCAGCTGCTGCGAAAGGCAGCAACAGTCTCTGATAAAATTAGTTTCAAAACCTTCAACTGGATATACCTGAAATTTAGATTCTGGGAATTCAGGTTTCAAAGTTTCAAATCGATTCCAGAATGCGTATACAGTGGGAGGAGATTAGAAAAAAATGGGCGGGGCATAGATATGGCTCCCTTCTTTTATCCGATATGTATACTACATTGACTACAAATCCGTGTGTGATTGTGTTTTCCAATATTCACCAGTATATATATATATATATATATATATATATATATATATATATATATATATATATATATATATATATATATATATATATAGTAGACTATGGATGAATCCACCCGTAGCTACGCCCCGCCCATCTCTAGCTAAGCTCCGCACATGCTGTGAGCGTATTAGGATCGGTGTATATACTTTGAATCGTGAATTCCCAGACTCCCAATTTCATGGTAGCAATGCTTAGCATGTTGAATATTTTGAAACTAATATTACAATATTTGCGCGATGGTTACATGTTATACGTCGGGTCATATGCGTATGTGCCAGGTCGCCAAATGTTTTGCTATTGCCTGTCATCAATTGTAATTCTGCCATAGCATCACTGATATATAGACAAGTGTGATTACATGTAGTTTGGGCATGCTCTGCCACTTCTGTGTCTGGCATTATCTTACTTTCCAGTATGTTCGCGAGTTCTGCCCTGTTAGACTTTCGCATACCTCCATCCTCGTAGAAAAGCGGTGTGGGAATGGCTGTAACTGGGTGGCTCAGTACACTTAGCATTGTTATGTCAGATCGTGTTTGTGAGATTGTCAGTAATCTACGGAATACCAGTTCAGCGCTCACATTGAGTTGTTTTTTCATCTCTTTGATATGAACTTTTGTTTGCTTAGTCATTTCAGCAAAGGTCTTAGTATTACAGCGAGTTATACTGCTGTAAAATGAGCAATCGCCTGGATTAGATAAACTATTGTCTAGAAATGCAGATTCCACAATTGAGAGTAGAATTTTTCTACCTCCTTCTCAGCAATCACTCCAATTGCTATATTTACTAGTTTCTCTGGATGTGAATTTGGCTGAAATGGGTGTGTCATACTGTTTTCAATGTGAGCAATCATATCTTTTGCGTGGTTGTCATCTCGCTTGAGAGCAGGTGGTTTGCCTTGCACATGCACTGATGTTTCTGAGCTATGCCCATCAGTACGCTCTTTAAAGCCGTGGATAAATTTTCCAAGTACAGTGCGAGTAAGCATCCATCGCAGCAACGCAGAGTCCTTCCGTGTTAGACCAACCATGCCACCATCACTTTTGGAATCCATGATAACAGTGGATTCCGTGGCCATATCACTCCATATGCCATTGAAACCCGCTGAACTCAAACGAACAGCACACTGTCCATTCAGAAATCACTGTGTCACATCCTCTGGAAGATCAATCATATCCAAAAGATAAACTGCCACCCAATGTGAATAATTAGTTCGATCTGCCGAGAAGAAATATGGAAAGTTGTGATGACAAACGTAGCGGCCAATTACCTTCACTTTCAATTCTTATGAAGTTACGCAGTATTTGAATGGCATCCAAAAACATTGTCCAGTACTGAAACGTTGGAGATGATCTGCAACCTTCCTCCTTGAACTGTTGGAGCAGTGGAAGTACATGTGAAGCCAGCATGCTATTTAACTGACCAGTTGCATTAATAGCCTATTGTTCAGTGCCATTTAATCGTGCTACATAAGTGTCCTCAATTTGATGGAAAATATCATCAAGGTTACGCGATTGCTGATCTGCATTACACCATTTTACAAATTCCGTCTAAACATTTGCATCATTGCCTCATAAGAAAGTGTCAGACCACGCACTGCCCTGTGAAATTGTTTTCTAGCAAGCATCATATCAACAGAACTTGGAGCGTACACACCACTTTCCACCAGCAGATCTTTAAGTCCACCATCTCCCCAAAATTTGCCAATTGTAGCTATAAAGCAACACGCACCATGGAATCCACCGAGACGAAGTATGTGATTGGAAAATTCACCAGCTTTGCTCCTTTTCACTTGTTGTGCAACTGCATATAGTTGCTGGTCCATAGTCTGGATTGTACTTTGCTGACCTAAACCTTGAGACATATGTTGGCTTCTAATTATTGTTGTGTAGGCAGTTGCAGGATCAGCAGGTTTTGCATCAATAACTGGAGCATATGTTGTTATTGTTCGGGTATCACCTTTCTGAACTAGTGCTGCATTATAACCAGTCCAGAATGGTATCATTTGAACGGTAGTTTTAGTTAAGCTAGAATAAAACTCTATGGTATCACGGGAAACCATTCTCAGAAGGATCCAAGAAAGATCATGTGCATCATTCTGTTTTATCTAGCAAAATTGACTTTATCTTTGTTGTTGTATTTGCATGCCGATGCGGTTCTGGTCGTTGTTTGCGCTTATCATAATGCAGCACACTTTAGTTTTAGCGCATCATCACAAGTCAGAGAGAGTGACTTTTCTTGTCCGATCTTCACTCTTTCGATTGCGATATTATGATCATTATTGTCAACAGCTTGTTCCTGAAAGATAATACGGGCCATCGAATGAATGCGTCCTTTCCTTCAATAGCTGCACAGTTGATATCGATGTTGTCATCCCCCTCTTGAACTAAGTTTCCTCCATTATCTCGTGAAATTAAACCATGGGCGATGTACACGTGGTCTTGCATCTTTTGCAGTGCCACATTACGAAGGCTAGTTAGGAAACGCCTTAGATCATCATAGCTAATGCAGAAGCCGTGTGCATGTAGGGTGTAACTTATTTTTCTTTTACCATGATCATGGTGAAGCTGTGCTGCAAGACCCATGTGAAGAGGCGTTAAGACCTTGCTGTTGCGACAATGAATAACACATTCCGCTAAGTCTAACACTTTACGACGTATGTTTTCTGAAAGCTGATAGTTTGGATCAACTGAATCAAAAGCTTCTGTACTCAAAAGCCAGAGCAACGCATTGCATAACAGACAGGGTACACATGGTTCAGATGATTTCAGACTGAGTTCAGCAGTTGTGTAGTAATCAGTCGGTACTTCAATTTCTATGATCTCCTGCCTAATCAGCCCAATAACACTATGAAGTAAGCTCTCTTGGTCTGAGTTAGTTGTTTCATCACACGAACCCAGTGCTATTTGGTCATAGTTAATTTTCTCCTTCAGTTCAGAAAATGCTTTGACCACATCTCCTAATGTTACACTGCTGCTCATCACAATGCTTGACTTTGACTGACCTTTGCTGTAGCTTTTCAGCTGACAGTATTGATTCAATAACAGCAGATTTGGCGGTTATTAATTTTTCGGCTTTTATTTTCTGGCATATGACGCATCTAGTCCAGTTTGTTGACACCCTAGACTTTTTGTGTTGAAGACACTTTAATGGGCTCGAACCAAGCTCATCCATCCGCCATGTTTGCTCACAATTTCCTGATATGCGCTTTACACTAAGTGGCTACTGCGCTTTTAAAGACTGTGGCTTCTTGGACTGGTCAATAGAGACAATTACAACAATTGCATTTATTGACTGCTTAAAATTCAATAAACCGGATTCTAAAATTGTTAGCAGGGTAGAGGTGTTTGTGTGGTTTTCTCGTTGTTATCACATCAAAATCACATGCTTTTCGTCGGGAAATAAAAACAAGAACGAAATTAGATTTATCGAAATAATTTTTACGGTGATTAACATTTTATAAAATTACACCCCCCCCCCCCCACACCCACCCCGGGCCAAATATTACAGTTTTCCATGTAACTAGATTTCATCTTTCCCATTGTCGCATTTAACTTGAATGTTAAACAAGAATAATTGGTGACTTACAAGAATTTTATTTAGCAAGTTTTGTGCATCGCTATATGTAGATTCGTGCAACTATATTTGACGGAAATATAGGTATATTCTACAGACAAAATTTGACAATTTATAGATCTTTTATTATTTTATAGATCCATTTTTGTCCTCAAAAGTACTATTGACCTCAGAATTCCGAGGCTATGCTTTATTTAATATTTGCGCATGGGTATTACCTACACATATACTTAGATAATTGCTCCATGCTTTGCCATTGCTGAGATAACGTTTTTTCTACCGCATTTAAAAGTCATCTACCCGTTTGTTTACATTTCCGTCTCCATGGCAACCGCACATCGACAGATGTCTACGACAAGGCAAAATGTAATCTAGGGACCCTAATAATTATAAAAAAACATGCTATAGCTTTCTGTACGGTGGGAGAATTAAATTGGTAAAAATGTGGTTTTGGTTGCTGACCTACTTTGACTGCTATGAGGTTTACAAGGTTTAGCTATGTCCCGACTATCTCTAGCTAAGCTCCACCCACACTTCAGCCGTGTAGGGATTGATCGATCCCTAACATCCCTGATCAATTTCCAGAAAAGTGTACAGCTAAACTGTTGAATATTTTGAAAGTAATTTGACTTGGTGCTGTTGCTGCGGCCAATTAAAGTAGTTTTAAAATATTCAACATCATGTTTATTAAATAGTAAAGTCATATTCGTACAACAAAGCCTAGTCCGTCGTCGATTAAGCGTTCGTGACGAACCGATCTACGTCATTCATAGCGTCATTGATTATGAAGTCATCCTACACGTTATGTAGTTGATTATGACGTCATATGATTGATGGATAAAGTGGAAAGGTCCATTACTGTACAGCATACGTCTCTATAAAGGTCACCAGGTGGACCATGCCAAATGGCCGTTATATACATGTGCACGTTACATGGTGTCTATTTCCCAAGCAATTGTAACGGGAAAATAGAATCGGCGAATGGATACGGAATAGTGACAGATCCGAGGAATGAAATACGAATTTTGAAGGCTGTTTCGAACTTAATGTACATGGAAACGGACAAATGATGAGGTTTATTTATACACCTATTCCCGAAGCTATATCATTTATGAATGGATTGTGATCGATCGATCGACTCACTAAACCACCCACACACTGACTGACAGACCCGCCGATCCACTGACACACTGACTGACTAACCCACCGACCGGCCAAACAATCATACAACTGAACAACCAACGAACCGACGAACCAAACAGCCAAACAACAACTCAATTGTCGCGTGGATTACCGTAATAATTACATATCATGCTAACATAGATGGGCTGGTATGATAAGAATCGTTTGAATTAATAGTTGATTGGAATTGAGAAATCCAGTTTTGGCTATGCCCCGTCTATCTTTAACTAACCCACACCCACACCCACACCTCACCCGTGTTGGGATCGATCGATCCCTGCACTCACTGACTATCAATTTCCTGAAACATTCACGGGCAAGTTGTTGAATATTTTGAAACTAATTTGACTGGGTGCTGTTGCTGCCTATGGCAACAACGTTTATTCCGACATCGATTACGCGTTCGTGACGACCTTAGCTACGTCATTCATGACGTAATTGATTAGGGCGCACTGTGGCTGACTCTATTGTCATTATCGATGGGTAAACTAGAATCCTTTTATTACTAAAACGAGAACATTGCCAATATAATGCGGTGTATATTTACCTATGATGACGTCGACGGCGTGTGTGTGCCACAGATTGACGACTTCAACCAGTCCAGTAGCAGTGTCGCAACCGCTGTCATAGTACACCATACTGAAATTGTGCCCTCTTCCGTGGATAGCCGCCATGTCGACTCCGGAATTCAGCCTTTCAAGGCTGAGTCTAGCGGCGGCGAGTGATTCCGTTCCGATGGGCCACGGCCCCGTCATTGGGACGAGTAACCCGAATTTAAATTCACGAGCACTGGTGAACGTTGTTATTGCAAGACTGCTCATGAAAAAGAATATTGCACTTGGCCAGGTGAAATTCCATGTAGATAATAGACCCATCTCCATCGCATACTTGTCTCTCTTTTGTCGTGGTCTTATCATTTTCACTCGATATAGCCTAACAACTCATCAGAATAATCCATATCTAGTTCATTCTTCAGACGTGTCATGCCATTCATTTCACTGATTTATAGAAGAAGATTGACGTAACTGGAACGGACGAATCATTTTCTATAGCCATTATGCCCCGCCCCGCCCAGCTCTAGCAAAAATTCGCCCATGCATTGCGTGTGTTGGGATCGATTTACGTACTTTGAATCTTGAATTTCCGGCATTCCCATTTTTTCATGATACCTATACAGCTAACCTGTTGCATATTTTGAAACTAATGTGACTGGGGTGGGGGTGGGGGGGCTGTTGCAGTCAAATTAATTTCAAAATATTCACCAGAATGTCTATTAAGTAGTAAAGGCATATCATCCGTACACACGACGGAGTTAGCTATTCGCGATTTTTTACGCATTCTGAGTGTGACGTCAGCTTACACGTGACGTAATTTAGTATGACGTCCTATACTTGAGCGACAGATTGGATTCATTGATTTCACTAATATCATCACGTGATGAATAGTGTGGACAATGGCCTGTGGAATGTTCGTATCAGAATTTTATACTTTGACATTCAAAATATAAAATTCGTAGACGCACATTTGGCAAGCCGGACTATGGCAGAACACTATAGTCGATGGAATCACAAAACAATGCGCCTTCAACGGGCCTTGTAGGAATTGTATGTCTTTACTACTTAATAAATACACATACAGCAACAGGACCAAGTCAAATTAGTTTCAAAATATTCAACAGCTTACCTGTATAGTTTTCTGGAAATTGATAGTGGATTCAGGGATCGATCGATCCTAACAATGGGGACGTATGGGTGGAGCTTACCTAAAGATGGGCGGGGCATAGCTAAAACTGGATACATCCATTGAGATAAAGTACTTAACATCCTTATATTGACCTATAATGCGCGTTTCGTTTTCCACATTTAATTGGATAGCTCTACATAGTCCTCTGGGCAGCGTTGAGACATCGTTCGCGGCTCATTTGTAATGTCATTCATCTGGAGACCATTTCTATTTTGTGTTCTGCAACTTCTGGAAAAAAGCCATGACAAGAATAAGATTTTGATTTGATTTGATTCAAACATATTTTATTGCAAGGGAGGGAGGGAGGGAGGGAGGGAAGGGAGGGAGGGAGGGAGGGAGGGAGGGAGGGAGAGAGAGAGTGAGAGAGAGAGAGGGATGGAGGGAGGGAGAGAGAGAAAGAGAGAGAGATAGAGAGAGAGAGAGAGAGAGAGAGAGAGAGAGAGCGAAAGAGAGAGTGAGAGAGAGGAATGGAGGAAGGGAGTGTGGGGTGGGGTTGGGGTGGGGTGGGGTGGGGGTGGTAGAGAAAGATTATGTAAACAGATTGGAAAAGAATAGAAAAGAAAAGAACAGCTCCTTCAAATAATTATTTGGCGGATAGCAGTTTGCCATTAATATAATACATTAAACAATTTACTAATAACTAAATTAACAGAACATGTTCGTTGTTATTCCTTACCGTCGTCATTTACCCTCACCATCCCAACCCCTCCTGTCAACTCACAAAGTGCTTTCCACAGGTCTTCTCTTCCCGTTTCTTACACGAAATAAAACGAAAGAGGAACGAGAAATGACTAATTCACCTCCGACCCCGCCCACCTCGCCCATTCAAACTGGCCCCATTACAGTGTATTTTGGTCAACCTGAAATTTTAACCTCCTGATAACTTGAACGAACAATTTGAGGAGATTAACTATTTAGAGATCCTTTATTGCATTCCCATCACCCCTCCCATGTCATCCTCATCGTCGTCGTCATCATCATCATCGGCGTCGTCATCATCGTCACCGTCGTCGTCTGCGGCATCGCATCATCTTGGATGACCCGAAATGCAATAGGAGAGTAATACATTGTGAGTAAGGGAAGAACTCAATACACAGTAACCACAACTGAAGTAAAAGATTAAAGTATATAGCATATCTTTCCAGTCATTTGTGTCATAAATATGTAACCATGGTAATAAATTACATACTATTCCTAGATCATATCAACACGTTGGGAACATATATGAGGTTAAAATCTGCCAGTAGCTTGAATATAGTTTTGAACTTCTTTGAAGATGCATTCATTTTCCTGCACGGATAGAGATATGTTTCCTTTGCATAGCAAGTCACACGACAACGAAATATACAAGAATAAGATTTGAACGAACGGACAAACATGAATGGATGAATGAATGAACAAACGAACGCGCGAGCGAATGAACGAATGAATGAACGGATGAACAAATGATGGAGCGGGTAAACAAATGAACGAATGAGCGAATGAATGGATCAATGAATGAATGAATGAATGAATGAAAGGGTGTGAGAACGTATGAACAAATGAACGAACGAATGAGCCAATGAACGCGCACACGAGCGAATGAATGAAATCACGAATACTCCAATAAATGAGGGAGCGAACGAACGAACGAATGAACAAACGCACGCGCGCGAGCCAACAAACTAACGACTAAATGAATGAACGAACAAACGAACAATTGAGCGAATGAACAAATGAGCGAACGAACGAGCAAACGAGCACATGAACGAACGAACGAAAGAACGAACGAATGAACGAACGAACGAACGAACGAACGATTGAACGAACGAACGAACGAACGAACGAGCGAACGAACGAACGAACGAACGAACGAACGAACGAACGAACGAACGAACGAACGAACGAACGAACGAACGAACGAACGAACGAACGAACGAACGAACGATTGAACGAACGAACGAACGAACGAACGAACGAACGAACCGACCGACCGACCGACCGACCGAACGAACGAATGAACGAATGAACTAGCGAACGAACGAACGAACGAACGAATGAACGAATGAACTAGCGAACGAACGAACGAACGAACGAATGAATAAACTAAAAGAACGAACGAATGAATTCATGCTTCGGTGTGCCCGTGGTAATACACAGTATCTAACGTATGTCACAGAGACATGCCTATATTACATGTATTATTATATTACATTAGCAGATGGTAAATGATCTGTAAATGTATGTAATGGAATAGCGTAACCATTATTTTGTCACCTTAAGATTCAATGGTCAAGCCGGCACTAAACTCCTACTGCAATGGTCTTAGGAATTCCCAGTAGCAGGCCAAGAGAATAAATAGTATTTTAGAAAATTTACCAGTGGAATGACTGGCTCCGTTAACGAATGGACGCTGGCTAATAAAAAACCTCGAATTTTCTTAGCAATTTCCCCTTTGGCGAGCAACCTGGTCAAACACGTTCTCTGTAGTTGGCATGGGTGACGAAAGCTGGACTGCAAACATTATAATTTTATTGAAAAGTCTTGGTAATTAAACGGTTAATTGATATGGTTTGCATCCTGGGCGTTTTGAGACGCTGTTGGCATAAGACGGGTTAAGCAACTTTTAGCTAAATATGTATGCCTCTCCCATCCCTAGCTAAGCCCCGCCCATGCTTTGCTCATGTTGGGATCCAGAATTCCCAGAATCCCAATTTCATGGGAACTATATACAGCGAGCCTGTTGAATGTTTTAAATCTAATTTGACTGGGGCTGTAGGTGACTATGGTAGTAACAGCGCTATGTCAAATTAGTTTTAAAATATTCAATAGAATGTTTATTAAATAGTAAACATACAATTCGTAGATGCTATTCCAGGTTAACGACAGAGTATTTCCGTTAACTTTGATCGTGGCGTCAGACTACATTTGACGTAATTTATTATGACATCGCATGCTTGACTAACGGATCGGATTCATCCATTAAAAATAAGCTTGCCTATGTGATAGATATTTATGTCGCTAGTTATGCTCCCATATTTATTGAAGCATTCTCGTCATATGCTACAGAAAATGAAAATTGGTAGAAGAACGAACTATCTATGACAATGCAGGTTATTGGGTCGGTAGTCCTGT
This sequence comes from Chaetoderma sp. LZ-2023a, assembly GCA_034401795.1. Lineage (NCBI taxonomy): Eukaryota > Metazoa > Mollusca > Caudofoveata > Chaetodermatida > Chaetodermatidae > Chaetoderma > Chaetoderma sp. LZ-2023a. The sequence continues at coordinate 36,967,910 of CM067364.1, read as the reverse complement.
GATCGACCAATACCGCGCCAATACAACGGGTATTGGCCCAGTACCGGCCCAGCAACCAGCGTTATCAAGATATGAAATCATATTATATGGGCCGCGTTTTTGTTTAGCGTCTAATTGCTCTTTTGACAACGCAGATTAGTGGGCCCGTACTGTCCCAATATCGGGCCGTATTGGCCCGGTATTGGGGACCAGTACCAGTGCAGTAACCTGTGTTGTCATGGTATGTCTGTGAAGAGTGTTTGGAATAAACACGGGATTTATTTGATGACGGTCTTTCATCGTATAGGCTAAACTGAACCACCGTCATTTCAATGCAAAACCTATTTGTCTTGACATATTATTTGTATAATGCGACCACCTATCTTACTGACCACTTTTGATAGTTCGTGCAATGCCAGTTATAGTCAGGTGTGAATGTAGCTAAGGTAATATTAGTTTGATAGTAGGCCTACATAATCTGTTGCATTTAGCTTCATATATTTAAATAGAAAAGTTCATCAAACCAACCCTAGTAATGCGTGCTACTCTGGACCAGTACTGGGCCAATATCGGGCCAATACGGCCCGGTATCGGCCAAATACCGGCCAATAACATGAATTACCGGGTTAGCAGTTTCTGTTTAAGAGAGGTAAACTGAACATAGGCTACGTTAAACAGAGCAACTCAAGAAAGAAAATTTTGATAATATTATTGGCTGATGTTTGCGTATTATATGTTAATTTGCTAGCATCTAATTGACGTTTACTATGAGGGATGATCAATTAGAAAGAGATTACTATACAGAATTATATTATAATATTCATACACATTCTTATGCTACATATGTGTTACTAGATTATACCAAACGCCGATATATCCGGCCGCGTGGCCATACACAGTTATTTATCCGGAACAAACGATTTCCAGTTTCTATGCCAACGATACTACAGAGGATGGTTATTGGCATTGCTGTTACCGTTAAGACATACGAGAGGATGCCATATATCGCCGCTGTCACGTTCGGTATATTTACTCGGAATGCAATGTTATATCTCACGTGCTTTGTCTAACTTGTGAAGTGCCTAAAATATTAATGAAGATCCCGATCTCTCGTTGTCGTTGCATTGCCGATTTGTCTCTTAGCGAAAGGTGAAGCACCTATGACAGCAACAGCGCCCAGTCAATTTAGTTTCAAAATATACAACAGAATGTTTTATTAACTAGTATAGACACACAGTTCATACACCAACGCTTAGTCCGTCATCAATTAAGTTACGCCATTCATCTTTTTCAGTTTCACTTATTTTTTACACCCAAGCAATAACGTGGCACAATGGAAAAAAGGAGTACAATGTTTAGATATTTAAATGGCGGTTTAGCCTACATAAGACTATTAATACAATTAATACCGTAATTGATTATGACATCATCTTACACGTCACGTTGTTAATTGTGACGTTATAAGGCTGATGGAGAAACTAGAATCCTCAATTCCAATTCATTTCTATGCAAAATGGCAGCATACATAGAGGATCTGGAACGAGGTTCCATGTACTATCACTATTATCAACCGAGTTGACAATTATCACATTGGGCGGGCTTTCGCGATATCAAAGCGGTAACTTTCGAGGAGGCTGATGATATTAGTTTATTTAATATTTCCGAGTAGGCCTACAATATGGATTCTCTCCCCCTCTCTATTTCCCTATCTCTTTTCCCCTCTCTGCTTTTCTCCTCTATCTCTACCTCTCTCTCTCTCTCTCCGTTACTCACCCTTCCCCCTCCCTCCCTGCTTGCCTCATTCCCTCCCTCCCTTCACCCCCCCTCTATCTCTTTCCCTCCCTCTTTCTCACTCTCTCCCTCTCTCTCTCCGTTCCTACCCCTTCCTCCATCCCTCCTTTCAGCCCCTCTCTCCGTCTCGCTATGTCTGTCTGTCTGTCTGTCTGTCTGTCTGTCTGTCTGTCCGTCCGTCCGTCCGTCCGTCCGTCCGTCCGTCTCTCTCTCTCTCGCTCGCTCGCTCGCACTCTCTTTCTCTCTCTCTCCCTCCCTCCCTCCCTCCCACCCTCCTCTCTCTCTCTCTCTCTCTCTCTCTCTCTCTCTCTCTCTCTCTTTCTCTATCTCTCTCCTTTAGCTGTTTTACCACTTTATTAAGAATTGTTTTAGCCTGAACAATGTACCTCGTTTTGAGACTAACACTCTGATGGTTTGGAACCACATTAACCTTTCAACAAACGAGTTCTTCATAAACTCTCGCTGTGATCTTATTCCTTCCATGCGTTTGAGCTGTGCAGTCGTGATGAAGACCCAGGTGGCAAAGTAGGCTGGATATTGTTGATTTGTATTAAATACCGAGAATTGTTCATGTTTTCCATCAGCTTCTAAATTATCCTCTTTGCCCTTCTTGCTCCCTGACGTGTCGTGCTCTCCGTTGGCAAAGGAATCGTAATCTATCCCTTTTAGATATAGAGCACACATGCTGGGTGTCTGAGTGTATGATCAAGACGTCGACTATGTTAATGTTATGTTAAACACCATGTTTTTCTGACATTGTCTAATCTGATAATTCATACTCGTCCGTCTTTGACAGCTTGTACACGTGTTCTGCACATCGATACGGATCTGAATGGAGGTTTTGTGACGATTTCATGACAAAGAAGAGCTATCAGAGATTGCAGACGTTCACCATTCCGTTTTCGTTGCATTGTAAAGGTTGTTCGAATTGTGCGGATCTTTTTTTATGTCCCGGATTCTTTACTGGGTTGTGCAATCCTAGTGTATTGCCATACTGATTCCTGCTCTAAAATTTGAAACAAAGCGGAGATGTAGCTTCTGAGATATCAGCATATCCAAAATATCTGGATCACGTTGAAAGTCTTTCCAGCTACATCTCCAAACAGACGGATGGGCGGACGGACGGACTTACGGACGTACGGATATATGGACGGACGGACTGACGTCCGGACGGGCGGGTGGGGGCGGATGGGGTGGGGGTGTGGGCGGACAGACAGCCATACAGGTAGGCAGACAGGGAGGCATGCAGATAGACGGACAGACAGAAAGACAAACGGACATGCAGGCAGCCAGGCGGACAGGCGGACAGGCAGGCATGCAGACCGGCAGGCATGCAGACCGACAGGCAGGCAGGCAGTCAGGCAGGCAGGCAGGCAGATAGGCTGTTCATGAACTGGTGATTAAACCCTGGATGAAGAACGTGTAGCTGCTTTACATATATCTTACATACATCTCATCTCAATATAGTATGATCATAATCCCTATTCACCAGTGCGTTCGGCACATACGCGCATAACCGTGTTCATGTTCTGTCACCAGTCGTTGGATCGTTGTTAGTAATCTTTGATCATAATGGTCTAATAATTTGAATAGATGCTCATTTCCTAATGTATCTTTTCGCCATTTTATTAACCCCTCTTGTGTCAACTTAGCCCTTTAATGGTCAAACTGACTAAAACAACTCTGCAGTGGTCTTCAGACATGCCTATTTGAAAGGGATAGAGTAGAATATTTTTCACTATTTACCACGAGAATGACTGGCTCGGTAACCGAGCCAGTCATTCTAGTGGTAAATTTTCAAACATACTCTTCGCTCGGCCTGCAGATAGATAATTAAAAACTGTACCTTTCTTTACCATTACCCCTTTAATGGTCAAGCATGCGAAAAAAGTTCAGTGGTAAATTTACTAAAATTAGTCTTCTAAAATTAAAATATCTTGAAAAATATTGACCATGGTAAAATGTGTAATTGATTTATCAAGTAGTATTTTGAGCCTTTTCTTTGTCATCATGCGACTGCATCCATGCATCCATTTCTAGCGTTCCCCCACACATTACTATTCCTGTCACACCACGTTGTATGTTCGATTAAATCCATTTTAACGCGTTGAACCATGAATTCCTATAAAGATTAGCAAAGCCTTGGGATATTTTGAAACTAATTTGACTGGTGGCCGTTACTAGGAGAGCAACAGCTCCCTATTAAGTTAGTTTTAAAATATTAACACAACTTTTAATAAATTATAAATTTACCAGCGAATACATTTCAGACTATCACTGTTGGACCTTTGCCATTTTTGTGTTGGTCCTACGTCATTTGATTGTGAAGTCCGCTAGGAAGTAACGTATTTGATTATTATTTCAGATATTTGAGTTATATACCGGATCCCTCAATAGCTATATCTAGTACTATATGGTAGGCCACGCTTGCTCACCTCGCTCAAACACAAGCTATCATATTTAATACAAAATTTTAAGTGTTCTCTTTATCAAAGTGGTGCAAAGACAGTGTAGCTGACTGTAGCCGATGGAAGAGTCCCGGCACTGTGTAAAAGGTTAGCAACAGCAACACCGTCCAGTGAATTCCAGTGAATTCCAAACACATTGTGGATACTGCTTCTGTTGCTAGAAGCATTAGTTTCGACATGCCAATTTCACCTGTTAACGACCAATCATTCTCTTCTACAAACGGCACGCGTGGGCACGGTTAAGCCTTTTTCCAAATCAGGGTTTGTTAGTGAGCTTTTGTTATATACAAATGCAAGGCAGCTTCAGTAGGTGGTAGCAAATCAATACTTTTCCTTGCTTTGGAAAACGATGAGCACAACCTGAATTTAACAAACACATTGCAAGCAGACTGTTTTCCAATGCCAACACACTGCCTAGTTATGCTCGTTCCCTTTAAAAAACAAATAGACAGCAGCGAGGTCTTACATTCATCACTGGTTTGGATCATATGGCGTGGAGAATAACGTTTCTTCTCAACTGTTCTAGCCTGCACCCATCTTTGGTGAGATAGACTCGGCATATATGTGCCACCGGTGAGGCCATGGCATCGGTATCGGGACATACCACATTTAAATGCCTGCAACTTTCCATTGTTAGATATGCCCCGCCCATCTCTAGCTAAGCTCCGTCCTATGGTAGCAACAGCGCTCAGTAAAATTAGTTTCAAAATATCTAAAATCATTTTTATTGATTATGACGTCATAGTAATCCTACACGTCATGTAGGTGATTATGACATCACACGATGGATGGATTAACTGGAAAGGTCCACCAGCATGAATAGGATCTGCAGCATACAGCACGATGTGAGTGCGCAACCTCGTGCAGGTTCGAACTGGGGTTAGATACATCTCTGCCGATTGATGACCAACCTGTCCTTGAATCAGTTAACCCTCCACTATGTAGAAGTTATCTATTAGGTTGATTGGATTGTTGTTTACCAGCTCTGTACACACAGGTTCTGAAACGGCTTTTGTTTTTTGGGAAGAGCGAGGCATCATCCTTGTAAGCTTGTATAAGCTTACACTTTACAACGCTACGCTTGTGTTGAATCCAAACTTTGATCGCTCTCTAATTACTGGTCATATACGATATCTACCCGGCTATACTTTTCTGACACTGTGCATCTACAATCTTGAAAGTTATGTCACTATTCACTAATTTGCTCCTGTGCGAATCACAAGGGTCTCTATGGTAGACATGCCATCCAGTATGGTGCAGACAGAATCAATGGTGGTGGGCGGTTGATTCCAAGCTAAGCCTTGATCTAAAACTATGCTCCAGCAGTTTATAAATATTAACATTGCACCCACCTTCCGGGGCAACATTAACTCGTCTAAGTAAATCACGATCTGCTTTGACATTCATAGTATATAATGTTGCAAATGTATTCAGCTTTTGCATTTTGGTACTGTCGTAAAATTCAATCTTCTTGTTGATCAACCTCATATGCACAAACATTCTTTCCAATTGCCTCTGCCATCAGCAAATCCATTTTTACACCATTGCTGGCAACATGTTCAGTAGTTTGGGGCACAATTTGAGATGAGGCATGATGAAACAGGTTAAAACTTTGAAATTGTTGTCCAAGTTTATTTACATATTCATGATCTCGTTACATTGAATTTGCAATCATCGCCCATCACCTTTTAGGCTGAACACCAGCCTTGTGCCTACTGCTAACTAAGCTCGTTCAGTGTCGTATTGCGCCGACAGCCGCTATCTTGTGTCACACAACCCCCTCATAGAAATCCGTTATAAACCTGTAGCTCTATATCCGGAAGTAATTTCATGTCAGCCATGGAAACGATATCCCATTTGGTGTCGTGTCTATGCTCATAAGCAGCGAACTATTGTATTAAGGAGAGACGGTAGAAAAGCAAGGTTCCATCTCGGATAGCACGAGGGAATCTAAACAGGATCTATACTAGATGCATGTAGTTTCTCCAATACTGGAAAGTAGATTCATCATTGTTTACAATATCATATTGCTGAATGAGAATTTTTATAAATTTAGTTCCTCCTCGAATTCTGCAGCATTCTTGTAGAACCCACGTACCATGTTTGTAGTCAGGATTTAACTAACCTCTTCCTCAATGGACCGTTACTTTTTTAGCTATACCCAGCCCATCTCTAGCTAAGTTTACAACGTGTCGGACTATTAAGTGTTAAAGACGGACTAAATCGAATCATACATTGCAAAATTGATTATGACATTATCCTACACGTCATATGACGTCAGATGATAGATGGATAAACTGGAAAGGTTCATTATTTTGGCATTCTTGGGCTATATAACTCCCCAGAGCGTGTCGAAGGTAAGCGTATGGGCACACACAACGCTGTTCTATATCTTTCCATTATGTATGGTTTCTGCTGTCTTCTTTCTGAACATTCCGATCTCTATCCAGATACCATTGAGGCCTGAAGCTTATACGCACTGTCCTTTCACCTTTACACCCTCATATGTTAACTTATCTCTTTAATGGTCAGGTAGTGGGCCTGAGGAATGCCAATTTTTTCATCCAAGAGAATATGATTTTTTTTAATTTACCACTGGAATGACTGGCTCGGTAACCGAGCCAGTCACTCCAGTGGTAAATTAAAAAAAATAGTCTTCTCTCAGCAGACAAATAGACACTAGCTATAAAAACCATGGATTTTCCTTTACTATTTTCATGGACAAGCCGGTCAAAAAAACCAGCACCTGTAGTGGTCTTGAGTAATGTCTATTTGCATGACAACAGAAAGTTATTTCTGTAAATTTTATTGTAAAATTTATTATTTTCTTGAAAAATCGTGACCATTGAAAGGTTAATTGATAGAAGTAGAACTTTGAGGCGCTGTTGACACAACGGGGTAAAAAATTCACTTGAACATGGAACCCTCCTAACATACTGATACGTAATTAGTTGTCACTATTGTTGTGGACCTGGTTAAAATGATAGTATCTGACATGGCCGCTCCAATCCCTATTTACTTACTCGGACTGTATGTGAAGATATAACTTTTTGGCATGTGTGTAGATTAGATGCTGAGATATTAGATCAGGGTGATTCGCATGACGGTCATCTTGGAAACCAAGATGGACCGCCACAAAAAGGTATCGTAACTGATATGTTAGCAAAGATGAATTTCCGCACTCCCTGTTCGTTTACATATTCGACATAGTTTCCTTGCTCGTACTGTAGGTAGGGCTGCGCGGTTTGGCTTACAGCCATATCGGTTTCGATATGACTTTTCATATCGGTTTTAACCGAATATCGGTTTTATGGACATGAAACAAAAAATTTAAATGATAAAAAATAGCACGAAAACAGAACGTATTTTCACGCTCTGATACAGTCGTAACGTTTTACGCATTTAAAGCTTAATATACCTTATAATATCCATCATCGCGGGAGTGAAATTATTAATTAGACCGCCTAAATATTAAGCACAGTTAAATAAACATCGTTTATTTTGTCAAAATTAATCATAAATCAGTAAAACAGGTTGCGAAAAGACGTAGCCTAATCACGTGATTGTAATTTATTATGATGTAATTATCTCCCTTTCCTCTTTCATTTCCAATTCGGCCCGAGGACGAAATCATGCCTTGGAAAAAATATTAACTGTAATATTGCGAACGCGAATTTCATACGTTAATATGATATTGTGTATAGAAGATAACGTTTTAAAAACGGCTTGAGTAATAATTTTATTTAAAATTACATCCTAATCATCAAACTGTATTCAGCATTATATTTATTGGCGAGATTTTTATGCATTCGGGCGATTTAGAGTTGGGACGACTTTGCATTATGTTAATTAGCCGGTGACGTAAATAAAATGGATGCCGTTGTTTAGAAATGTTTTCCCCGATACAAATTTCAATGACAAATTCCCGCGTTAGTATTGTGTTTTATATTGCAAATTTATCTGAGACTATCAGAGAAAAGACGAGTGGATATTTATTAAATTAATTCGCTGCTTGATTTCTCTCGGCGTGCAGCGAGTTACATGGAGTTACACAATATGCGCAATTGGGGCCACGTTCAATTATTAGTTGCCCCGAACGTAGCTTAATGGAAAGTCTGGCCTTTATTATTCATTACGCTTTTCATACTCGTTAGTATCTTTTATTTTTAACAATCCTGATACGAAAAACCGAAAATATGTACATATTCGGTTTTTCGATATTTATTTTTTATAATCGGTTATGAAACCGTCAGTGCGGGATATCGGTTTTAAATATGGTATTGGTATATCGCGCAGCCCTAACTGTAGGTGTAGATATTAATCTTCCGCATATGTGTAGATTAGAAGCTGTGATATTAGATTAGGTTTACTTCACATAACGGCCATCTTGAAAACCAAGATGGCCATCACAAATAAAAGATTGTATGATGTATATATTCCTTACCCATACCTTTATGGGCATAGACATAAATTTCACACTTTTATCCTGACTAGATGCTAATATATTAGTAAAGATGGATGGATTTGACATGGCGGTCATCTTGATATCCAAGATGGCCACCACACAAGGAATGATTATATTATATTTACATGCTCTAAATGTATTCCTTACACACACTTATATGGATATATACCTTAATTTCTCGTTTTTATCCGGACTAGACGCTGGTATATTATCAAAGACGTGGTTCACGCAGAGGCCGTCTTGAAATAATACAAGATGGTCACAACATAAGAAAGGATTATATGGGCGTGTACCGGCTTTAAATGTATTCCTTACACACATTTTTATGGGCTTTGGTATCAATTTCGTGATTTCATCTGGACTAGAAGCTAATATATTACCAAAGATGAATTTCTAGAGGTAGCCATCTTGAAATCCAAGAGAGATGATGCCAGGATGTAAACAAGCCTAATTCGAACAGTAGCACGTGTACAATATACGTTGATCAGCTTCCAAATTCTATTACAGATATTTAACGAAAATTTGTTTATGCATCTGCATCTTAACTACTTTAAGAAATTATTGTATCTGGTCTGCCCTAATGAAACGACAAAAACGTACAAATGTTACAGAAATTTCACATGGCAAAAGGCGTGAACGTAATTGGATTGGAAGACATTACATTCAAATCCAACTACTGGACTGTACTGAAATCCTAAAGCGATTACAATAATACTAAAACACCACCACCACTCAATTACCAGTCCGATCTCGGCAGCTACGTCGAACAATTCTGTATTTTAATTCACAGACAGTGGCTAGGGACAGCATAGAGGCATGCACACGTGCTTGGGGTTACAACATCAACCGCATCGTACTAACATACGCCCACTCATATCGCTTCGAGATCGTTAGTGGGAGGGCGAGACAGTGCGATAGGACGATGCAGCAAGCGTGACGTTCAGGAAAGCTATTAGAATAAAAGGCTAAACCCACCGCATCACTCCATTAGGCCAAAGTAAGCTAACCACGTTGCTACAAAACTCGCGGTTAGATGCTACTGACCTGAATTTTACAAACGACGCTGCGGGTAACCCGGCGATGTTAATGAGAGTAATCACTTGGAGACACGGGAGTTTTAACCCTTTCATGACGAAGCCGACCAAAAAACGGCCATTGCAGTGCTCTTGATGAATGTCGATTTGCAGGCCACAACACAACTATTTTTGAAAGTTGCAACTGGAATAACTGGCTCGATAACTGAGCCAGTCTTTCCAATGGTAAATTTTCAAAAATAGTTTTCTCTTGGCCTGCAAATCGACATTCAATAAGCACATATTTTGATTTTACAATATCATTAAAAAAGTGTTGCGCCGATCCGTAAGAAGGAGCGGCACACACTAGAGTTATCAGCTTAGCTGACAGATACGAGATGCTGTTTGCTAAACTGATAGGCTAAGCTCAGATTCACAACACTACTTACTGGGCATTAACTCAGTGCGACTATGATATTGTAGTGCCCCAATAACCAATTTGGCTCGTTTCTAAACGGCGCAATACCGTTTGTAGACGGCGCAGACTGATATACCAATTTGTTATTGGCGCGCCTGGTTGTAAACGGCACACTGCCCATATACCAATAGCCCTTTCCACTCTACCCATCCTTCATATTACGTCATAATTAACTACGTGACGTGTAGAATGACATCATAATCAACGATAAAAAATAATCCTCTGGCATTGCATTAACAAATATACACTTTAAAATGCAATCATTTTTAATTTTCTCATTTGCTGGCCATAAAAGACGATTTTTGAAAGTTTATCACTATGATGTATCTCTCAGTTTATGAGCGCTGATCAGCTACAACCGATAAGTCAGTTGCCGACAATCGTAATTACGCTCATGTCGATATTACCTGGCCTGGGATTGACGGCAACCGATCCTAGAAGTAGTACACGCTCTACTCTACCGATTAGAGATTTTTTGGACGGTGATTAGCGGCGATCGACATTAAAGTGATCGCAGGTACACTCAGGTCAAACCTATCGGCGACTAAATCGATCGCTGGAAGTTGCCGATAGTTGCTGGAAATTAAAGTGGCGACGAGTTGAGTCGCAGCGCAAGCCCGACCTGACCGCAGCTTTACAATATCACGACTAATTTTTTCTCTATAAAATATCATTTACAACGTCGCTTGAGCCGCCATTTTTCAAAATCACGTGACATCGCTGTGAGTTGCCATTGGATTGATCAATTATGTCAGCTAAGCTTTTAGCTTTGTGCGCGTGGTGAGCTTCTCGGCACGATTTAATGCCATTAGCAAACACTATATATATATATATATATATATATATATATATATATATATATATATATATATATATATATATATATATATATATATATATATATATATATATATTTTCCACACATTCATTCGTGTCTAAAAAGTACGGAAGCGCTTAAGGCTATGTCTCCGAAAAATATTATCTCGAGCGCTCGAGATAATTTTTATACCACCGGATCGAATACTACCTTAGGCGAGCCACGTTTTAACTACACATGATACATCTGCTGTAGCAGCAACAAGCAGCGACATCGGTAGTATTAGTAGTAGTAGTAGCAGCAGCAGCAGCAGCAGCAGCAGCAGCAGCAGCAGCAGTAGTAGTAGTAGTAGTAGTAGTAGTAGTAGTAGTAGTAGTAGTAGTAGTGGCTGTGGCAGTGGCAGTGGCAGCGGGGCGGGGGCGGCTACGGCAACGGTGGTGGTGGTGTTGGTGTTGGTGGTGGCGGTGGTGGTGGTGGTGGTGGTGGTGATGCTGGTGGTGTTGGAGGTGGTCGTGGTGGTAGTTGTAGTTGTAGTTGTTGTGGTGGTGGTAGTTGTAGTGGTTGTGGTGGTGGTTTTGGTGGCGGCGGCGGCGACGGCGGTGGTGGTGGTAGTAATGGTGGTGGTAGTAGCAGTAGTAGTATAAGTAGTAGTAGTAGTAGTAGTAGTAGTAGTAGTAGTAGTAGTAGTAGTAGTAGTAGAATTAGTAGTAGTAGAAGTAGTAGTAGTAGAAGTAGTAGTAGTAGTAGTAGTAGTAGTAGTAGTAGTAGTAGCAGTAGTAGTAGTAGTAGTAGTAGTAGTCGTAGTAGTAGTAGTAGTAGTAGAAGTCGTAGTGGCAGCCGGGCGGGGGAGGCTACGGCAACGGTGGTGTGGTGTTGGTGTTGGTGGTGGTGTTGGTGGGGGTGGGGGTGGGGGTGGTGGTTGTGTTGGTGGTGGTGGCGGCGGTGGTGGTGGTGGTGGTGGTGGTGGTGGTGGTGGTGGTGGTGATGCTGGTGGTGTTGTAGTTGTTGTGGTGGTGGTGGTAGTTGTAGTTGTTGTGGTGGTGGTGGTAGTTGTAGTGGTTGTGGTTGTGGTGGTGGTGGTGGTAGTAGTAGTAGTAGTAGTAGTAGTAGTAGTAGTAGTAGTAGTAGTAGTAGTAGTAGTAGTAGTAGTAGTAGTAGTAGTAGTAGTAGTAGTAGTAGTAGTAGTAGTGATAGTAGTAGTAGTAGTAGTAGTAGTAGTAGTAGTAGTAGTAGTAGTAGTAGTAGTAGTAGTAGTAGTAGTAGTAGTAGTAGTAGTAGTAGTAGTAGTAGTAGTAGTAGTAGTGATAGTAGTAGTAGTAGTAGTAGTAGTAGTAGTAGAAGTGAACGCACGCGTTTATTTAGCTCTGCAATTGCTGCCCGAATTTGCTAGTTTCTAGCGCGATTTTGTAGATAAATTTTATACATATATTTCGTATTAGTATTTCCTTTCAAACTTTATATTTAATTTGTAAATTCTTGTCTTGGTTGGAGCGCATTTTGTGTCTCCATTTTCTCAAGGCATTCCCCTTAGCTGGCGGTTTCCGCCATTTAATAGGGCTCCTCTTACTGTGGTCAATGCAATACATTTCTCGCTGCGCCAGTCTGCTATTTCTATAGTTCGTAGGCTAGCGCATTATATTTGGCAAGATCGCTTGAGTGAGTGGATTTAATTCCTTTGTCATTTGTAAGCACAAGCCTAGTTCTTTAACTATATAAATCCTTATAGTCAGTTGGCTGTCCCCGGTCAACTCGAACAGACTAACAAATATATGACTTGACTATTTAATCATATATTTGTTAGCATACTTTAATCGGCTAGGTGTTAGTGAACCACTTAGAAAGTGGTTCAAACTAACAAGTATACGACTGTACTCTCTATTCGTATACTTGTTGGTAGACGTCAGGGTTTCAAAAGGGGACACTATTTATTTAGTGTTTAGCTCTTTCCCCGACGTCTTGGTGTTATATATTTGTATTATATATTGTAGTAGTATGGGGTACTGCTTTTTATAAAACACCATGGCCACCTCATATAAGCGTACCCTGAGTCTTAAAATCACGACAAAGGCGTGGGGTGTTTCGGCAATTGAGGTGTATCATGGGTTGAAGGATGTAGTTGGGGCAGGGCCACGGGTCCTTCAAGGTCTTGTTAATGTTTCCAAATCTGTATGGAATGTCACCGTAGTTAATGAAAGTGTGAAGGAAAAGTTGCTTGACGAGGTCCTTGTCGTGAAGGGTGAGGTGTGTAATGTGGAGGAAATAGATTCTGATCGTCTATTAGTCAAGATGAAGGTTCCATTAGAGATCCCAGATGAACGGGTTATCATTGAATTGACCAAGTATGGTAAAGTGGACAAAGTAGAACACGAGACCTATCCATTTGATCGAACCTTAGAAAATGGCATCAGAAGAATTTGGTTTGAAAAGGTAGAACAACCTCTCCCAAGCAAGGTCACCATAGATGGTCGATTTATCTTGCCATTATGGTACAGGGGGCAAATCAAGGAGTGTAGAATCTGCTTAAGCACAGAACATCTTGCAACAGATTGCCCTAACAAAAACAAATGTCTAGTTTGTGGATCATCTGATCATTTTAAGTGGCGATGCCCGCAGAACAAATATGTCAAAAAGGGTGCTGATAAAAGTGCAGAGCAAGTTGTCTCTAAAAAGAATGTCATAGAACCGGTAGCTTCTGAGATTGTAGCTGAAATCCATACTAATGGGAAGCACGTTGCTAAGGAAAATGTCATTGAACCAGTAGTTGCTGAGATTGTAGCTAAAGTCCATGTTAATGAGAAGCATGGGGAAAAAACTAAGAATCCAATCGCTGTAGTTGCAGGCGATGAAATAGAGGTTCTAGATGAGGGGCTAAGTCTTACTCCAGTAACAAGTCAATCCAAGTTTGATGAGAGAGAGGCTAGTTCCACACAAGTTGAAGATGATGATAAATACCCTCTGGAAGAGAGTTTTAATTTAGGACAAGTAAAATTCAGGTCGCAAGATACTGAAACTAACTTTGATTTTCCACTGAGTACACTCAATCTAGACGATTTAAATAATATAGAGAAAGTAATTGGTGTCTCGGATCGATTGAGTGGAACAAAGCGACAGAAAGATGGAGAGAGTTCTGAATCAGAAATAGAGGAAAGTGATATAGAAGACGATAATATGTCAGTCGCTGAATCTGATATATCCATTCAAACACAGAGTTCTAAATCACCTGATGAAATGGTCATGTACAGGTCAGAGGCAGGAGAGGTGTTAGTTCCATATGTGACAGCAAAGGGTGTTAAATATAGGCATCTGCGTCATGATTCAGATATATTAAAATATAAGCATTTGGAAAAAGTTGAGCTAAGTAATGCGGCGTTTGTGAGTAAAATAGGTAAATGGTCTAAGAGAGGGTCGAAAAAAACAAAATCTAGTTAGCTTAATAATGGCGGTTTTACACAGCATTTTATTACCTTTTATGCTAATTTGCACACTCAATTGTAGAGGCTTAAATAGTGACATAAAGCAACGTCACTTACTAGAGACTCTTAAAAATGAGCAGATTGACATTGCTTTGATACAGGAAACAAAAATTCAGAAGTCAGAATTATACGATAATTTAGAAAAGATTTCTGGATCCAGAATATTTTATTCGTTATCTCAAGATAATAGTGCAGGCGTAGCAATTGTTATACTCCCTCGATGTTCAGCCTATGTAAATATTATCTCTTCAGTATCAGGTGCAAATGGTCGCTGGGTGAGAGTCACGCTAGATATACAACAAACACGTATCACGTTGCTGTGTATATATGCACCTACATCTCATCAACTACGTCGTAATTTTTTTAAGGAGATGTCTAAAACAGCACTAGATAACATCACTGAAAACTTAGTAATGGGTGGTGACTTTAATTGTGTCTTAGACAAAGAAAATGACAGGAATGCAACTTCAACTTATACTGATACATCACATAGACTCTTAAAAGAAATATGTGATAATGAAAATTTAGTGGACACCTATAGAATATCAAAACCTCATGGTAAAGATCTTACATGTTTTTCGGTAGATGGTAAAGTTGGTTCAAGGATCGACAGAATTTATGTGAATAGTTTGTTAACAGGGTACTGGAGAGATGTTAATATTAAGCCAGTTGCATTCTCCGATCATAACATGGTTTGTGTAACCTTTGCCAATGCTGACTGGGTAACAAAAGGGGTCGGGTTTTGGAAATTAAACACAACACTGTTGGGAGAAGAATTTTATAAGAATAATATAGAGAGTTGTTGGCAACATTGGATTAATAGGAAAGCATCATATAAGAGCACATTGCAATGGTGGGAGGATGTTAAACTGGATTTAAAGTATGTTTCCCGAAAGTATGCTATTAGAAAAGCACAGGAAATACGCAAACGCAAGAAAACACTTCATCGATCACTGATGAAAATTAATGCTAAAGTAAATAATGGTGAAGAGAATTATTATGAATTACTGGTTAAAATTAAAAGTAAAATAAGAGATATAGAACAATATGAGTTTGAGGGTGCAAAAATTAGAGCAAGAGCCCAGATGCATGCAGAAGGGGAAAAGCCAACCCGATATTTTTGCGCATTAGAAAAAGCACGGGCAATAGATAAGGTGATGTGCTCATTAAACATGCCGGATGGTTCAACCGTCTTTACCAACAATGAAATGAGTACTATTGTATGCAATTACTATGAGTCATTGTACAAGTCAGGGGGAATTGATGAAGATGCAAAATTGGATTTGTTAGCAAATATAGACAAAAAGGTGTCAGACACAGGCAGTGAATTTTGTGATCAGCCCTTAACACTAGAAGATTTAACTAAATCCCTTAAAGGTATGAAACTAGAAAAATCACCGGGGTGTGATGGCCTTCCAGTTGAATTTTACCAAACGTTTTGGCACCTTGTAGGTCCAATAATGGAAGAATTAGGCACTGAAATTTTTGAGAAAGGCCATTTACCACCAACTATGGCTAGGGCATACGTAAGGCTAATATATAAAGGAAATGACAGACGTCTAATTCAGAACTACAGACCAATTTCTCTACTATGTGTAGACTACAAAATAATATCCAGAGCACTAACATTGAAACTAGGTAGTGTTTTAGGAGAAATCATTGGAACAGAGCAGACATGTGCTGTACCCAGGAGGACAATTCTAACCAATACCATGGTAATAAGAGACCTTATACAATTGGTTGAGAAGGATAGCATCCCTTCAGCTGTGATTGCCTTGGACAATGAAAAGGCATTTGACCGTGTGGAATGGGATTTTCTTTTTAATTCTTTGCAATCGTTTGGGTTAGGCTCAAACTTTATTAAATGGGTAAAGATTTTATATACGGATATCAAGAGTAGCTATTTAGTGAACAATCAATTATCCAGAGAAATTGTCTTAGAACGTGGGGTTAGACAGGGGTGTTCCCTATCGCCATTATTATTTGTTATTGTGATGGAATCACTTGGCATAGCATTGAGGCAAAATAATAACTTTCAAGGCATATGTATTCGTGGCATAGAAAGACCACTTAAGCTGTCACAATATGCTGATGACACAACTGTGTTTACCAGTTCAAACAATGATTTTGCAATTTTAAACCACGTACTAGAAAAGTTCCAAAATGCATCTGGTTTGAAAATCAATAAAGGAAAATCCAAAGGATTATTTCTGGGGCCATGGAAAGAGCGGAACGACCAGCCACTTGAAATCAATTGGTCTAATGATACCATTAAGATTTTAGGCATCTATTTTGGCAGGAAACCGAATACAATACAAAATTGGAATGAACGAGTATCTAAGCTTAAGAGAATATTAGCAAATTGGAAGCGTCGTCGTCTTTCAATCTTTGGTAGAGTGTTTGTTGTCAACAACTTGGCATTATCTGGGCTATGGTATACAGCATCTGTTGTACACATGCCAAAACATGTAGAAAAGGAGGTTAATGAGTTGATATTGTCATTCATATGGGAAGAAAAGAATCATTTAGTTTCCCATCGTGTTCTCAATAATGCTAAGTTAGAAGGAGGACTTGATTTAATTGATATTAAAGTGAAATGTGTTTCTTTAAGGTTAAAATTTTTGGATGATCTTATTACATCAGATGAGAAGTGGGCATGTGTTTCACGAGCTCTCATGGAGAGAATTGTAGAACCATTTCTGGCGGAGCATGTTTTTACCTCAAAGAAGCCACCTCCGAATAGCCAAATGATACCAGATGTGTTTAAAGATCAAGTTAAGGAGTTAGAAATATTTGACAGATACATGCCTCCACCTACGTGCTGGAAGGAAGTACTAGAACAGCAATTGTGGGGCAATAGTAATATATGTTATAACAATGTAGTACTTTATCTACCGTCCTTTGCAAAATATGGCATTCAACATTTATCGGATATGATACACCCTCAAACACGTAGATGGATTTCAATGCAAGACGTAGCTAGAAAAACACATATGAGGCATATAGATGTCCAGCGGTTGCTAAATAAAATAAAACATGCTGTACCAATTGAATGGTTTCGTCTACCAAATGTAAATAATAATAGTTTGACTCCACAACCCGCATTAGTTCTTGATGATGAGATGTTAAAATACAAGATGAGATCCAAGGAATGGTACCATATTATGAGACGAAAACAAGTAACACCTCCCATAGCAATTAGGAGATGGGATGACTCAAGCTATAAACCATCCAGTTGGAAAAATGTATGGAAAATCTTACATTCTCCATCCATACCAAATATGGCTCGTGATTTATTGTGGCGATTACTACATCGACGGCTATGGGTGGGACACTTGACATACAAGTGTAATATTACGACTTCTGATAGGTGTTACTTATGTCAAACAGACGAGGAAACAATCGAGCATTTATTTGCGGAATGTCCAATATCATCACAATTTTGGGACTATATCAGCCAAATCTTGGCAAAATTTGGAGCGAAGCCCATTGTTCTAGACACGCATGTAGTCTTGTTTAGAGAGTTTGGATCAAGCGGTGTAAATATCATAAAGTCTGAAAGGACTATTTTAATAACAATACTAACCATAGGTGTTTGGGCCATTTGGAAACATCGGTGTGCACAGACGAAAAATCCATCTATGGGCAATCACAATAGAGCAATAAAGGCAATATTTCGTTCATTGCTGCTGAATCATATTCCTTGCGAATATTTTAGATTAAAGCAGCATGGTAAAGAAAAAGTATTCAAGGACATATGGTGCAAAACAAACATAGTTTCAATGGAGTTGGGAGCTGTAAAAATAAATGAGCCTGCACTAGCTTAAATCATTTAATTACTACAGCTGATTTATCTGTGTCTTTTAATTGATCTGTGTCATGTAATTCATTTTAGTCTGCACTTTGATAT
Organism: Chaetoderma sp. LZ-2023a; assembly: GCA_034401795.1. NCBI lineage: Eukaryota > Metazoa > Mollusca > Caudofoveata > Chaetodermatida > Chaetodermatidae > Chaetoderma > Chaetoderma sp. LZ-2023a. The sequence continues at coordinate 36,949,516 of CM067364.1, read as the reverse complement.
TGTTATGTTTAATAATTCATGTTAAGAAATAAACAGACTGGGGTAATTTAATAATCAATCGATAAAGTAATTTGCCATTGAATTATAAAATTGTCCCAGGTAATTTTAGGAATTTGCACAGAGTTTTATAGGGTTATTTGTTCCCGGGTAATTTACAAAACCTTACAACAAAGTAAATCAAAAATGGAAACAAGAGCGCCATCTATTTCCATCTATTTTTCTGTAATTTTCCTGCTGACTATATATGTTATGCTACCCGAATGCTACTACGCCCGCTGATCTTTAAGACTCAGCCCACTGGCGTCAATGATTGACTTATTTGATTGACGAGTCACTTTTCATTTGTTGAATAGTTGCACTCGCCACACGGGTCTACTACCACACATGGATTGAATGGTAATTTACAAAACCTTACAATAAAGTAAATTGAAAATTTAAACAAGAGGGCCATCAATTTTTCTGGAATTTTTCTGCCGACTATATGTATTATACTACCCAAATGCTACTACGCCCGCTGATCTTTAGAGAATCAGCCCACTGGCGTCAATGATTGACTTATTTGTCATAGATTGACGAGGCACTTTTCATTTGTTGGATAGTTGCACTCGCCACACGGGTCTACTACTACACCTCGGTTGAATAGTAATGCCTTTGTTAAGTTTTGTTTTGCTATCGGAGCTTTATCAGCATATTGTTTTGTATCTATACCTTTTAAGCCATATGTATTTATAGATTGTATTAATGCTCATTATTTATCATTGTTTTGTAATATTAATCAAGATTACTAGTTCACCAGGTTTTTTTCTGGGGGTTTGCAAGCCTTTTTAAAGGAGTTCCTCCGTGAAGTTTGTCCGACTGCGTCAGCGTCGGTTTTTCAAAAAAAAAAAAAAAAAAAAGTAGTAGTAGTAGTAGTAGTAGTAGTAGTAGTAGTAGTAGTAGTAGTAGTAGTAGTAGTAGTAGTAGTAGTAGTAGTAGTAGTAGTAGTAGTAGTAGTAGTAGTAGTAGTAGTAGTCGAAGTGAACGCACGCGTTTATTTAGCTCTGCAATTGCTGCCCGAATTTGCTAGTTTCTAGCGCGATTTTGTAGAAAAACTTTGTACATATATTTCGTATTAGTATTTCCTTTCAAACTGTATGTTTAATTTGTAAATTCTTTGGATTGGAGCGGATTTTGTGTCTCCATTTTCTAAAGGCACTCTTCTTAGCTGGCGGTTTCCGCCATTTAATAGGTCTCCTCTTACTGTGGTCAATGCAATACATTTCTCCCCGCGCCAGTATGCTATTTCTATAGTTCGTTGTCTAGCTCATTATAGTTGGCAAGATCGCTTGAGTGAGTGGATTTAATTCCTTTGTCATTTGTAAGCGCAAGCCTAGTTCTTTGATTATAAAAATCTTTATGGTCAGTTGGCTGTCCCCGGTTGAATTGATCAAGTATGGCAAAGTGGAAAAAGTAGAACCCGTAACCTATCCATTTGATCGAACCTTAGAAAATGGCATCAGAAGAGTTTGGTTCGAAAAGGTAGAACAACCTCTCCCAAGTAAGATCACGTTAGATGGTCGAATTATCTTGCCATTATGGCACAGGGGGGGGGGGGAATCAAAGAGTGTAGAATCTGCTTAAGCACAGAACATCGTGCAACAGATTGCCCTAACAAAAAGAAATGTCTAGTTTGTGGGTCATCTGATCATTTTAAGTGGCGATGCCCGCAGAACAAATCTGTCAAAAAGGGTGCTGATAAAAGTGCAGAGCAAGTTGTTTCTAAAGAAAATGTCATAGAACCGGTAGTTGCTGAGATTGTAGCTGAAGTCCATGTTAATGAGAAACACGTTTCTAAAGAAAATGTCATAGAACCGATGGTTGCTGAGATTGGAGTTGAAGTCCATGTTAATGAGAAGCATGTTTCTAAGGAAATTATCATAGAATCTGTCGTTGCTGAGATTGTAGCTGAAGTCCATGTTAATGAGAAGCATGGTGAAAAAACTAAGAATCCAATCGCTGTAGTTGCAGGTGATGAAATAGAGGTTCTAGCTGAGGGGCTAAGTCTTACTCCAGTAACAATTCAATCCAAGTCTGCTGTCAGAGAGGTTAATTCCACACAAGTTGAGGATGATGATCAATACCCTCTGGAAGAAAGTTTTAATTTAGAACAAGTAAAATTCAGGTCGCAAGATACTGAAACTAACTCTGATTTTCCACTGAGTACACTCAATCTAGATGATATAAATAATATAGAGAAAGTAATTGGTGTCTCGGATCGATTGAGTGGAACAAAGCAACAGAAAGATGGAGACAGTTCTGAATCAGAAATAGAGGAAAGTGATATAGAAGAAGATAATATGTCAGTGGCTGAATCCGATATATCCATTCAAACACAGAGTTCTAAATCACCCGATGATATGGTCATGTACAGGTCAGAGGCAGGAGATGTGTTAGTTCCATATGTGACAGGAAAAAGGGGTTAAATATAGCCATCTGCGTTATGATTCAGATGTATTAAAATATAAGCATTTGGAAAAAGTTGAACTAAGTAATACAGAGCCTGAGATTAAAACAGGTAAATGGTCAAAGAGAGGGTCGAAAAAAACAAAATCTAGTTAGCTTAATAATGGCGGTTGTACACATCATTTTATTACTTTTTATGCTAATTTGTACACTCAATTGTAAAGGCTTAAATAGTAACATAGCGCAGCGGCACTTTCTAGATACTCTAAAAATGAACAGATTGACATTGTTTTGATACAGGAAACAAAGATTCAGAAGTCAGAATTATACGATAATTTAGAAAAGATTTCTGGATCCAGAATATTCTACTCGTTATCTCAAGAGAATATTGCTGGCGTAGCAATTTTATACTCCCTCATTGTTCAGCCTATGTAAATATAATCTCTTCAGTATCAGATGCAAATGGTCGCTGGGTGAGAGTCACAATAGATATACAACAAACACGTTTCACGTTGCTGTGCATATATGCACATGCATCTCCTCAACAACGTCGTGATTTTTTTAATGAGATGTCTACAACAGCACTAGATAACATCACTGAGAACTTAATAATGGGTGGTGACTTTAATTGTGTCAAAGATAAAGAAAATGACAGGAATGCAGCTTCAACTTATACTGATACATCACATAGACTCTTAAAACAAATATGTGATAATGAAAATTTAATTGACACCTATAGAATATCAAAACCTCACACTAAAGATCTTACATGTTTTTCGGCAGATGGTAAAGTTGGTTCAAGTATCGACAGAATGTATGTGAATAGTTTGTTGACAGGGTACGGGAGAGATGTTAATATTAAACCAGTTGCATTCTCAGATCACAACACGGTTTCTGTAACCTTTGTCAATGCTGACTGGGTAACAGAAGGGGTCGGTTTTGGAAATTAAACACAACACTGTTGGGAGAAGAATTTTATAAGAATAATATAGAGAGTTGTTGGTAGTATTGGATTAATAGGAAAGCATCATATAACAGCACATTGCAATGGTGGGAGGATGCCAAACTGGATTTAAAGTATGTTTCCCGACAGTATGCTATTAGAAAAAGCTCGGGAAATACGCAAACGCAAGAAACACTTCATCGATCACTGATGAACATTAATGCTAAAGTAAATAATGGTGAAGATAATTATTATGAATTACTGGTTAAAATTAAAAGTAAAATAAGGGATATAGAACAATATGAGTTTGAGGGTGCATAAATTAGAGCAAGAGCCCAGATGCATGCAGAAAGGGAAAAGCCAACCCGATATTTTTGCACATTAGAAAAAGCACGGACAATAGATAAGGTGATGTGTTAACTAAGCATGCCTGATGGTTCAACCATCTTTAGCAACAATGAAATGAGTACTATTTTATGCAATTAATATGACTCATTGTATAAGTCAGAGGGAATTGATGAAGGGCAAAATTGGATTTGCTAGCTATGGACAAAAAAGTGTCAGACGCAGGCAGTGACTTCTGTGATCAACTCTTAACACTAGAAGATTCAACTAAATACCTTAAAGGTATGAAACTAGAAAACTCACCTGGGTGTGATGGCCTTCCAATTGAATTTTATCAAACCTTTTGGCACCTTGTAGGTCCAATAATGGAAGAGTTAGCCACTGAAATTTTTTAGAAAGGCCATTTACCACCAACTATGTCTAGGGCATACACAAGGCTAATATATAAACGAGATGACAGACGTCTAATTCAGAATTAGACCAATTTCTCTACTATGTGTAGACTACAAAATAATATCCAGAGCACTAACATTGAAACTTGGTAGTGTTTTAGGAGAAATTATTGGAACAGAGCAGACATGTGCTGTACGTAGGAGGACAGTTTTAACCAATACCATGTTAATAAGAGACCTTATACAATTGGTAGAGAAGGATAGCATCCCTTCAGCTGTGATTGCCTTGGACAACGAAAAGGCATTTGACCGTGTGGAATGGGATTTTCTTTTTAATTCTTTGCAATCGGTTGGGTTAGGCACACACTTTATTAAACGGGTAAAGATTTTATATACGGATATCAAGAGTAGCCATTTAATGAACAATCAATTATCCAGAGAAATTGTCTTAGAACGTGGTGTTAGACAGGGGTGTTCCCTATCGCCATTATTATTTGTTATTGTGATGGAATCTCTTGTCATAGCATTGAGGCAAAATAATATCTTTCAGAGCATGTGTATTCGCGGCATAGAAAGACCACTTAAGCTGCCACAATATGCTGATGAGACAACTGTATTTGCTAGTTCAAATAATGATTTTACAATTTTAAATCAAGTACTAGAAAAGTTCCAAAATGCGTCTGGTTTGAAAATCAATAAAGGAAAATCCAAAGGATTATTTTTGAGGCCATGGAAAGAGTGGAATGAACAGCCACTTGAAATCAATTGGTCTAATGATGGCATTAAGATTTTAGGCATCTATTTTAGCAGGAAACCGAATACAACACAAAATTGGAATGAAAGAGTATCTAAGCTTAAGAGAATATTAGCAAATTGGAAGCGTCGTCGTCTTTCAATTTTTGGTAGAGTGTTTGTTGTCAACAACTTGGTATTGTCTGGGCTATGGTATACAACATCTGTTGTACAAATGACAAAACATGTAGAAAAGGAGGTTAACGAGTTGATATTGTCATTCATATGGGAAGAAAAGAACCATTTAGTTTCCCATAGTCTTCTCAATAATGCTAACTTAGAAGGACGACTTTATTTAATTGATATTAAACTGAAATGTGTTTCTTTAAGGTTAAAATCTTTGAATGATCTCATTACAACAGATGCGCCGTGGGCATGTGTTTCACGAGTTCTCGTGGAGAGAATTGTAGAACCATTTCTGGCGGAGTTTGATTTTACCTCAAAGAAGCCACCTCCGAATAGCCAAATGATACCAGATGTGCTTAAGGATCAAGTTAAGGATCTAGAAATATTTGACAGATACATACTTCCACCTACGTGCTGGAAGGAAGTACTAGAACAGCAATTGTGGGGCAATAGTAATATATGTTATAACAATGCAGTACGTTATCTACCGTCGTTTGCAAAATATGGCATTCAACGTTTGTCTGATATGATACACCACCTACCACGTAGATGGATTTCAAGGCAAGAAGTAGCTAGAAAAACACATATGAGGCATATAGATGTACAGCGGTTACTAAATAAAATAAAACATGCTGTACCAATTGAATGGTTTCGTCTGCCAAATGTAAATCATAATAGTTTGACTCAGCAACCTGCACTAGTTCTTGGTGATGAGATGTTAAAATACGAAATGAGATCCAAAGAATGGTACCACATTATGAGACGAAAACAAGTAACACCTCCCATAGCAATTAGGAGATGGGATGACTCAAGCTATAAACCATCCGGTTGGAAAAATGTATGGAAAATCTTACATTCTCCATACATACCAAATATGGCTCGTGATTTATTGTAGAGATTACTACATCGACGGCTATGGGTGGGACACTTAACATACAAGTGCAATATAACGACCTCTGATAGATGTTACTTATGTCAAACAGACGAGGAAACAATCGAACATTTATTTGCAGAATGTCCAATATCATCACAATTTTGGTAGTATGTCAGCCAAATCTTGGCACAATTTGGAGCAAAGCCCATCGTTCTAGAAACACATGTAGTCTTATTTAGAGAATTTGGGCCAAGCGTTGTAAATATCGTAAAGTCTGATAAGACTATTTTAATAACAATGCTAACCATAGGTGTTTGGGCCATTTGGAAACATCGGTGTGCGCAGACGAACAATCCATCTATGGGCAATCACAATAGAGGAAAAAAGGCAATATTTATTTCATTGCTGCTGAATCATGTTCCTTGTGAATATTTTAGATTAAAACATCATGGTAAAGAAGAGGTATTCAAGGACATATGGTGTAGAACAAACATAGTTTCACTAAAGTTGGGAACTGTAAAAATAAATGAGCCTGCACTAGCGTAAATCATTTAATTACTACAACTGTTTTATCTGTGTCTTTTAATTAATCTGTGTCCTGTAATTCATTTTAGTCTGCATTTAGATATTGTTATGTTTAATAATTCACGTTAACAAATAAACAGACTGAGGTAATTTAATAATCAATCGTTAAAGTAAGTTGCCATTGAATTATAAAATAGTCCCGGGTAATTTTAGAAACTTGCATAGGGTTTTATAGAGTTATTTGTTCCCGGGTAATTTACAAAACCTTACAACAAAGTAAATCGAAAATGTAAACAAGAGCGCCATCTATTTTTCTGTAATTTTGCTGCCGACTATATGTGTTATACTACCCAAATGCTACTACGCCCGCTGATCTTTAAAGAACCGGCTCACTGGCGTCAATGATTGACTTATTTGTCATTGATTGACGAGTCACTTTTCAATTGTTGGACAGTTGCACTTGCCACACGGGCCTATTACCACACCTGGATTGAATAGTAATGCCTTTGTTAAGTTTTGTTTTGCTATCAGCTCTTTATCAGCTTATTGTTTTGTATCTATACCATTTAAGCGGTATGCATTTATAGATGGTATTAATGTTCGTTAGTTAGATATGTTATTTATTTTTTGTTTTGTTGTAATATTAATCAGGCTTACTAGTTCACCAGTTTTTTTCTGGGGGTTTGCAAGCCTTCTTAAAGAAGCATCGGATTTTCAACAAAAAAAAAAGTAGTAGTAGTAGTAGTAGTAGTAGTAGTAGTAGTAGTAGTAGTAGTAGTAGTAGTAGTAGTAGTAGTAGTAATAGTAGTAGTAGTAGTAGTAGTAGTAGTAGTAGTAGTAGTAGTAGTAGTAGTAGTAGTAGTAGTAGTAGTAGTAGTAGTAGTAGTAGTAGTAGTAGTAGTAGTAGTAGTAGTAGTAGTAGTAGTAGTAGTAGTGGTAGTAGTAGCAGTAGCAGGGGTAGTAACAGTAGCAGGAGCAGGAGAAACAGCAGCAATAGCAGCAATAGCAACAGCGGCCACACTTATAGGTGTTTTTTATGGTTTCATTATAATATTAAAACTTGTGTGATTAATTTGCACTCCGATTCTCCATCAATGCGTTCGTTCGTCATCCGTCCGTTCATCTTAAAGAACGTGTCAAAATGTAATAACGTTTCATTATTTTCTTCAATAACTTAAGTTCTACTGAGAGCTTATTGATACAACTTTAGACATAGGTTGATTCTGATTCTTTGAAGAAGCCTCATATACATTATCAGTCTACCCGCTCGGGCACACGCCCGGCCGTTCATCTAGCTGGACATGTCTAAATCCGGGAATTCTTTAGCATTTCTTCTATAGCTTAGACTCCCGCTTCTTGGACAGGTGTAAATCCTTGTACAGTCCCGTATTTCGTTGATAACCAGTGATTTAATTGGAGTATATTATTTTTCAACATTAAATGTGCGTTGAAGGAGACTTTTATGTTTGCGGAAACTCATCCGTTCATCCATCTGTCAGCCTCTCCATCCGTTCATATTGCCGGACATTTCAATTTTGCTGCAATATCTTAGGTTCTACTGGATAGTACATTGATACAATTTCTGCAATCAAGATATGTTGATTATGCATATTAGTAAATGCATCCCATATTTTGCCGTCCGCTCACCTTGCATGATATGTTTAAAACCTAGCAGTAAATATTGGCAAGCTAAAATTAATCCACCCTGTGATGACAGTGGGGTAAATCTCACCACCAGCTTCCAAACGGAAAATCCTACCAGAGCAACCCCGAGGGCTCTACCAGCCCTCAGCTATGACAAGAATTTGAGCCTGTTAATGCCAAGTCTATGCAAGACCTTACAAAGGATTTCGACAGGCCTTAGCCTGGCCTTCGCCAGACCTTAGACAGACCGTAGCCAGCCCGTAACCAGGCCGTATCCAGACATTGCTAGGCCATACATAGGCCTTAACCCGGCTTTGCTAAGATTTACCTAGACCATACACGGACCTTAGCCAGGCTTTAGCAAGCTTTACCTAGGCCTTCGTCAGGATTTGCTACGCTTTAACTAGGCCTTAGCCAGGCTTTGCAGGGCCTTACATAGGCCTTATCCAGTCCATAGGCATGCCTTAGCTAGGCTTTGCTAGGCCTTAGTCAGGTCATACCTAGACCGTAGCCAGGCTTTGTTAGACCTTACCTACGTCTTACCCAGCCGTTACCAAGCCTTAACTAGGCCTTAGCCACGCATTTGCTAGGCCTTTCCTGGGCTTTAGCCAAGCTTTGCATGACATTACTTAGGCCATAGTCATGCTTTGCTTAGCCATACACATGCCTAGGCCTTCGCCAGCCCTTGCTAAGCCATACATAGGCCTTAGTCAGGCCGTAGCCAGGCTTTGGTAGGCCTTACCTAGGTCTTAGGCAGGCTTTACCAAGCCTTAACTAGGCCTTAGCCACGCTTTGCTAGGCATTACCTGGGCATTAGCCAAGCTTTTTAAGGCATTGTCTAGGCCTTAGCCAGGCTTTGCTAAGCCTTACCTAGGCATTGGCTAGACTCTGTAATACATTACCTAGGCATATGCCATACGTTGATGAACTTAGCAGGAGAACAACCGTATCTGTGCCTTAGCCAGGCTGTGTTAGACCGTAGCCAAGCTTTACTAAGCCTTACATAGTCCTTAACCACGCTTTGCTAGGCCTTACATAGGTCTTATGTAGACTTTATCAGGCCTTTGCCAGACCATAGACATATTTTGGTAAGCCTTAGTGATGCTTTGCAAGACATTAGCTAGGCCTTAGGTATGCCTCATGTAGGCCTTACCTATGCTGCTTTACTGGCCCTTAACCAAGCTTTGCTAGACATTACCTAGGCCGTAACTAGGCTTTGCTAAACTTTGCAAAGGCCTGATATAGGCATTAGCTCGCCTTTGTTAACCCTTACCTAGAACTTACCTAGGTGATAACTCGGCTTTGCTAGGCCTTAGTCAGGCGTTATTCAGGCCGTAGTCAGGCTTTAATAGACTTTAACTAGGCCTTAGTCATGGTTTGATAAGACTTACCTATGCCTTACCGAAGCTTTTCTAGGCCTTACCTGCGCCTTAGCCAAGCTTTGCAAGACAATACCTAGGCCTTATTCAGGCGTTGGTCAGCCTTAACTATGCCATACGCAGGCATTGGCCAGGCTTTCTCAGACCTTACCTTGGCATAAGTCAGACTTTGATAGACTTTACATAGGCCTTAGCTTGGCTTTGCTAGACTTAAGCCATGCCGTAGCTAGGTTTTGCTAGACCTTAGGCAGGCCATACATAGGCCTTTGCCAGGCTTTGTTAGGCATTACCTAGGTCTTGGGCAGGCTTTGCCAAGCCTTACCTAGGCCTTAGGCATGCTTTGCTAGACCTTGCCTGGGCTTTAGCCAAGCTTTGCTAAGCCTTACCCAGGCATTGGCCAGACTTTGTAATACATTACCTAGCCACATGCCAGGCTATGATGGACTTGGCTAGGCTTTTCTAGGCCTTAGTCAGGCCTTACCTAGGCCTTGGCCAGGTTGTGTTAGACCTTAGCCAGGCTTTACTAAGCATTACATAGGCCGTAGCCACGTTTTGCTATGCCTTGCCTAGGCCTTAGCCAGACTTTGTTAGACCTTATCCAAGCCTTAGACATGTTTTGTTAAGCCTTACCTAAGCCTTAGTGAAGCTTTGCAGGACATTACCTAGGCCTTAGCTAAGCCTCACTTACGCCTAGCCCATGTCTTAGCAGGTTTTAATATGCCTTACCGTAGCCATGCTTTGCTAGACGTTACCTAGGCCTTAACCAGGCTTTGCTAGGCATTGCCTGACGCGCGTGTCGATGTGTGAGTTTTAGCGTGTGTGGATTACTCAATGATTTATTCATAATTTCCAATCAATGAACTCTGATTATATGTGCTTTATCAATACAATCCTCATCATCATCGTTATCATTATAACCAAGATAATCATCATTGTCATCAATATTATCATCAGCATAACCAAAATTGTATTATCCCCTCCCTCGTCACCAAGATAATCATCGTTACAAAAAAAATCATCATCAATATAATGTATTATTTATTTCCGTAGCATTTCGCGATGTTCCGGAATCTTAATTTCATGATAATTATGAATATTTAGAAAATATTTTCCGTTATTTCGGATTCAAAATGTAACTGAACAGGAAAATGGGATCAGTCACGGATTATAATAGGGGCAGCGGGGGAATTTGACCCCGCCCAGATCTTGACTAGCCCCCAATCTTTTCTTTCACAAAATCTTTTTTGAGTGAATAATGTGTTTTATGCATTTTCTCTTTTTACAAACGATTATAGCTGTCTGGACATGATGCCCAGAGAGCTGTTTCCATTTGGAAAAAGAGAAACTGCATAAGGTGAATAGAATGCATGTTCACAATCTGATTATCTGTCTTACCATAGATACTCCTATTTTCATTTGACTACTTGATTATCTCCAAGAATGTTCTAAATTACAGGTAAAATGAAAATCAATATTTCTACATGGAAGGCTGAAAATCACATCTCAGCAGTTTTAAAATCACACAATTTCTCCGGGGCGGGGTGTGTGTGTGTTGGGGTAGAGGGGCACCGCCCCCTCTCGAAACCAACCACCCATCTTTTTTGGGAGGGGGACACTCCCTCCAAGAGTCACTTCTAGACCTACCCCAAGGGCCACCCCTTCAATAATTTCTGGATCCGCCTCAGAAGATGAACACTGTATTGGAATGGAAATTTCATTACAGACTTACATTGTTAGTCTTATTGTCTATTACATATTGTTTCGGTATTATTCTTTAGCAATGGGTTCCTTTTTTGTTTGCGTTTTTTGATGATGAGTGATGATAAACTATAGTGGCGAGTGGTCATTCCGCGTCCCTCAAACCCACATGAAAAGCTAGTCATTTTAAGTTATTCTATGTACGGAATATGTACGATATGTACCTTATGACACTATGGCCATATGGCCATATGCGCCTCTATGAGGTGGGGCGGGGGGTGTGGTGGGGGTGTCTTACTGTCAGTATTATTCTTATTAAAGAGTGTTTCTTTTGTTTTGAGACTTTTCTGATGTTTTAGGAGCCAGATGGTTCATGATTGTATTACTGTGTAATATTGTTTTTATCTTCTAGATGCTCTCAGATGGCACCACCTGCATTTCCAGAGGTAGGCCTAAATATGGCCCTTCAGTTGGCTGTTGAATTATTCTATTTTTAGCTAATTAATTTCATTTTTTGTTCATTCAGGTTTTGGATCCAGTCCTGTTTTCACAACGGAACGGCTAAGAAACTTGAGTGAACAAGAAAACACGAAATTAAATTGCTAAAAAGGAATAATTTAACAGCCATCTGATGGTCCATATTTACCTCTTGAAACCCCGTTTTCTTGGCCTTTCGCTTCCACCCAACTCCACAAATATTTTTTTTTCCCGGCCATGGCAAGGCTTAATCAGCCACCGAATGGAATGAAAGGTCACAATAGTAACGCAATGGTGGAGGTCACGGTACTGAGCCATATGATGCAGTATTATGATGATTTATAACAGGAAGAAATTATTACCCATTCGTGTCAAATAAATGTGACATTTGTAGGAGGTGGCAATAATGAACGGCATAGGGCGCTCGTGTGTTTGCGTCCGGAATTACACAAATGGATCATCGATGTCTAAACACGCGAGTGTTTAATAGGAGGGAGATGTATGGAGGGCGTACATGTATTCGTGAAGTGTTATATAAGAGCAACTATTCCTTTAATTGGATTACCACATGCATCTGTTAAAAAATATGCGGTCACATCCAACAAATTCCTAGAAAACTTATCTCGAGCGCTTGACACAATTATCTCGCTCGAGTTATAATTTTTTTCCACAGACATAGCCCTTCAGGGCTTCCGTAATAAAGGGTCGTGTATGCTTGTCTGTTAAACTGATAACTCTCGATTCTATGCGCCCGTTATTAGACACCGGAACTACGTTTTTCTTGGAAGGCAAATACGGGTGGGTGTCTTTTCACAAGCATTAGGTTAACACACGCTCTTTAACGCTTAGGTCGTTGAAATTCCGGAATTTCGATTCAAAAGCTTGTTGAAGATTTTGAACCTAATTTGACTGGGAATACCGTTGCCCATTTAGGAATGGGTTATAAATAGACTTCTGGGGTCAAAGCTGTGGAATGGGTGGATAAAAAGCCATTTGCCTAAAAAAAATATGCGTAATATAGGTATGTATTCTTAGCAAATTACACACCTTTCCATTCTACAGGCGTCTTCTAAAACGTCTATGATAAAGTCAGAATGCCGATATGTCGTTGCAATTCCGAAATTTCGATTCAAAAGTGTGTTTAAGATTTTGAACCCAATTTGACTCGATCTGCGGTTGCCCATTTGGGTATATGTTATAATTGGACCTTCGGGGTCAAATGGGTGGATAAAAAGTAATTTCTCTGGAAAATATGTCTATATATGGGTATGCATCCGTGGCGAATTACACACCTTTCCGTCTCCAGACTTCAGCAAAAACGTTTATGATAAAGTCCGAAAGCAATGGGAAATATGGGATATAGCAAAGGAAGTGTGCCTGACATAGGCCTACGGCAAGAGATGACATAACATACGCGTTTATAAATTAGCGCCACGCTTCATAACAATCATTAACCTTTTGATGACAAAATTTGTTCAAGAAAATTCAAATATTTGCTTATTGAATGGTCATTGCGGGCCAAGAGAAGAGCAGTTTTTGAACATTTACAACTGAATGACTGGCTCGGTTATTGAGCCAGACATTCCAGTGATAAAATTTTAAAAAAATCGTTTTTTCTGGTCAACAAATGAACATTCCTCATGACCTCTGTATAGGCCTGTTTTGTCCGGATTCGTCATGATAGGCGTTTAAACTATTACATATAATGTTCGCCCAATCCGCCCTACCCACCCAAGTCTAATAAAGCCGCGCGCTAGTGATGTGCAGGACGCTCAGATATTAACTTAACAAAAGTAGTACGTAGGCATAATGTTGAATATTTCGAACATAACACGATAGACAATTATTACTGCCTAAGGCAGCAATGTCTTCCAATCCAATGGAGCTTTCCAGGCTTAGCTATGCTATGCAGGTAAGCTGTTGAATATTTTGAAACTAATTCGACTGGGTGCTGTTGCTGCATATGGCAGCAACAGCGCCCAGTCAAATTAGTTTCAAAATATTCAACAGCATGTTTCTTAAATAGTAAAGACATACAATTCGTACAACGTCCCAGATTATTACGCATTAAAGACGGACTATTTAGAATCATTAATGACGTAGTGATTATATCGTCAGCCTACACGTCACTTAGTTGAATATGACGCCATATGATGGATGGATAAACTGGAAAGGTGAATTATGTTGAAGATATTTAACAAACTATTTCTTATGTATTGCGTTCAAAATTGTACTAACATATGTTTCTGCTTTTGTTTGGAAATACTAACTTATTAATAAGCTGTACTGTATGTTGTATACCACGAATATACATTTCCAGTATTAGCTATACCCCGCCCATCGGTTAAATCGGTTAGGAATTGACCGAGTTATGGCTAAATGAGCCAGTACAATTCCTTTCAAAATATTGAACCCCATAGGCTTAGCGCATGCATGCTCTCAATGCATGGGTACAATAGCGCGTCACGTGACCGGCTTTCCTGCCTCTGAAACGCGCCCGCTGATTGGCTGTGACGCCCCAGCTGTGACGTCACAAGCAGTATAAAAGGGGTTGAAAAATCAGATTCAGTAGCGGTCAGGTAGTGGTGAGGTGCCTGGTATGAGGGGAAGAATCGATAGTACTGCTAACTACAGCAGATACTAACAGCTGTTGTGGTGCCATTCGGTTTTCAGTATTCGTCGTCTCTGGGGCACCACATCCGCAACCACGAGTTTTTATATGCTCCCGGAAAGATATCACCTGGGGGCAATAAAGAAATTAAAGTCAGGTCGCCCAATCTACTACTTCCGCAAAGGGACCTTTTGTGCGGATGGGCGTTTTGGCCCCGATGTAGCTCGTCGTCCAGTACGCAAGCCCGAGATCCGCAGCTAACCAGCAGCCCCGTTCCGACGCACCGCGCACTGACGGTACCGCAGAACGGGGGCATCCGGCGGACCAGTGCGCACGACAGGAGGCTACAGAATCGACGTGAAAATTCGGTGATAATTGGGCGATAAATAGAATATCAAACTCTTTGTCAGTTCGTATCAATATACTTTTCACCAATAACCATTATATCCGCCTTCGATCTGGAGATGTCGCCAAATGCAAGTACATCTTGTCTGGGGGTTGGTGAAGATTGATTCATTTTCATATGCTTTACTTTTCCCATGCCACATAAAGCTGATGTCGTGTCACATCCAGACATACTATGGACGAATGGGAGGCACATACACAATTCCTTGCCTAAGATCTCTGTGGCCACTTTGATGCATAGCTTATGTTGCTTTGTTTGAAGGAAAATATTTGCAGAGGTGCTTGCATGATAGAGGAGTAGGATCAATATGTCTGTATCGTCAGCAACAACTATCGTTGTTCCTGCCAATTACAATGCTCTCCTTACAATCACCACATCAGCATCGCCTTCATCTACTGCATGTACCACCTCAACACCTAATCTGATAAATGTTTTGCCAACAGATTTATGGTATTCTGCTTGTTGCGTTTGTTTGATAGCAATCCAGTTTTGTTTACTGGAACACGTGTGTTGTCTTGGACAGCTACATCAGGAGCGCCAACTTGATTAAGCCGTCGTCGCTTCTGTTCTTGATCTTTTGTGATCTCAGTTTGGTAGTTATCAAATATAACGCATACAGGCGCATCAAGCCTCTGATAATGTACGACTGATGCTACGAATGAGCTACAAACGGTCTCCATTGTTCCAACCTTAGGCCATGGTACCCGATGCAAAAGTGCGCAGCCATAAAATACTCTTGCAGCTGGCTCTGTTGTCTCTTGCTGTAGTATTGATGTGTTCATTTCAATTATATACTTCGGCAGTTGTGACTTTTACGATTTCCTCATAGTTCCGTCATCGTGGAAGAGGGCGAGACATACCGTTGCAAGCTCGTATTCAAAGATCGCTTTGGCTGGAGGTCCTGAAACAGATGCTGTTGAGATTAAGCGATGGTACAGCTCCTGGGAAGACATATGGACATCTTCATTTCCTACTTTAACTACCTTTCGCATGACAGCAAATGTTACAGCTTGATCTGCTTTCTTTAGCGTAATGTCGCCAAACCTTTTCTCATTTAACTTCTCATGAATTATTCGACCAATATCAATGGCATCATCGGCAGTAACACGATGGTCTGCAATCAAACCAGTTGCGATATTTCTCAGTTGGTCGTCTTCAACTGCGAATGGATTGTGTTATCTGAGAAACAGAGTGAATTTCTTCATGTCTTCTACATCTCGTCTCATATTTGCAGGGTGAACATCTCTGTGTTCTTCCGACCATGTCCCGGTGAACGTGTCAGTCAATGACCGCAGAGCGTGTGTGTACTGTGCTATGATGTGTGCAGTGAGAAGCCATTTTGTTCTAGCGGATTCCTTGTGCGTTATATTGATCAATCCACCATGTGTCTTCCCAGCTCTCATTAGACTCTGTTCAATTGTCATACCAGACCAGGTACCACTCCAATACAGTTTAGCATTCCTGCCTACAGCAAAGTGCCCTTCGTGCATGGGACCATCCAGACAATTACATAGAACATCAGAATCTTGGAGGTAAAGGCGACAACACTTTGTGTAATTGTTGTGCCCTGCAGCAGCAAAGGATGGCAACATTAGTTGTGTCGCCTTTAAATGAAGGAGCCAATTACCAGTACGCTCAGCCCTGATGAACAATCGTACAATGGCGACAAATTCCATGAACAACGACCACAATTTACCAGTTCTTGATTTCTCTACGTTTACCTTCAAATTAGAAACTTGCTTACATAGGTCTTGCAAATGGTCATTGTCACAAACATCGTCTGCTGAAATATCATGTGACATAATAGCATCGTATAAATTGCGCGGTTCTGACCACATATCATCCGTTGACATATGTGTTTGACTTTCACAGCATGTTTCTGTTTCGGTTGTTTGCTCATCCGAAGCGTCATCGCTATCAGGATCAACATCACTTTCTTCATCTTGCAGCTCTGCAAATTCAGATTCACCATATGTACTGCTGGGTGTGTTGTCTGCAGCACTGCCTTGTATAGAAATTATATCAACATCGGGTTGAATTAGCAAAAGATGCAATGCGGCATCTGTAAGGAGGCATGTTCTTAATGTCTTTGTGTAAGCTTTTCCCTCCATTATCCTAGGTAGGGAATTCCTAGCATACACGGTTACCCACAAATCATCGATCCCACTCCCCTCCATGATCTTACAGCCCACTCCAAGAAAGGACATTAGTTGGTGGAAGCCACCCAGCCTTATATACCTGTTCCTAAACTGTGGATGAGTGTCTTGCTTAATTTTGTAGCTTTTTAAGCACAATGGCTGGACAAATGTTATGGTTGCGCAACACAGTCATGCCTTTAGGGATTGGGACTGCACATACATCATGGTACTATATACAGCTTCATTTGTTCCTGGATTCAAAGGTACCATGGGGTTGTAAACTACTGCCGTGCAGTGGAAATTGTTGCATGTCGTTATTTCAGACATGAACCCCTGCCAGTTTGGTGGCTGACTTGTGAGAAGGCTAGAGTACAACCACAATGTGTCTAATTGACCGTGCATAGCAATAGGTAAGCTGATGGGGTTAATGATATTTATCCTTACATCTGCCATAAGGGATTTAGTAGAAGACGTGTAGTGTAGCATGACGCTCCCCAAATCACCAGCTTCTTTGATCTCATCAGCAGTTATAGTTTTACGACATATTGCCCCAAGTGGGTTAGCCCTGCTTTCGGTTGATGCCATTGTTTGACACGAAATGATCCCCATCACATGCGGTGTATCGTGACCAGAAATCGTGTCCTCGTTGTAATCAAAATTGTCAGCTACCCATTGACAGACACCCCCTCCATCCTTCTTCTCCACGAGCTCAGGACACAGGTCTTCAACGGATGTGCTTCCAACTGCAGATCTCTGAAATGCAATTACCTGGTCATAGGAAGCACTGAGTCCCAGGGATGAGAGCATATCTATGACAACACGGGAGCGGGTAGACTGGTGGATGAACAAACCATTGGACAGAAGCAGTGGTGATACAAATGATTACTTTCCATCAGCTTGCATGATAACATGACATACAGATATCATCTTAAATTTATTTTTCAACCTGGCAGATTCACTACGAGGTTCAGAATAGATACATGAAATAAGATGTTTCAATGCATCTGGCACCTCGATTTCAAGTTTTTCATGGTCTAAACTGGACGGTTCTGGATAAACATCTGATGGTTGATCAATATCTTTAATTGTTTGATATATCATAGATCCCACCAGTCTAACAAATCGCATAGTTTCATCACTCTCGTCACTGGTTGATGCTGCATATGATTCGTGTATGATAGAAGATGCTCTATCAGTCAATGTGACCACGCTTGTCTTGCCTTCAACCTGGGATATTGTCACATCTGTCCCAAATCGGTCGAGCAGACGACGCTGGACGTGCTTTATGCTATATGCGGGTACACCATTTGGCAAGTAGGTGGCCAATTGCGTACGAATGTCGTGTAAAGTGACCTGGCGCTGTTGCTGTTCTGGTGCTGTAAGCCAATTGCATAGATGGTTAAAGCCCACATCATTCATTTCATCAAAGTTCCGGGAATTACTTCCAGAAGCACCACACGAACTTATGTTTCTACAAGAGATGAATTCTTGCATACATTGACGATGATATTTGGCTTTAACAGCACATAGGTCACCTGCAAAAAGTATTCTTGCTTTAACATCATTCGCTAACGAATCGTGCCTTTTACCACACGCGTTTAACAAGGTTCCCTGGACTACACTGAGTTTACCCTTACTAACATATTCAATATTGCTTATGTGAGAATGCTGTTCAGGGTGACGGTGGACGGCATCAAAGTCGAGCTCTTCAGTATCAAATAATGAGTATGGTAATCATAATGCTTGGATTCGGAGCGCAGTGTATGGGTAGATGGTCGCACTCCTTCATCGTTTCTGTTTTGCTGTTGCACATTTGCAATATTTCTAGGCAACGTGTAATTTTTGTAGCATTTATTGTGTACATAATGTTCGTTCGACGGAGATAGTTTCAAATCAATACCATCTCCACGAAGCTTTGAAGCGTCAAGCAGCGTTGAAAGCCCTTTATGACTAAGTTTTCTAGAACTGCTGCTATCATGGGAAACATTACATACAACACATGTTTTTTCTTGCGTAGTGTCAGCCATAATTGTACTAAACCATTAATTAGCATGAACAATGTGATTTTGACTCTATATATTTATCGTTTTATAATTGAACCGACTTAACTTACTTCAAGTAACATTTTCTAAATTTTCCCCGGCCTATATATTATTGTAATAGTAAGAATAATAGCGTTAGGAATATTTTTATCATTGACTGCATAGTTGCGATCAACATGCTGTCCATATGTGTAACTCTCTCTGTCAGATCTTTAAAAAAAATGGCCATACATTGATGTACCATGTTCTGGAATTCACACTCATGTATCAAATCATATATGGTTTTTATAGACAGGTTTTACTGATTAATTTTAATTTACATTAGTATGTCTTACAGGTAATTTGACTGGGATCTGTTGTCATATACACAATTGACAATAGCAATTGTCAGTAGGTCTAATTTTATAAAATTCTCAACAGATTACCTATTTATGCTAAATATTTTTCACATTTCGTTCCCTAACTTCAAAGGGTTAAAAATCAGGTTTCCCCAAGTGTGAATTTGTGAGAATTTCTTGTGTGGACTCTGGACAGTCATAAAAAGTGTTTGGAACACAAAATCGTTTGTTATACAAAATGTCCGGGTTACCCTAT
Organism: Chaetoderma sp. LZ-2023a; assembly: GCA_034401795.1. NCBI lineage: Eukaryota > Metazoa > Mollusca > Caudofoveata > Chaetodermatida > Chaetodermatidae > Chaetoderma > Chaetoderma sp. LZ-2023a. Next base: position 36,930,088 of record CM067364.1, on the reverse strand, counting down.
ATTTCTGTGGATTTCTACGGGACTAATATGCCGATTTGCAAAGCATAAGAACTTTTTTTAATTTATCACTCGAATGATTGGCTCAGTTATTAAGCCTGTCATTCTAGTCGTAAATTTCCAAAAATAGTTTTCTTTTGAACATTTCTCAATACATTTGTTGAAGCCGTGTTTGGCCAGCTTTGGCGTTAGAGTTAACCATTAACGATTACTCCGTCTTGTGATTGCGCTTTTCATACGGGAACGGATGACTTATAAAAATCATTGATTACATCTCAAACATTCATTTTCCTTGTAGTTATCAGTGTGCTATTGGCAAAGCAATATGTGTCGATGTCTCGTTTTATAGTCTGTAGCTCAGAATTATGATAAACTAGAGAATATACTAGGATTAATTTCATAATGGTAATGCTAGCCCGAAGTTATTCATGTAATAAGCTATCGAGTGAATGCGCACATATAACGCGGCCAACTTTGATAATAGGAAAGATAACGATGTGAACAAAGGGCAAATTGTCTTTGGCGGCGACGACGACTACGACGACGACGACGACGACGACGACGACGACGACGACGACCACGACGACGACGACCACGACGACGACGACCACGACCGCCACGACAGCGATGATGACGACAGAGATTACAACGACGGGGATGGCGTCGATAACAACGATGGAAATGACAATGACAAGCACACTCGGCCTACTTAATACCTTGCCAACGACAACAAAGATGATTACAGATACTATGACACGCTAAGACAGCCAGATACAGACAAATGTGACGAAAATGAAAAAATCGAAGTCAACGACGACGTCGACGACATATGACGACGACGGTGAAGACGACGGCAACGACGACGACGACGACGACGACGACGACGGCGGCGGCGGCGGCGGTGAAGACATTCTCTTTCCTTGATGAAGAGGTGTTCGTTAATATTTTCACGACGTTGTTACCCATTTACACTACGCTCCTAAATATTTATTTTTGTGTTATTTTAGTTACAATAAGAGAAAATTTATTTTGTTTTTAAAATTTTTATTTTATTTAGACTTTGAACTTTGAAGTACTCGGAAGTACCTCAATTTCACATTAACGATGCAGGTAAGTTGTTGAATATTTTGAAATTAATTTGGCTGAAAGGTGTTGCTGTCATAGGCGCAGGCAGCTTTCTGCCAAATTAGCCTCAAAATATTCAAAGAAATATTCCTTGACCATTAAAGGGTTAAGTTGACACAAGAGCGGTTAAAAGTAATTTCTCACGATGATATTGTTACCGTACGCAGCAACAACTTTGAGGCAAATTTGGATTCAATATTTAACAGCGTTCGATTGCAGTTGTTCTTACCCGTCTGCCTGCTGATTTTCTACAGATTATATTTTCCATGGGGTATAACTCTGAACCTGTTGAATATCTTGAAAACAATTTGACTGAAAATTGTCTGTGGCTAAATCACCAACAACTTTCAGTCAAATTGTTTTCAAAATACCCAGTAGGTCAAGAGTTATTGCCCATTGAATTTATTGTCTGGTTGCTTGAGATACTGATATTCTAGCACTAACAGACAGCAAATTCAAATTTCTGCTTAGCCAGTGTTCAATTGCAGACAAAGATGACTATTTTTTTTAATTTACCACTGGAATGACTGGCTCTGTTACCGAGCCAGTCATTCCAGTGGTATATTTTCAAAATTTTCCTACCCTTTATCCGACGAATTCAGAGAATCTCAATTGCATGTCGACTAGACCGGTAAGCTGCTGAATATTTTAAAGCTAATCTGATGGAACCTGTTGGCAGTAACAGATTCGACTCTAATGGAGTATTCAAGTTTTAGCCATGCCCCGCCCATCTCTGGCTAAGCTCCACTCACGATTCGCCCTTGTTCGGATTGATCGATCCCTGGAGTCCATGAATCTCAATTCGCTGAAAACTCTACAGGTAAGATGTTGCATATTCTGAAAATAATTTGACTGGGAGCTGCTGTTGTCTATGGCAGCAACAGCGCCCAGTCAAATCAGTTTCAGAATATTCAACAACATGTTTATTAAATAGCAAATACATGCATACAATTCGTACAAGTTGACGGACTCCTAAGCGTTTGTAAAGGACTGTATCATGGCATTCGTGACGTAATTGATTATGACGTCAGTACACATTTGCGGTTGATTATGACGTCACATGATTGACTGAGAAACTGGATTCCTCGACCTTGCTTCAGAATATTCAACCCATAGATATCGTATATATTGGCTAGATCACTCATGCATTTCAGAGTTCAGTATTTTCTAGCCGATCTCGCTTACAGGAGAATATCATATTACTAACAAAATCTTATTTTTATTGCGAAATTCCGTTTCCTAGTTGAATTAAATGTCAGATTAATACATACAACCAAATTTTGTTTACAAATATATAAATTCAGATCACGAGTGTCTGCTTCTGATTCTGCTTGCCAACTACTGACAAAAATTAGAGACCCGTTATATTATCTATGGTGGCACGGTTTTATAGCCCGTGGTGTGGTTGGATCGGGAAACTAGCTAGAAGAATGAGAAGATCACGGAGAAACGGCAGGAATCACGATCTACTGATAGTTGTTGACACGGGTTGATAAGTTTTCAAAATGAAATGCAACATCACGTACACAGCTGTTACTGACAGCTTGCATCGACGCGTCAAAATCTGAAAATACCTGGACAGGCGCACTGGCAATTTACTGAAATCGAGCCACCAGCGGTCGCTACAACCAGCCCTATAGCGACCTAGCCAATATATAATGCTACCTATATCAATTACCTCTTTAAAACTCTAGATATCTAAAAGAAAATTGCAATTCTCTCTCAGTAAATGTCCAATTAGAGAAGACAATGTCTGCAAATTTGCCACAGAAATTTACAAACATAACTTTCTATTTCCACACGTTTTGTCCCGCGTGATCATTAAATGTCAATATTTAAGAAAATCCAAATTTTTGCTTTGCCAATGTACATGTGAAGGCCAATAGGAGACTATTTTTGAAATTTTACCACTGGAATGACTGGCTCGGTTACAGAGCCAGTTAATCCAGTGATAAATTGTCCAAAAAATGTACATACTCAAGAGCGCTGCAGGTTGCCTTTTACAGGTTTATCCATTATAAGATTAAGCTGAAACAAGATAGGGTAAAATATATCTAGAACAGCAGGCCTAAGTAAGTTCTCAGTTAATAGCAATGGATTTTTAGCAACACCTGATAGTCCTCAATTATATTTGACAAACTGATGATAACGCATAAAGACTAATCAAAATCGATCTTATTATTTTGGTAGATTAATATTAAAATTAGCAGCGACCCTCATCAACAATTCTTTGTAAACAAATACTAACGTAGTCCTTAGACCACAAACGATAACATTTTAAAGGTGCATATTCACACAAAAATGCTCGAAAATAAAATTGTTAAACTTACCTAGTCTTAAATTGTGTATCTCAATTTAACTAAACGAAAAAATTTTTAACATATGACGATTTCATTCCGTGTAAATTAATATATATTTTTAGCTGTGAAGTTGAAACATGGACTCTATTTCACAACTTTAAAAAATTATATTAATTTATGCGTAATGACTACATCTAGGTACACAATTTAAGCCTCTAAAAGTCTATAATTTAAAAAATTTAATTTTGAAGAACTTTGGTGAGCATATACACCTTTAATATACGACCACAACACCGTAACTTACCACCAATTTTAAAACCAAAATCTTTGATCTATTCATCACCTTTAAAAGCACTCTAGTGGTTTTGAGTTCTGGTCCATAAAAGCAATAAAAAGCAAATAAAAAAAAAGAAGGATTGAAACGATTCATACTTTAGCTTTCAGGACGAATGTTAGGTATTTTTGACAACCTTTCGCACATATATGCGTTTAATCATGTCCTGCAAATTTATGTGCGAAAGCTTGTACCATGTTTCTATCATACTATCATTATCATGATGCTGACAACCAGGCTTCCGCGACACTCAATCAATATTTTAACCCTTATAACCCGTAATATTTGTTCAAGCAAATTAAAATTTTCCCATAGAAAATGTAGATTTGCAGACTAAGAGAAAACTATTTTTTGAAAATTTGCCACTGGAATGATTGGCTCGGTAACCGAGCCAGTCATTCCAGTGGTAAATTTTCAAACAAATAATCTTGTAGTCTGGAAATTCACATTATCCATGAGAAAATTTGCATTTTCTCGAACAAATTCAATGGTTATAGGGGTTGGATACGACGCTTGCAATAATCTTAGATTCAATTTTATCTCTCTGTCAGTAAATTCTCAACAAAACACACATCTGTACAACGGCTACATTAATTCCAATATCCGCAACAGTCCCGCTCTGTAGAGGAATGCGGAGTCCCCGTGCTCTCGCTGTCGTTATATAGCCTATCTGTCTCTTCAGGCTCCAGCGCACAGTGTACAATGTATAGGATTAATGACTCTAGATACAATAGCGAGTAAGAGCGACATGTTTCAGAAGCTGACGAACAGTTTTGGGCTTTTATCATATTATGGCTTAGTCGTTTCCAACGTCGTCAAGGTAGTCGTTGACAAATTTCGCGTCATCATCATCATCGTCATCATCATCAACATCATCATCATCATCCTCAAAGCTGGTGACGATGACGGCGTCAAGGCGTCTTTAGTTTTGGCCGTGGTAGAAATGGCAACAATAGCAGCAGTAGCGGCAGCAGCAGCAGCAGCAGCAGCAGCAGCAGCAGCAGCATTATCAGTGGTTGTAAGCGTATCAATAGCTGTAGCAGTAGCAGTAGCAGTAGCAGTAGCAGTAGCAGTAGCAGCAGTACCATCCGTAGCAGTAGTCACAGAAATGTATTGACGCGTTATTTTTATCCTTCTAATTATTTGATTGCACTCTTGATATAAGCCTGACCTGTATATTATGATTAGCTATAATTATACCGGATGGAGCGGAAACCGTGTCAGCTCCCTTAGCGTTCCTACGTTACCAGGCAGCAAATTGGCATATGTATGTCTCTAACTAAGCTCCGCCCACATTTTTCCGCGTTGTGGTATTGATTTACAATTCTGAAGACTGAATTCGTAGAACAAATTTCAATGTGGCTCTACAGGTAAGATGTTTCATATTCTGAAAATAATTTCACTTCGGGCTGTTGCTGTCTATGTGCGCTGATATCAGATGGGTGTTAGTCTATGTTTACTCATGTGAAACTGTTCAACAGTGTTGTCATTCTTTTAAGTCAGTATAATTATCCTTGGCTGGCAGGAGATATAGTATGATAACCAGCTGGGTGTGACGATTTCTGACATGCAGGAGCCGATTTAGAGGTGCAGATGAGATGGGTTGGGGTTGGGGTGAGTGGGTTTGAAAGGGGGTTTCTCATGCGTTTCTGGTCGTAGACAATTTACCAGCTAATGGCAGCGCCACTGATTGCAAGAGGAAGTCACTGTTACTACATGCATAAAAGTAAATAAGCTTAGCTAACTTTGAATACATGTTGATCATGTTTAATTGTGTATTTAGTTAACCATATCACCGACAAATGAAAAAGTATATTCTTTACGATATAAAACTTATTCTGTTGAATATTCTGAAATTAATTTGACTGGAAGCCATTGCCAGCAACAACTTCCAGTCAAATTAATTACAAAATATTCAATGGCTTTCCTGTATTCTAGCATTGAAAATGAGACATGGGGAATTCAGCGGTGAAAAGGTTAATGAATAGCTACATGTCCTTGAGGGTTAAAAGTATATGGATGTCTAAAAGTATATGGATGTCTAGGATTCATTACCTACAGGTACCTGCAACAATGGATACAATTAACCTGCTTCCAAAAATATTGCAATGTTTATATTTCTACATAAAAAGACTGGGCTGATTGTAAGATTTATTGAATTTTCATAGTTTTATTATTTTCCTAGCTTTATATTGCTGTGCTTAGCAAAATCATAGTAAAAGAAACCATAACCTTCACCATGAAAGATAAGTCTCTACACTTACCTACCTCAATTGCTAGGGGCATGTGATTGGGTTATTATTTTATTGGGCCTCAAGACATGATACCAACTGCTTCTGCATAAATTGTGTGTATGTAGTTAAAATAACTGAGAACCACCCATGTAGAGCCTCACTTCCACTTCACAATCTGCATTAGCAATCTACAGCTAATAGCAAAATTAATTATTTAAATAATTACATCATTTACAATATGGGTGACTGATGTCATATGCTTGATAAAGTAGAGAGCATAGAAAGAACAATCAATGTTTATCTCAGTGTGTGCAAACAGTGTAAGTTCTACAAAATGTTTTAGCATTTGATAATCACATGTGTGCAAGTGTCATGCCATGAATTGGTTCAGAGAAATTAGGTAGCATTGCCAGTGTTGAATCACTCACTCCATATTGAAACATTGCTGAACATATGACCCCCACATCTTCCTAAACATAGAAACCGATTTGTATTTTAAATAGGAGCGGAGTATACCTGTGGTGTATGAGTATCTAGCCATGTACCATTCATCAGGAAATGTTGAACCTTAGATGTGGGGAAGCAAGTTCCTGGCAGACAGGGTTGTAACTCTGCCAATACAGGAAAATGTATAGGCTCTAGATAGCATATTCAATTTAACAATGACCAGGACTGGTACTAATTCAATTACCACATTGGATAAAGTTTTAAGAATTGGAATTGCTAAATGAAATTACTTTGCCCCAAGAATGATTAATTCCCAATTTCTTTTCAATTATTTTATAATTTTATCAACATAATTGTGTCTCCTAACATAGTATAACATTTGTAATATAACAACGTGAGTAGGGTTTCTCCCTTTAAAGGTCAAATTGTCCAAAACCAGCATTTGTATTGATCTTGAGATGCCTGGCTCCATAATCAAGCCAGCCATTTGTTGTAAATTTTAAAAATTGCCTTCTTTTGGTCTCTAAAGTGTAAATGTGTATTTTGTGTGAACAAATTTAAATCTTCCTAATAATTGCCAACAACTGCTTCTGTAGTAATATGTGCATTTGCAAGCCAAGGGAAGATTACTTTTTGAAAAAAAATGAAATTGCTGGCTTTGTTACTGGGACAGTAAAATAAAATAAAGTAAACCATTTTCCCTTGACTTACAAATGGCCAGTTACTAAGCAAAAAATTCAAATACCATTTACCAATCCTCACCATTACAGGGATAATGTTGAACATATAGCCCTAGAGCCAGGTCCCACAGCCCCTGGCCCACATCATATGACCTCACCATGTTCACGCTGTAAATTTCAGATGTTTTTCCAGTTGAATATTAAAATATTCTGTACTGATCAGCTGTCTGAGTATGACTGTATTTAGTATTATTTTATTTACTGACTATTATACATTCTCAAGTGCCCCCAAAACACGCATTTTGTGAAAATAACACTCATAAGTCTGGAGAGTTTAATAGTAAATTCACAAGCTGTGTCATGGTGGATTTAAGCTTCTATTATGGGGTGTGTCCAACCTAGCAGTCATGGTCTGGGTGGGGTTCCCAATGGTGGTGGGGGTAGGGAGGGGTGTGCTTATGCCGTAGCGACCATCCGTCTATCGTCCGTCCACCCGTCAACTTTTGCTTTAAAACACTACTCCTTATTAACCATTTTGGCGATTTCAACCAAATTTGGCTGGAAGTAGCCTATGGTCGTACGCTCCATTCAGAACTTTTATTCATCAATTTATTGGGTTAAAATCTTAGATTTTATGAAAAATGTAGCGGAAATTGTCAAAATGCTTCTTCGCCTTATGATTCTGAGTGATTTCAACACAATTTGGATAAAAGGACCCTATGGAGGTTGGCTCCAGAACTACCATTCAGAATTTTGATTCATTCAATTTTTTGTGTGAAAATCTTAGATTTTATGAACAATTTACCAGAAATTGTCAAAATGCTGCTTCACCTTATTTGCTTGACATATTTCAAACAAATGTGGCTAGAGTGACCCTATCAAGGTAGGCTAGAATATCTATTCAGAACTTTGATTGGTAAATATTTTTGGTGGCCATCTTGGATTTTCCGAAAATTATCCATCATATCTATTTAAATCCAAATGGGTCAAATGCTAATGGCCCAGGTGAGCGCGACAGGCCTTTGGGCCTTTTGTTTATTTACAGGGTGGGGTTGGGGTGGGGGGGGGGAGGGGTGGGGCGTTGCAAAGCCAACCTAAATATGGGTGCAGAGTTCTTCCCCAGAACAAATTTTGAAATCTATGTCGTGAGATAGCGTCGCCTGCATTTTCTGGGGTGGGGTGGCGTTTGGGGCGGGTGGGGGTGGGTAGATAAATATGGAATTTCAGATTTTATAATTCAAATTAGACACTCGACGTGCGTGCGTGCGTGCGTGCGTGCGTGCGTGCGTGCGTGCGTGCCTGCCTGCGTGCCTGCCTGCCTGCCTGCCTGCCTGCCTGCCTGCCTGCCTGCCTGCCTGCGTGCGTGCGTGCGTGCGTGCGTGCGTGCGTGCGTGCGTGCGTGCGTGCGTGCGTGCGTGCGTGCGTGCGTGCGTGCGTGCGTGCGTGCGTGCGTGCGTGCGTGCGTGCGTGCGTGCGTGCGTGCGTGCGTGCGTGCGTGCGTGCGTGCGTGCGTGCGTGCGTGCGTGCGTGTGAGTGACAAACTCATATCTTTGCCAGCCTCGCTCGTCTCTAGGAGGTGGTTTAATATACAAACAGAGACAGGCACACATGCGCACATGCACGTACACACCTACCCCACACTTTCTCTCTCTCTCTCCTATGCGCACACTGATAATCATTATGACAGTAGGGCCATATATAGCCATCTTGGGCGCATTCGTAAACGTTATCTATCGAGCAGCGGCTTGTATTGGTACTATAGCCTACTAGGCTAAGCTCCGCCCACGCTATGTCTGGGCTGGAATCGATCAAATTCTGAATTCTCAGAATCCCAATATCAAGGTAACCATACAGGTAAGCTGTTGACTATTCTGAAACTAATTTGACTGGGGGTTGTTGCTGCGTGTGGCAACAACAGTCCCCCCCCCCCTCAAATTGGTTAAAAAAAATTCAGCAGAATTGTTATTAAATAGTTAATCCATAAAAAAGCCATACGATACGTACACTTGACGGACTATTCCAGCTTCATTGTCAGTTATGTTTATGACGTCGGGCCTACACGTGACCCAATTGATTCGGACGTCACGTACTGGATCAACAGATTCATCCATTGTTTCCTATGCCAACAACAACAGCTTCCATTCATTATTTTCATTTTCGCGCTTGTAGTAGGCCGACTAATGGTAATAATTTGGAAACTGATATTATTATAATCTGTTGCTGTCTAATAGACACACATCTATAACCACTATTCATGAATTCATTTCCTCACTCAATCATATGGCATCATAATCAACTACGCGACGTGTATGCTGGCGTCATAATCATGACGTCTTCAATAATTCGATTAAGCCAGGCTTTAACGCTAGAAAATCCAACATGTTGGTTGTACGAATTGTATGTTTTTGCTATTTAAGAAAAATGATGTTGAATCTGTTGAAACTAATTTGGCTGGGCACTGTTGGTTCCATAGGCAGCATGTAGCAACAGCACACAGTCAAATTAGTTTCAAAATATTCAACAGCTTACCTGTATAGTTTTCTGGAAATTAATAGTCGATCGATCGATCATAACGCGAATGAGGTGTGGGTGGAGCTTAGCTAGTGACGGGCGGGGCATAGCTAAACTGGAAAGGTCCATTGCCACAATTTAACCATTTAAGGATCAAATCGTCACCGAGCCAGTCATTCTAGTGGCAAATTAAGAAAGGTCTTTATTTAGCCAACAGATGGATACCGACGAAGCTCAAATTTGGAATTTCTTGACAATTAGCGCTTTACTCGGCACACTAGCCAGAAAGCTGTTTTTGCAAATTCCAGTGATACATTTAAAAGAGTCTTTTCTTGGTCAGCAAATGGACATTCACTGGGCAAAAAATGTTAATTTCCCAGAAAAATCTTGAACAATAAATGGTTAGTTGATGTAATTATGGTACAAGGCGTCCAGGCTTCGCGCGCAGACGGACGAACCAACATACGCGCAGACAGAACAAGGACCGCGCCCATGCCGATAGCAATAGCCATAACACACATGCACGGACAGGATAGGACGTCACACGCGTATCAGTCAACACTTGAATCCACATACAGTTTGGACAAGACGTATAACTCAGATAGCGTCAATAACGAACATTATATGGAGGCCAACTAATCAACACCTTAGCTGGACTTTGTGAATGAACTCAAAAACTAATGTCTTACCTGTACATTAATTATTCATAGAACTTTATTATCAAAATGTACAATACCGTGAATCTACATGTACTTTCCCGTATTAATTAATGGCCCGCTTATTTCGGAACTAACTGCTTAATTGCGCCTTGTGTTAATTTGAGTATGCTTAGGCTAATCTAATACACGCATGATGTTACATGACTTGCCAGACGACGTGACATCACTATAATATATATATATAAGTGACACGAAATGAATGGGGGGAGGTCGTTCGTGGTTCGTCGGTCGGTTGGTCGGTTACTAAACTAGGTACTGGTTAGGATATAGTGGTCGCTTATTATCAATAGTCAGAAATGGTTTACAGATAGTTCTTAGCTAGGCCAGGCTGCTATGTTTGGCAATCCAGTTATCAGTCGTCGGGCATTCGTCATTTAGGAGTATAGGTTAGGATTATAATTGTTAATAAAGTATGTGCAAGTTCAATCGTGTATTAACGTGTTACGTTGTTTATCTTAAAGACTAGATTATCGATCTCGGTTCACCAGGGGCAAACGCCTACCTGGGTATGAAATAATTAGTATTTTTAAATTTGAACGCTTTAAGATATGTACATGAGGGGTTAACCAAAGCTGTCTTCAAAATGGACGACTTGCTCCATTTCATGTTACGTTCGCTTACTGAGATACCAAATCTTGCCAATTTACGACATGCGGATTGTGCCACGCTGTAGGTGTGCTGAACAATCTATTTCCCATTCTGTTTGTCTCATTGATATCCTTGACACGCGCCATTATATCATCCCCATGCAGCCACTTATCGGTTATGCCATCGCTGTTACACAATCCATTAAAGGACAAGTTAAGGTCACGTTCATGTGCCGTTTTTCTTACAGTATTGAGTTCCCGATTGACATTGCTCATTAGGGCTAGGCTATCAACTAACCCAGTTAACAGAACTGGCATCTTATCCAGCGACAAACTTTCAGATGCCCTGATAGCGTTTACAAGCAAGTCTGAGCACTTAGTAACAGCGACCAATGAGTGACTTCTACAAATTATGCATTCTTGAGTCTTTGGCTCGAGTTACAGGTGATAACTTATGCCAAATTTCAGGATTAAATCTAGTGACACGTAATGAATCATAGTTTCCTGGGCGTGTAAAATTAGCAATTTTATCTTTCAGTTTTCCCTCGGACAGCTTTGTATTGTTTAGATTAGTCACAACTCTGGCCAGTTGATCATCAATATTAGCTGACAGTTTTTCTGCTGAATCATAAAACCCTTCTAACTTTGTTAACGTATTTCCACTTGACGAACCTTCTGACTTTGGTATACCATTGTTTTCAGACAGAAATATACTCGCTCTCATTGTTATAGACATCATGATGAATATTCTCACAAAACATTTGCATCTGCTCAGCCAAAGTCTGGACTATAGATTTTAGTCTTTAAAAATCTGACTGTTTAACCACATCAGTGTCAGAGGACTTACTGCTGGATGTTCGATCAATAGATACAGTCTGAAGGAGTTGCTGCTCCTTGTTTTTGCCCCTTCCACTCTATTTCTTTTCCTTGACAGTGTCATCAGGCAAAAATTGCCAATAAAAAGGTGACCGAGGCCCGTTTTATAAGTCGAACTTTCTGTCGCGCCGCGCTAATAAAGACTGGTTGCTTTATAAAGTGGACTCTATCGTTTTAAGGCAGATTTAGCTGGCACGGCACAAGAGAAGTTCGACTTATGAATCGGGCCTAACTTCACCAGGCATAAAGCCATGAACGTTGGTATTGTCCTCTGACCTACTATCTGTGTCACCAGGCATGTCACTGCCATGAGGTGGGACATTATGTGGCGCTTGATTACTAGATACAGCCAATAAACCTTCATCTAGAGAAACCAAAACTCAAACATTTCCTTTCTGTGACGACATAGTATACCTTGTTCTATTCGCAAACGCCATTCATTAGCTAACATGTGTTAAATCACTACAACAATATCTAGACAGTAAAACGGTTAATAACACTTTCCTATGAAACAAAACACTATGCGCTGGCTATATACGGCTCAGCGCACAGAGCTGATCACACGACTGCACTCTGCGAAAACTCAACACACTGATTCATTTGGAGACCACACACCATATCATGGAATTCCTTTGTGGCAATTGAGTAGAATCTAGATTGGTGGCTGACCTGAGTGTAAGTACATGTGTATTTGTACCTTGCGCTGGACCTAAACCGCGTAACCCTTACTAACATGAACTGTCAATAGACAGTTGAATGCTGTGAATGACGAAAACTGGTAAATATGGAACATGCGTAGTAGCGGGCATAAATGTAACTATGTACAGTATAGCTCATAAACAACTTTAAATGTTTGCAAAATAAAATAATGTTATGTAGGACTACTGTTGAACATTTTGAAAATATAGGAACTTTCCAGTTTATCCATCTGTCATATGACGTTATAATCAAATACGTAACGTGCAGGCCGACGTCATAATCAATGACGTCATGAATGACCTTGATAAGTACGTCATGAACGCATAATTTGTGACGGACTAGGCGTTGTTGTACGAACTGTATATCTTTACTATTTAATAACGATGCTGTTGAATATTTTAAAACTAATTTTATTCTCCAAATTCCAAAGTCAATAGTGGTTTAGTTTTTTCTACGTGATTCATTAAGCTCAATAGTGAACCTTGGGTAAATCTCGCGTAGCAAGCTAGATTGAGTCGCTTGTAAGTGTCACCCATTATGGTGAGCAGCAAGACTCTTTAAAGCCGGTTTTCCATATGTCCGCAATCCGCATACCAAATTCGCATAGGTCATCCGCATATCCAATCGGCATGCTTAATCCGTATATGCAATCTGTATACGCAATCCGCTTGCGTATCCGTCATCCGGTTTTCTGTTAACATATATATGGAAACATATATGAAAATGGACGTGCATGAGGACCCGACAACATCCGCAATGAATCATTTACGTGTGAATGTATTCATATCGACAAGCCAATCACGCATAAATACACTATGCCTTCATACAACATCTCCCCATCGATGCTGTTGTTTAAGTTACCCATATCGCGTTGCCTAAACGCAGGAAGCCTCATGGACCACTAAGCAACCCTTGGACCTATTATGTTCCTCAACAGTGTCCGGAAGATTGTGTTCAATGTGAAACTGCGCCGCATCTGACAGAAATTGACAATTTCGCTGGACTCTACCAGATTGGCTTTAAACAAGGACGCAGCTGGACAGATAGTGTATGGCCGCAGCGAAACGTTGTGTCAGTAAACATGTCCAAGCATTGGCACTGTCACAACATGCGCATAGGCATATTACGGGCCTTTGTCATGATCAAACAATCAAAAGTCCTGGACGTACTGCATCAAACTGGCAGTATTGGACCTTTTTAGCCATGCCCCCACCCCCATCTCTAGCTAACCTCCACCCACGTCTCGCTCGTATTTGGGTCGATAGATAGCTGCACTCTCTGACTATCAATTTCTAGAACACTATACAGGTAACCTATTGAATATTTTGCAACTATTTGACTGGGCGCTGTCCTGTCAAATTGGTTGCAAAATATTCAACAACATGTTTATTAAATAGTGGAGACATACAATTCGTACAACGTGCCGAACTATTAAAGACGGGCCAGATAGAATCATTTATGACGTAATGATTATGACGTCATCATGTACGCCACTTAGCTGACTATGACGTAATATGACGTCAGATGATAGATGGGTACTCTGGAAAGGTGAATCACGATGTCAGATTGACATTGACAAATCACAAGTTGAAAGTGCGCATAGAAATGTGGAATTTGCAGCGTTCTAGACCTCCATTTGTTCTCCACATGAAGATGGCCTCGTACCGGTGCTGTTTAATTGCTACATTGCTACAGCACTCTCATCTGTGCGAGAGCACTCCATAAGACCAAACCTACTAGTATGTGCATTGGCCTCCCATTAGACATGAAGTACGCCGACGATGTAGACTTCATAGACGAGGAAAAGAAGCCATTCGATAACCTTCTCCCTATAGCATCGTAGAAACTCAAGAATGCGAATCTCTTCATGAACAGAGGTGTGCCAAGACCGATATTACCCATGTACACCTATCAGCAACAGACAAAGCCAGCGACAAAGACAGCCCGCTGTGTGGTGGGGATGAATGGAGGAAGAGCAAACTCTTTGGCTCACTAGCCCGCAGCCTCTCTGCTATCGTTGCACTTTGCGTCACTGGAAACAGTGCCTTTCAGTCCTTTCAGAGACTGCGGATACGTGGATCATGGACCCTTCTGGCCAAGCGACTACACGTGTATGGCGCGATCTGTGTATTACGGATGTTGTCTAACTATCACAGCTCTGCAGCTCCGATGGCAGTTCTTGATAAGCTTTATCTATGCCCGCCGCCGCAGACTCCTCCGTACTATATATATAACCCAACATAACCATATGCCCGGATTTCATAATCTCCAACGACACTGTATAGACTACACTATGTGCAATGCGGTTCCATTGTTGCCTGTTGGTAAAGGTGTCGCAACGAACATGGTCTATGTTTGGTCGTGTTCTGCGAATGCCACAAGACAGCCCTGCACAGAAAGCTTTCCACTTGGCGGTTCTCGCTGCAAACACCTACAAACTCCGTAGAGGATGCCATTGCGCAGACCCGCAGAGCGTGCTATACGTACGGGTCTAAAAGAAGCCGGACTGGGTAAACTGGCGACCAAGAAGCACCTGAGGAACCTATGGCCTCTCGCTGAGAAGAAAAAACAAAGGACTGATTGCAGCTACAGGGTTTTTTCAAACGCAAAATATCGTCGCCGTATATCGCTGTATAAAGCTCTATTCACACAGGCGCGACGCGACACGACGCGACACGACACTACAAAATCGCTCAAAACGTATTTTCATTGTACTGTTCCCACATGCGCGACACGACACGACCATGTCGCTGCGTGACTCGCGACATGCGGCAAAATCAAATCTAGAGCGATCTTATCGGCTGTCGCCGCGACAAATTAACAAGCTAGCCAATCACGAACGCGTTTTTTTCTACGTCATACAAAATTAATTTTGCCACGTATTGCATGTCACCTGTCGCGTCACGTGTGTGTGAGCCAAACACAAAAATGTGTCGTGTCGTGTCGCTATGTCGTGTCATGTCGCGTCGTGTCGCGTCGCGCCTGTGTGAATAGAGCTTTAGATCACAGTATATCGTCGTCGTCGTCGTCGTCGTCGTCGTCGTCGTCGTCGTCGTCGTCGTCGTCGTCGTCGTCGTCGCCGCCGCCGCCGCCGCCGCCGCCGCCGTCGTCGTCGTCGTCGTCGTCGTCATGAAAATACAACATAGAAATGGTAGTAATTAAGAAAACAGTCGGTTAAAGAATTCTGTTTGCTGATTGTGTTTGCGGTTACGAAAACACACACACATGGAAAACTGGCTTTAGCTACACTTTCATTTTTACGGGTACGGATATGGGCATGGCCCGTATACGGATGCGTATGCGGATACAGGTACGTTGTCTGCATTTACATACATACTTGAATTTTTGGACGATCACGCGACGTTCAAAATATATTTTACTTTTACCTCATTCCCACATTAAAGCGAATGACGCAATAATTGCGGGAAATCCCCGTACGGAAAGCGTATATAGTGTTTTAATATAGGGTTATAAGGTTCCAACCTCTCCATGTACGATTCCGTATGCGAAATTCCTAAAATTGCTTCATGGTCCGGTTTTATTTATGTATTCGGACCCGTAGAATATATAATTGTGTCCCTATACGGACATACGGAAACACTCCTGGTAATTTGATTTTCGCCGTATCCGTACCATATCCGAAACTATACAAATGGAATAGTAGCTTTTAGAGAATCGGCTAGGGAGGTACACTGGGCCAAATCAATATACGAGGTAACGAACCTGTATCTGAACCTGCGGATAGAAGATAGACTATATTAGCGAAACGGTCACAAATGATAGATGGTAAAAAGTACTGTGACGGACACTCTAAGGTCAGTGATTGTTATACTATTAAGCCTAAAATTAGTAGAAGTCTACCGCATCTGCTGGAGAGTTTTTGAATCATTGTGGCT